>QLOH01000099.1:1200000-1800000 GCA_026901365.1 Sesbania bispinosa
AATAGGTTTGTCAATTGTATCATCAAACCCATCCTCTAGACCTAAGTCCCTTTCCTCCTCATCGTCATTAAAATGTATGTCCTTAACACTATTATCACTATCATTCCCATCATCATGACTACTCACACCAATTGTCCCAACATCAACAATTGTCCCATCCCCATTCCCACTGATATTTAGGTTTCACCAATGCATTACTACTCACGGCATTTGTAACACCACTTCATCTTCCCCATACACATCCACTTCACAATTGTTTTCAATGGCAAAATTTCCCATTTCTAGTGCACTAGCATAATCTCTAATAGGTCTTAAACCTCCCTCCAAAGTAGATTTTTTAGGTTTCCACCATATTTAGCAAATCCAATAATGCCCTAAATTCTATTTCAGAATTCCTAAAGCTTTCAGAATAGGACCAATTATCTATGTCTATATTATGCATAACATGGACTTAGCCCTCTAAGTAATCATGGTTTGGGTGAGTAACAAAAGTTCCTCTGTGATGGAAAACTACATAAAATGACATCTTACACAACAAATTAATTTACAGTCAACAAACAGCACAAGCTAATTAAAAAACTACGCATACTAAGTCAAAGAAAACAAACAAACAAACAAACAAACAAAGCATTCGGGTTAGGGTTTACAAAAATATGGGTTTCTCAAGTGGATTACTAAAACAAATTACTGTTACAAAACCCTATTTTATATACCAAATGTTGAGAATAGTACACAAACCATAAAAAAACCCCACCCAATGCCCCCACATGCTACACGACTTCAACTCCAATAGTGATGAACAACTTACCTTGTTTGCCTTCAGAACAACCTTCACTTGTGTTGCCTCACGTGTCCAGACCTTCGCCTAGCTCTTTCGAAATCTCCTCTCCCACACATTCATAAGTAGTTGCGTTGTCAATGTGTTCCACGAGTAGCACAAACGAGTTCTCTCCACGCACCACACACCCACGTTTTGCACTACTAGGGTAAATTTGGGGATGTGAAAGTGAAATGATAGAGTGAAATGTCTTTTAACCTAAAGGGAATTTCATAAATTCTTTTTTTAAAAAAAATGGTAATTGTAAAATGACACGTCATTGCCACGACGGATCTCCGTACTCTCATTGACGGAAGTGAACGAAAGGACAAAATTTGCCAATTTTCTAATTTGCAGGGATGAAATGAAAAAAAAAATTACAAGGACGAAAAACAAAACTTTCTCAAATTACATGGACCAAAAACATATTTAAGTCTAAAAAAAAATTATAAGAATGTGTCGTTTACAACAAATATAAAGTTTACTCTAAAACTATATTAATATAGGAATTTCGCTTTAAATAATACACATAAAAAGATGACAAACAAATACTTCCCCATGTCTTAATTATAAGAATGTGTCGTTTGGGGTGGTTGCGAGTTTTCAATTTTTTGTTTTCAAAAAGTTTCAAACCAAGTTTTTACAACTAAAAACTAAAATAAAAACTATTTTTTGTGGTTTCAAAATGGACGTTTTGAAAACCATAAAAAGTGATTTTTAGTTTTCAGTTTTGAGTTGTAAAAATTTAGTTGAAATAATTTGAAAACCAAAAATTGAAAACTCGCAACTACCCCAAACGGCTCTTTATTAGTGAAATTGGAAAGGGTTTTATCATGCCATTGTCACATGCAAAATTTCTCCACCTCCAAAATCAATAATATATATAGGTTTTAGAGTAAATTGAGTAAAGTTTTTACCAAAACTATATTAATATAGGAATTTCGTTTTAAATAATACACATAAAAAGATGACAAACAAATGCATCATCTTGTTAAGCTTTTAACTACTTTACATATTAAGAAAGTTGGTTAATTTAGTTGTTACAATAAATTTGTCATAAATGTGTACCATATTTCTTGAACTACCCTTGTATTTATTGAGATCTATTATCTTTCTTTTACTATTTAATTTTTATATTGTATCATATTCTCTCTATCAATTAATTACTCAGCCACTTTCACTAATGGATATTTTTATCAAAAGGTAATTAATGCATGAGAAAATTTGAAAAGATTCTTATAAAAATGATCAAAAACTTACCCTAAAAAATGTTCTTATAATTAGGACTGAACTGAGTAATAAGAAAAAAAAATATGGCAACACTTTTTGAAATATGATCAAATCATATTATTACATCCCATTAATCTCAATTAACAATTAATTCCTTTTTTATTATTTATTATCAAGTTATAAAAATTTATCTCCCTGTCAAATGGCGCCATATGTATACTTCCATACAATGGTGTGACTTTGTAGGGAGTAGCTACACCGTTAAAAATTGTAAAAAAATGTAAAACTTTATCATACTCTTTAAATAATAAAAATGCTGATTATCATTAAGCATTGGTTACATTGCATATTAGTCTTGACAATAATTAACAACATGTTAGTTTTGACATTGAAGACTTCTTAAAGTGGGTTTAGCTAATAGTAATGGCAACTAGTTGTAGCTAGCTTCTACACTTGGAAGCATTAGAATATGCTAGCAGAAAAATAAGCATGGTGCTGTTTGGTTATATATAAGTTTTCTTGGCCAAGCTTACATTAAGAAGACCTTTTTGTAAAAAGAAAAACATTGATGCATTAATTAGATCAACGTTTTCAAGTGACTTCTAAAGAGAAACAAATGGAGCCTAGTCTTAATGAGCTTGAGTAGGCCAACCAGTGGCTCTCAAAGGAAAACAAACTGAGCCTATTCCACATGGAGTTTTTTGTATTTTTAAAAAGGTAAATTCTATGGTGCATTTAACAGATTTGGGGCACTGGTGCAATGAATACATGTTCCAATCAGCATGTAACACGTGTGAATGATAATTAAAACATCTATTAATTTATTTTGACCCAAACACTTTATGTTTTTTCCATTTCTGTACCCATATTTCTTTTTTAATTAACTTATTACCCATATTTCATTTTCCAGATAGTGTTGAATTATTCTATGTTTTTTGTCTGAAATAATAGGAACGAAGGTTTTCTGCAAGTGCTCACGTCCGCGACGACAACTAAGCAACTGGGTTTTTTTACAAGCGTAGAGGAATCAGCCCTCCTTGCCTCTGGTAGTAGCCTAGTAGGATAAGCGGTTTATAATTTTCTTGTGCAGTGTCAAAATCTGTTAGCCCCAGATGCAGATGCACACTCTGCGTCGTTTTTGTTTGTTGGTTGCTGCTAGTCACTCTGTTCTTGGCTTGTACCACAAGTTTCTTCGGCTTTCCCTCCGTTTTCTCTTCATGGATTTCCCTTCCACCTTCAAGTTTATCACCCAGGCAAGTGAACTCGGTTGCGTTTCATTCTCCTCGGTTACTTCTCTCGCCTCTTCAACCTCCTTAGCTTCATCTTGATCTTCGGTTTCTGCCTCATGTTTCTCCGATCTTTCGAATTCGGAGTCGCACCCAGATTCCGTTCTCACCCAAAGGCTCCTCCTTTGGACCGTCAACCTTCGAAATCCCATGCTTCAGCGAACAAGGGTTCTGTTTCGGAAGATGGGGTGTTGGAAGAGAAGGAGGAGAATTTGGAGGACGAGATGTTTGACGTAATGTCGCTGAGAAAATTGGTTAAGATCGAGAGGCAGAGATTTCATGCGCCGTGCGCAGAGATCAAGAAGGAGAGGGTGGCTGCCTCTACGGCAGCGAAGGAGGCCATGGCCATGATTTTGCGGCTGCAAAGTGAGAAGAGTTCAGTGGAGATTCGAGCAAACCAATTCTGAAGGATGGTCTTTTGGATATTACCAAAGAGCAACATGAGAAAAATGTGTAATAAAATTAAGTTTATGGGAGGAAAGAAACAAACACCAAGGAGAATTAGTGCTGACACATGGCATGATGTTATAAGTCAATCACTCCAATACACCGGTGCCCCGAATTTGTTAAATGCACCGGAGCAGGCACCTTTTAAAAAACTAATTGTATTCATCACAAACTTATCTGAAACAAATATAAAGTTTACTCTAAAACCTATATATATATTATTGATTTCGAACCAAAATTGGAGTTGTAGAAATTTTGCAATTCTTGGTCTAGTCTTGATTCTTGAACACTATTTGTATCTCTCCTAATTAAAAAAAAAAATTCCCCTCAAGGACTTTGAATTTGAAGTTGACGTGACAATCACATGATAAAACCCTTTCCAATTTCACTAATTAACGTTTTGTTTGATAAAACCCTTTCCAATTTCACTAATTAACGTTTTGTTTAGGGAGGTAATCAGTTTTCAATTTTTTATTTTTAAAGGATTTCAACTAAATTTTTATAACTAAAAATAAAAAACTAAAAATTACTTTTTGTGGTTTTCAAACATTTTAAAAATCATAAAAAATAATTTTTAATTTTCAATTTTAAAAAGTAAAAATTTTATTAAATTTTTAAAAAAATCAAAAATTAAAAACTCGCAACCATCCCGAAATGGTAGTAAAAGATTCAACCCTTAAGAAAAGAAAGAAAGAAAAAAGAAAGAAAGATCATGAATTGATGCACGTGGATATATCCATCTATTTGATAATACAATTAACCTTCTGTTCATAGCTCACTCTTCTATTCTACTGCGACATCCCGTGTCAAATTTGATGTCTATTAAAATATGTCATATGTTTTTGAACTTATTCCTTTCACATTTTGGATAGCTCTAATTCCACAAAAGAAAGCGTTAAATATTGTAAAATTATTAGATAGCGATCACTCTGGAATCAAAATCAAAAGGAAAAGTTACAACATGAAGCAGAACAAAGATAGATCTCAAGCCAACATGAGCAATGACGCCATCTTTTAGTAAACCTTCCACGTTTCATTGTTTGGCAAACAAGTAATGCACAACTATAAATACCCCAAACCCAAAAATGATTTAAATCACCTAAACAATCTTAGTCTCAGATTAAAACTAATCTAAGCAAGCTACATAGTGTGTGTCAAGGGAAATGGCAGAGGACAATGTAGTTCTGTTGGATTTCTGGCCAAGTTCTTATGGAATGAGGGTGAAAATAGCTTTGGCTGAGAAGGGGGTTTCATACGAGTGCAAGCAAGAAACCTTTGAAGCTAAAAGTTCTCTGCTCTTAGAAATGAACCCGGTTCACAAAATGATCCCAGTTTTGATTCATAATGGAAAGTCCATTTGTGAATCACTCAACATTGTTGAGTACATTGATGAGACTTGGAACCACAAACCTTCTCTGCTGCCTTCTGACCCTTACAAACGATCCCAAGCCAGGTTTTGGGGCGATTACATTAACAAAAATGTAAGTTATATAGCTATGTATTAATGTATAACATTATTATGTACAAGCCCTTAGTGCAATTAATCCGACTTATGTTTTCTGGATTATGTTTTCTTAAGGGTCATTTTCATTTTCACTTTCTGTTTTTGTTTTTTATTTTCTGAAATTTTACAAAGGAAAAACTAGACTTTTTTTTGAAAAATTCTAAAAAACAGTAAACAGAATAAAAAAATGAAAATGCAAACCAAACGGCCCTAAGATTTTGCATTATCTATGCCTAAAATTCAAAGGAGTATGTTAATTAATAGTTTATGTGTTTTTACTTTGAAAGAGAATTTGTGACAATTATGATAAGGGCATAGTGGTTTAATTTATTGGATTGTGCTTGATGTAGGTGTACAGCATTGGAAAGAAGGTATGGACAGGAAAGGGTGAAGAACAAGAAGAGGGCAAGAAGCAATTTATAGAATGCTTGAAGATTCTGGAAGAAGAGCTTGGAGACAAACCATATTTTGGTGGTGAGGACTTTGGGTATGTGGATGTGGCTCTTGTTCCCTTCACCAGCTGGTTTTACACATACGAGACTTGTGGGAAACTAAGCAAAGGGAAAGAGTGCCCCATGCTTGTGGCTTGGGCCAAGAGGTGCATGGGAAAAGAGAGTGTGGCCAAGTCACTCCCTCACCCTCACAAGATCTATGGTTTTGCACTGCAATATAAACAGAGACATGGACTTGAATAGAGATTGATGCGGATTGCATGGGTAATGGGGAAGAAAATTCTGTGCTATGTGGAGAATAACAATAAAGCACAAAATTAATCTCATATAATATAATGCTATTCTGTATTAGGAGATTTTTCTTTTCCTCTTAACATGTGTTTAGAGCTTTTGCATGTGTACTATGATGAATGACTCTAATATTGTCTTTTAAATTCATGTATGATTAACATCCTGAATAAAAATGCTTCCGTTTTTTTAATTGAAGGAGTTTGGATTGAGATATTTAATTAGGGTAGTCCAACGTTTCTTATATTCAAAAGGGTTTAAGATAAAAAAAAAAGTAACAATCTATGTTTGCATGGATACAACATGAGACACATATGCGATACCACACGAATACGGGGACATGACTAATTTTAAAATTATAAGACACGACACGGCTGTAATACAATAGATAAAATTAGTAAAAAATAATACAAAAGCATAAATTTTAATGTAAAACAGAGAATTAGTGCTTTACATTTTAGGTTGAGTCAGTTTAGACATAATAAAATGCATTCAGGTATCTAGTTATAATGATATTTTCATCTTTATTGGTATAAAAGTTCAAAAATTAGGGAAAAGAATTTAAAAACATAAGTAGAAGTGTCCACGAGTGTTCAACATAAATACGTGTCTGACACGATACGACACGGACACAACTATTTTTTGAAGTGTTTATGTTTTCTAGGTAATTACATATTTAAATAAATAGTAAATTATAAGTCACGTTTCCTCTAATTTTTGAAATTTACTTTACTAATAAAACAGAGGGTCCGGGTAATGAGTGCCCTAAAGACACTGATTAAGAAACCGTATAAAATAGGTTTTTGTTAGAAATCATGATATTAATTGCATTTATAATATTAAATACTGCATAATCCAATAAAAACTTACTAATTTATCCATAAAAAAAATCTTACTAATTTTAATTTCTTAACCAATGACTTATAACCCTAATGTAAATTTCAATGTAACACACCATATTTATGTGAGCTAAGTACCTGAAAAAAGCTTCCAGATAAAATAATAAATCTTTCTTATTACTCAATACAGCTACAGAGTACCTGAAAATATGAAGTGTGAAATGGTTAGTCATGCTTAGTGGTTAGATATCAAATGACACAAGAATTATTTCCATACAACTAATCGACTTTTGTAGTTGATGTTACTGGTAAATTGAGAAAACATGTGCAGATAAGGTCATATAATATTTCAATCCATCTTTCGGTTTTTGTTTTTTTTGGTCAAATCCATCTTTCGGTTATCCAGTGTACTTTGGGCATGCTTTCCAAGGTCCAAACTAAATAAGCCCAATAGCCCATAAAGCAACGAGGGCAGAAAGGGAATTTACCAATTTAACCACCATATCCGAAGTAGCCACAGGCAAACCCTAATTGCCTCCTTCCCCTTTTATAAATAGCGTCTCAAGTCACTTCACAAACCGAGTAAGTTCAGTGGAAACAGATTCGGCTAAGTCGCCATCGATTCACCAATGAGAGAGTTCTAGTTTATTAGGTTTAGGAATCCATTTTTATGTGTTCTCTTATTCTCAATCATGAAAATTCTTATCGTTAAGTATTTGTGGAATTTGAATCCGTGCACAATAAGCCGATGCTCTGGATTAATATAATGAAGGCCGCATGGTTGTGTGCACGGAAATTGATCTCGTTGGGTCAACATGTCTGCTCTCTCTGATCGCTTCTTGTGATTTGATTTGAGGGCCTGGTTTCAGACCTACATTTTTTCCATCTTATTTTATTCTATTTGTTCTTCGTTTTGTGATGTCCAAACTGATTTGAAAATTAAACTAGTTTTTCAGAGTATGATTTTCAATTTTTCTCTTTAATGCCACATTGAAATCTGAAGCTGCTGGACAATACGGTTTTTCATTCCGTTCTGGTATTTATTGGTTGATTTTTGAAATCTCAGTCTCCCTTGGATAAATCTCCCCCTTTTTTTACAGTAATTTAGTGTTTGCTTCGTCAGTAGCAATGTATGGCTGTTTTCTTTTTTTTTTTTCATTTTAATCAATCTGAGCGTAAGGCCTCCACATTCGCTCAGGTTAGAAAACATAGTGGATTATGGATAAATTTGCAATCTATATTAATTTGAGTAATGTGTACAATTGGCACTTGCAGATATTAACTGCTTTTGAAAAAAAAAATGATTAAGGCAGTTGGAGTTTTTAGGTTTTGATTTTTAAAATATTAATCAAGATTTTGACGTTATAAAAATCACAGAAAATAATTTTTAATTTTAAGTTTTGAATTGTAATAATTTGATTAAAATTTTTTAAAAACAAAAAACTGAAAATTTGTATTTAACCCAAATGCCTCTTAAGGTAATTGCAGTAAATTATTCTAATTACTCATTAATTTAGATAAGATATTTGATTTATTTGTTATTCGAAATATTCAGAAATTAAAATTCAAAAACAGTAAAAATTTAAGGACCAGTAGAGGAGTTTTCATCCCACGCTTTCTTTTTTCCAAAGATGATTGAAAAATGCTCAATCTGAAGGTACAAACTCTGAATAAACAGCATTTCAGCACTGGAGTACAGATATAGATTAAAATAAAAAAAATCAGCACATACTCATAAATCAAAATTATTCAACCATTCTAAAATTATTGGTGTTCGTATATAATCCAATAACCGTAAATCACAAATTAAATTGAAATCCAAAAAATTACGTTTTTGGATCCTATATTGAAAATCAAACCGAATTATATATATACATATATTATTACTTATAAAATAATTATATATTTATATTTGTATACATATGTATTTATAATAATACTTATATTAATATAATTTTTATGATTTTATTAACTAATATCATGTTAATATTTCTATGAATATATGTATTCTAAAACTAGTTTTCATGTCTCGTCATTCTTTTTATGTAATTTTATATTAATTTTAATAAATATAAGTTCCAATAAGAAAATGTTTATTGTTAGTTTTATTATTTTATCAATTTTATTAAATATTTATTGTTGCTTTAAAAAATTAAAAACCGATCCAGTCCAATTTAAAATGAATCAGATTGGATCGGATTTGAAAAATATTAAAATCGATCGAATGATAAAATGACAAATTGCAATTATCAGATTGGATGGTTTTTTTTGCCTTAAAACGATCCAAACCGAACACGAACACCCTTACCTTAAATACAAATTCATCTCTTTAAAAAAATTTCATTGGCAACCACACTTTACTAGCAGTTTTACCCAAAATTTCTAAGAAATTTCATAACATTTTCAATCCTTCGTTAATCGTTATGAAACTCAAGAAAAACTCAAAAATCAAATAAAGATGCCCATAACCAATCAACAATCACAATTCTAATTTTGTTAGATATTTAGTTGAGATTTTGATATTTACAAGACATGAACTAAGAAAATTTATTGTTGATCGTTGGTCACAAACACCTTTACAAAAAAAAGCAAAAAATAACAAATTGAGGAACACTACAATGCTGGTCCAAAGCATTAATTTCTTAATCCCATGGGTTGGTCAATACTAGACCAAAGCATTAATTCTTAATTCCAAGGGTTTGATTGAGTGGAGCAACCGGGTTTAAATCCCCACTTGTTCCTTCGAGGTGAATACTTTTATGGGGAATTTTAGGATGAACCCCTATTTTTTAGATCTATGGTAGACCTTTACTAAAAATAGTATAAATTTAATATTAAAATATCTAATAATATATTTTATTAATTTAAATTTACTTTTTAATAGTAATAAAGTGTTGGGGTCTACGGTAGACCCAAACTTAGAGGGTCTACCCTAAAATTGCCCTACTTTTATAAGTGGTCTTTGAACCTAAGGTTTTTACACACGTTCCTTTGAGATGAATATCTTTGTAAATAATGAATACCTCTCCTTTGAGATGAATACTTTGTAAATGGTTTTTGAGCTTGAAGGTTTTTCCTATTGCCGACTCGGATATTATGTCTCATCCTAAATTTTTGTTTAAAAAAAAGCATTAATTCTTCATTTCCTAAAAAAACAAAGTTTATACAATTAGGAAGCTGCAACTCAATAGTAGATGAGCATTCTCTATTTGGGAAAAAAAATATCCTTCATCTTAGTAGCAGTGAGACGTGGAGTACTTTTAGCTTGAAATCCTAAAAAAGTATCTCCATGAGAAACTCAAATAAAGTTTTGTAAGGAAGTGCACAAGAAAAAAGTATCAACAAAAGTTTGAATAAAAAAGGAACAGAATACTAAAATACACTAATGAAAATATTACATTTTTAATTTGTTTGTGATAGGAACCTAACATTCAAAAAAGTATGATTTTGATATTAGATGGAGCAAAATTGAAGCATCTACACGACAAACAAACCTTATTAGAATTACAAACAAATAACAATCTATTAATTTTAAATCATTTCTATCTAATGTAATTTATAAAGCATGTATCGCTCATTTCTAATTATTGATATTAAAATCAGTGAGTTTAATTTACCCAAAAACCATGTTTGAAACATGTTTAAAACGTGAATCCGGGCAAATGAGTAGTGTTAGCCCAGATCCACGTTTCAAATGTGGTTTCAGACAAAACGAAACATACTATCAATCATATTAAACTGCAAACCAAATGAGCACATAGTAGATAAAAGAAATGATAGTGAAAGAAAGTTAAGAAAATTAGAAAAACTAAAGCAATGGGTTGGTTGATTGAGAAATAGAATATGAACCTTCAGAGTAAACAGTCAATTTGGTCCCTGAAAATGTTGTTCGCTTTCAAATTAGTCCCTGAAATGACATAAATTAAAATTAAATTCTTAAAACTGTATTTCGTCCGTCAAAGAAGTCCCTTTTTTTAACAAAAGCAAATTTTTCAGGGACTATTTTGATAGTAATTTGTTCGTATTAGGGATTTATTTAAATTTACGTACTAAGATTTAAAGGATTAAATTGATAGTAAGCATCAGTTTACAGGGACAAAATTATACTACTATTAACAGAGGGACTACTTTTGACGGATAAAACACAGTTTCAAGAACATATTTTTAGTTTCTGACAATTCAAAGACGAACTTGACAACGGGCAACACTTTTAGGGACCAAATTAGTAATTTACTCGAACCTTCATATAAAACACTTAAAAGGGAATACAATAAATAACCCTATTAATAAGAAAGCAAAAAATATGGTTAACACCCTAAGGGATGAAGTGTGTGTTTGAATTAGCGTTTGCAAACTTGAGTTTGAATGAACGTGGATTTAGCGGACGTGATTAATGATAAACTTGAGTATGAGTAAACGTGATTTCATGTTTGGATACTTTGCTGCAAACGTGAGTTTAAGAAAGTGAATATTAAGGAAACTCAAGTGTCAGAACCCATACGTGTGTTTCATGTACAGAACTGAACAAGATGCATATTTTACAAACTCACATCTACAGCCCAGTACGTATGTTTAACCATAAAAAACGTCAATCCAAACATGCGAAGTTAGAAAGGCATCATAATGAAAGCATCTCCAAATGGATAAACATTAAAATGTTATAGTAAAATACAAATACAATATCAATATTAATAACCACACAAAAATTAATGTCAAATTGATGGAAATATTTAACATCCTTAAATTACTAAAATGCCTTCAAAATGAGTGAGAAAAAAAGTGCCTAAAAACTACCTTACTTTTAATAAATAAATAAACTATAAAAATATTACTAAGAGTGTGTTTGGTAAGCTATTTCAGCTAGCTGAAAGTTGAAATTAGTGGTTGAAACCATTTCAGCTGTGTTTGGTAAGGTAATTTTTTGGATAGCTACTAGCTTTTCTTGAAAAGGTACTTGGGGTAATTTAAAAAAAAAACTCCAATTTTCAGCTACTAGCTGAAAGTTAATTACAAGTTTATCCCTCAACCACCTTCACTTATCATTATTTAATAATTAATGATGTCCTTACATGTCATTTTACCATTTTCACTAGTTTTACGAAACACATTCAATCAAATCAGCTAGTTTTTTCCGTTTTCAGCTAGTTTTTAGCTTTCAACTACCTTTTTCAGCTTTTAGTTAGCTTTAAGCTTTCAGCTGATTTTACCAAACATAATCTAACAATTAATAAATATTGCTGTAATTATGTTTTTAGATTTTAAAAATATTATCTTTTTTATAATTTTTTATTTACTTTTAATTCTTAAAAAATAATTTTCCAAAATGTTAAAATTCAGCAATTTTTAATTTAAAACTTATATGATATTTTATTATAGTCATTATATGTTGACTATCTTACTTAAAAAAAGCTTACATTGTTTTATATGTTACAAAAGGTAACACATATATAGTATCAAAGCAAGTATAAAAATAATTTTAACCTTTTTATATATAATAAAAAAGTAAAAATAAAGATACACCATGTCATCATCAAAACTTGACTTAAATATATAATATTTTATTATATAATTTTATAACTCATGTCAAAATAATAAAAGGTAGGGTTAAATATGTTTTTAATCCCCGAAATATAGTTGAGATTTGATTTTAGTTCCTATAATTTAAAATCGGTGATTTTGGTCCTTCAAAAATTAAAAATACACCAATGTAGTCATTATTGTATAGTTTTGCTATAGATTTTGCTACCGATTAACTACAAATTTTTATCAATAAGGACTAAATTGGTATATTTACAATTTTTGAAGGACCGAAATCATCAATTTTAAATTACAGGGACTAAAACCAAATCTCGACTAAATTTCATGGGGTAAAAATTTATTTAACCCTAAAAGGTATTTTTATACATAATGTGCTAAATTTGCTATTTTCTATAACAATAAAATTCTAATTATTGAATATTTCAAAAATAAGAAAGCAAGTAGATGACTTAAAAATGGGCCATCTAATCGGGTTTCCAAATTACCTCGTAAGCCCATAGAAACGAGAGAAAGGGGAAAAAAATGAGAAAGAACGAGTAAGCATTTTAGCTATGAGTGAGCCATTCACCGTTTCTCGGTACTCGTCGTCGTCTTAATCAATATCGTTATCACGACACTCACATTCACCTCAGTCCCTTTTGCTCTATCCTGTTATTGTGAGAAAAACCTCTCTGCGTTCCCGATAGTAAGAAAGGAAAACGATGTCGTATGTACCTCCACACCTGAGAAATGCGAGCTCAACCACCGTGGCTACCACCACCAGAGCCTCATCCGTAACCCTAGATAATTCCAACCACCATAATACCAAGCTCGCATTCCCTTCCTCAAACACTCACTTCAACAACAACAACAAAACCCCTCAACCTCCATCTCTCTCCTCATTCTCCAATGCCTCTCGCCGGAGTTCCGTCGCTCCTCCGTCGCACCGGATTCTCGCCGTCCCTGACCCCGTCTCCCCTCACTGGCAACCCTCCGAACGCGTTTCCCGCATGAGCCCTGACCAGGTTCCAATCCAATCTTCATTTCCCCCCTTCTCTGAACTTCGTGTTCAATTTCATATGCTACGTGCCTTTTCTTCATTTTTTTTTGTTTTTTAACCTCTGAACCGAATGAATGTTTTCATTTCGAGAAATTTTCTTTTATTGAGGATTACGTGTCTTTTTCAATTCACACGTTTAGGGTTTTTTTAACTCGTGATGCATTTCTTTTCATGAGAGTGGTGAGCATTTTTCATTTTAAATCCTGGTGGAGTGAAGTTATGTTTGAATAGAAGTGGCATATGTCAGTTCAGGAAGTTGATTAGGAAGGTTTGGTTTAATTTGAACGGGGATATGATTATGGACATTGTGAATGTAATGCGTGCAACAATGACAATCGGAGTAGTGGTGGCTTTTTAGCTCCCTTGAAGTTGAAGGCTTTGTTTGGGTTTCCGGCTGTAAGACAGTGCTGTATTGTCGTGAAGTGAGCTACTTCGGATGTAGGCTTTAAAGTGAGACAGAAGGGTAAAGGTGATTTTTGGCATAAGGGGTATAGAAGTTACCATTTCACTTTGGATGGAAAATGAGTTTTTATTAAGTATTTAAGTTTGGTTTATATTTTATAGTTAAGTAGAATTGATTCTAGAACCAATGGTTAAAAATGAGTGATGCACGCTTTATAAAGTACATTGAACAGAAGTGATTTAAAATCAGAATTGATTATGCACTATTAGAAATTTAAACCAAATAGGCACTGAGTTGTTATGAAGTTGGCTCCAACTTTGTGGTTTATCAAGGAGACAAGGACTGTTCAAATTTTTCTTCAACATCCTGGAACCCGATAATTTTTCTTCACTTGGTCGCTTGGTACCAACAATCTGTCTCTCTCTCTCTCCTCCTTTCAGCCATCTCAATACCTTTGATAGAGTTAACATTATTTCATTTCCCCTTTTCAAAGTTCAACTAGCTAGCTTTATTCTTTATATTTTTTATTTTTATTTCTGTCCTGATGTTTTGATGTCTACCTGTTATTCTTTTATAACCACATAAGCAAATACTGTTGCTGAATTCTAGTGCTTGTTTTATGCAGATTGAAGAGGTTCGCTCACGGCTTAATCTTGATGTTACTGTTGCATCTGACTCTCCTGCTGCACCTGCACCTATAGAATCGTTCACTGATATGGTATTTAACTTTTGTTAATCATTTAATTATATTGTAATGAACCAACTATCCCTAATGCTTAAATTGTTTGATGAAAACACATGAATGATTTTTAAATTATATTTCTAACATGTCTCCTCACACACGAGCTCTTTTGGCTTGAAGTGTGGACAATGCACAAATCTATCTACCTTGTGCTGAAACTAAACTTTTTTATTAGAATAATAGGGGCAACAAGGATCAAACTCTAGACCATTTGGTCAAGAGCCTTTGATAGACATGAACCAACTATCCTAAAAGCTCAAGCTATTGAATGAAGACACATGAATGGTTTTTGTAATATATTTCTAACACATTACACACTTATATTTCTTCTAGGTATATTCGTATATGAGCTACCTGTACCCAAAAAAAATTGAGCTATTATTGCAAATGTCTGTAAAATTGTGAATTTCATTGTTTCAGTGTTTGCACCCAAGTATCTTGAAGGATATTGCTTATCATGAATACACCAGGCCAACTTCTATCCAGGCACAGGCCATGCCAGTTGCTCTCAGTGGGAGGGATCTATTGGGTTGTGCTGAAACTGGCAGCGGGAAGACTGCAGCTTTCACGATTCCTATGATACAGGTCTGAACTTATTACACGTGACAGGTTTGACTGAATGATGTAATGATGTCCTTAAATACTGTATGATGAAAAACAAACCGATTGTAAATGATCATCCTTTTCTTTGTGATTTAATTTATTTTCTTTCTATTTATAGCATTGCTTGGCCCAACCTCCAATTCGACGTGGTGATGGTCCCCTGGCATTAGTTTTGGCTCCTACTAGAGAACTTGCTCAACAAATAGAAAAAGAGGTGATTATGTAATTTTATGCGGATGAATTGTGGGTATCTGAGGAAGAATTTCTTGTTTATTTCTCCAATTTTAGTTGATACTTGATAGTTTTTTCTTTGTAAGCTGTAAATATTTTTAGGTCTGTCTCCAAATGTTTTTCGTATACCTTGATTCGTATTGTGCTTGAGGCATGGCCTTTTCTTGTTTTTACTTTTTTTATCAACTTTAAATTGTTTAATGATTTTACCAGCGAAAGGAATTAGTTAATTATTGTTCCCTTATGACTATTGCTATTAGAATCAATGATTTTATTTTATTTTTGATTTTTGGATACCTAACTTTAAAGTTATTTGCTTCCATCTTTTTTTCTTTATAATGGACTTGTCTGTTCTCTATGCTTCTTACCTATTTGGAATTTAAATATGCTTACAAAAATAGTTTATCATGGGAACAAGTTTCTTGCTATCTTACTTTGATTATCTGTGGTTTAATTTTATGATGGGCATCTTTTCTTAGTATGCCTGAAAATATGATCTGCACCAATTCATTTCATTCTGTCTACTATTTTTTCCTTTGTATGGATTATTCCTTATTGTTGTCATTCTGTTAAGTATCTTTGTGGTATTTTGACTTTTGGCAGGTTAAAGCTTTTAGCAGATCTCTTGAGTCATTAAAAACTGCCATAGTTGTGGGTGGAACTAACATTGAAAAGCAGGTAATTAAATGTTGAAAATCCTTTTCTCTTCTTGTGCTTGTTAATCTTGTTGGCATTACAAAATTATGTTAAGTGTGGTCAAAGAGCACATTACAAGTCCTTGTGTGTTAAATATGTATAAGCTATTGCAAATCTATGTTGTCATTTTTTGTTTGCCTTGGACATGGGTTAAATCTCTGTTTTCATGCAGCTAGTTCTCCTGATGGGCTGATGCATTATTATGTGTTAGTGTTAAGGCTAGTTTGGAAACAGGTTCCAAACACTAATATATATCATCAGCAAAGTAGAAGTTCCAGACACAACGAATCTGGAACATTTTTTTGTTTTCAATTTATTTCAGCCACACTTGAAGGTAACATGATTTTGTGCATTTTTCTTTCCGGTCTATATGACAGAGGTCTGAACTAAGAGCAGGAGTTGAGATAGCAGTTGCCACCCCTGGAAGATTTATTGATCACTTACAACAAGGCAACACTTCCCTCTCTAGAATTTCTTTTGTTGTTCTAGATGAGGCAGATAGAATGCTTGATATGGGTTTTGAACCACAGATAAGAGAGGTTAGTATTGTTGGATTTTTTCTCCTGTATGTGAGGTTTTCCTTTATTTTCACAACAATTCCATGCCCACAACAACAACAATCAAAGCCTTTTTCTGCTAGGTGAGGTTGGCTACATGGATCAAATGACAATTCCATTCCTATTGCAAGATAAATATAAATAATGTAACTTTGTTGTACTGATTATGCTTTCCCTTACAACATTTCCAAATTCATTTTTTTCCATGTATCCCTTTTCCTTTCCTCTTCAACTATTGCCATTATTAAACTTGGAACCCAAACCAATGATGCTTATACAAGATTTCTGTATATAACAGTCCAACTTTAAGAATTTTGCTGGAGAAATTCTTCTTAGATAAGAAAGCACAATGAAGTTACCATTTCCAAAGCAAAATTCAGCAATAAAATGATGCCTCTTGCCTGGATAGAAAATTCACTTTCATTTTCATTCTAAGATTTAAGCCTTTAGCAACTTCATTTCTGTTTCATGACCTAACTATTATGGCTATGTTTGAAAATTTTGTACCTTACTTTTCATGACCTAATTATTATGGCTATATATGAGAATGTTACAATGGATGAGCATACAATTAGAAAAACAATTACAATTATTTGAGAGAAAACTGGGGTAGCTCATATGGTAGAAAAGATTGTAGAGTCTCGTTTTAGATGGTTTGAGCATGTATGTGGAGAAGACCTATAGAAGAATCAATAAGGAGGGCTGACTAGATGGAGGAGATAGAGGGTACTCTAATAGTCAGTGGTAGAGGGAGACCAAAGAAAACTATAAGCCAAACCGTTAAGAGAGATTTACAGATAATGGTCTATTGATAAACTTGATACATAACAGGGCATTATGGCGTCAAATGATCCATCTAGCTGATATCCCATATGGTGGGAAAAGGCTTGGTTGTTGTTGTTATTGTTGAATGATCTCATGTGAACAGGTTATCTGCAATAGATATCCTTTTATGGTGTTAAATCAAGCGATGTCCACCTCCACCTAGATTACTGAAGAAAATATACTTTCTATATTGTCTCCAGATAATGAGAAATCTTCCTGAGAAGCATCAAACACTGCTGTTTAGTGCAACTATGCCTGTGGAGATTGAAGCATTAGCAAAGGTCAGATTTCCTTTGTTCTTGACTCCTCAGATTTTTCAACATCATCATTTTCTGCTTTGAGCTATGTTAAATAATGCATTGTTGTTGCTATTCTGATATTTTGAAGTGACCTTTTGTGTGCATATGCTAAGACAAATAACAATAATCCTAGCATTCATCATTTGTCTTTCACAAAAATTATATTTTAAACAGTCTTGCTGCTTGATCATAAAATATAGTAGCATTTTCAATTGTAGATGTAAGTTTAATCATTGAAATATTATTGCTTTTTTGGCCTTCTTTATGATTAGATGATAGCCCCAAAATATCCTTCTGAAACATTATTCTTTTTCATTAATATATTTCTATTCAAGTTCAGTTGTTGAAAGATATTTTTGAAGTTCACCAATCTTCTGTTAAATTTCAGGAGTACTTAGCTAGGCCTGTGCAAGTTAAGGTGGGAAAAGTGAGCAGCCCAACAACAAATGTTTCACAAACTCTTGTGAAGGTTTCTGAAAATGAGAAGGTACATATATTAAGCTAGTAAAGTGCTATATTGTTATGAGCTGGATTAAGTTTAAATTTCCTTGAATATTCGCAATCATTAATTCTCAAAGACTGCCCTCCTATTGGTTTCTGCTCTGAAATCTTGTCATGTTCTTTTAGATTGATCGGCTTCTAGGCTTGCTTGTAGAGGAGGCATCACAGGCTGAAAAGTGTGGTCATCCATTTCCATTAACAATTGTGTTTGTTGAAAGAAAGGTAAGCTGTGATCTTTGTCTATGCTATGTATCGTTATCATACCTTCTTTTGTATTGTCACTTACACGTTTACATGCAAGAATTCAAAAGTTCAATACTTGAATATTTATTAGGTGTTAGAATTATCTCTCATGTGAGTTATTTGCTAGATATTGAGAGTTTAAGTGGATTAATTCCGAAACTGTAACCATGGGTAGTTTGATAGAGGGTCAAATTCCAAGCAGGTTATTTTCATTTTCGCCAAAAATAATATTTGTGTAGACTGTTTAAAATTTGATATATTGATGCTTCTCGTTCTGTAATTTTTTATGTGCATGTAGACAAGTTGTGATGAAGTTGCTGAAGCATTGGTAGCTCAAGGTTTATCTGCAGTTTCTCTTCATGGTGGTCGCAGTCAGAGTGAAAGAGAGGCTGCCTTGCATGATTTTCGGAGTGGCTCCACCAGCATTTTGGTAATCTCTCCTACATTAATAGAGCATAATACCCTCAAAGTTTATCAGTTCATCATTTTTCTTCCTTCGCTTACCAATTCTGCAATATTTTGTCATGACACATTGCAACTAATGGTTCTGGTGGATATTTTATAGTTACGGAAATATTGTTGAGAAATATAGTGAAGCCAGCCTTGGCTGTATTGTATTCCCTTTGCTAAATGAAATTCCTTGTATCAAATAGGGTATGAAGAAAATGTATGGGCTTAAATGATTTTTTTATTTTACTATATGAATTTTCTCAATAGATTGTTCTTCAATTTTCTGAACTCATTAAAGTATGATGCAATGCATTGTCTGCATGCTACAAATATGGACCTTTGATACATTCCTTTTTTCCTTCTGGTAATTCTAGCTAAATTTTTTAATTCTCAACAATTTTTACACAACTACATTAAATAAAGTTTGGGATTTTTTTCCACTAACCATATTAATCGGTGATGCCATATCTTGAAGGTTGCCACTGATGTTGCATCTCGTGGCTTGGATGTCACTGGAGTGTCACATGTCATCAATCTAGATCTTCCAAAGGTATTTCTGCAATTCTACTATAACCAAAAACTACTTGATGACTGATTTTTATCTGTAACCCGCTGGGAAAAGATATGAAAAAGTATGGGGATTTTCCACAGTTAGTGGATTGCCATTCTGCTACCGCTATGTTGGCATGATGGCATCTCATTTGCCTGGTATTTTTCAGTCAAGTTTAATTTCCTTGAGAAATGCATACCTGAAGCTTCAGTGTTATGGCTGCCTCAATTATAGACCATGGAAGATTATGTACACCGGATTGGAAGGACAGGGCGTGCAGGATCAACTGGCCTAGCTACTTCTTTTTACACTGATCGTGACATGGTGCTTGCTATCCTCCTTTTCTTTTAATGAAAAAGAATATTGAACTGTGCTTTTTTCTCTTGATTTTAACATTAATATGATTTTGCTCTTTAGTTCCTTGTGGCGAATATAAGGAAAGCAATAGCTGATGCTGAATCTGGAAACACTGTGTCATTTGCAACTGGAAAGGTACTATATTTGTTCTGCTTGGATATTAGGACTCTTATGGTACATTATACCACCCTTAAAAATGAGGGTGAAAAATTAAGGAAAAAGTTTTCAATATAATTTTGCAGGAGTCTCATCCGTGAATTTTTTACCCATATTTTAAAGGTTTACTAAATGAACAATTAGTGTTTTAGAACTCTTAATGGTGTTAGTAGTTTTAGTGGGCAAGGCTTGTACTAGTTGTATACTTGAGCTAGATTAGTAGTATAAATAAGTGTTGGATGTTTGTGTCCTAGATGCTCAATTTCTCTCACTTTCAAATTCAGGATGATATATTCAACTCTGTCCTTTGCAGTTGACTTTCTGCTTTTGGCTTCTAGGTTGCTAGAAGGAAGGAGAAAGAGGCAGCAGCTGCACAAAAAGAGGCAAAAATTACTTCATCCAGTCACTTTGGATTGGGAGCTGCTTCAATTAACATTGAAGATAAGTATAAATTTATGATTACTGCCTCGAACATTAAAGGAGAGGGCGCAGCAGATAGTGCCTGGGATGATTAATGAAACGTGTGGTGCCTGGCCATATTTGGTTGATGACAATTGCTAAAGCCTTCAAGGTTGGTAATATGACATTTTTTTATCTGTTTTTTTTTTTTTGAGGGGTCGGGGTGGGGTGTTTCCATCTTCTCAGTGGTATGTCTGGTTAGTCGAGAAATGATCGCAACACACTTTTTAATACATACTTTTTTCAATACATTTTTTATAGTTTAGAATCTATGCGGATCCCATCAAATTAGGAGTGGAATCCACATAATGTTGAAAAGAGAATGTATTGCTAGCATTTCTCAAACTTATTTACCATTTCTCTGCTTGCGGCATCTGTTTTTTACCCTTGGCATAATCTAAGGGTTTCCCATGCATGGTGTTGTATGTTTTGTGGTACTAGTGCATAAGTTATATGTTCTGCTCTTACTTGGACTGAGTGCTTCTATAGGTTTGGTGCTTGGAAGATGCTGGAGACCGACAAGTTTCTTGCTAAGTTTGCAAGTCTACGTGTTGTTTCACACCGTTGTTGTAGGTAGTCCACTTGTAACAAGTAGCTTGCTAGGCACACTTTGTAAAGTTGTCATGTAGGTAATGCATCTTATCTTATGTAATCCTAGGAACGCAAGTTTTCTTTACATTTGTGTTGCGTCAAATTTACCTTTATTCCACAGTTATTTATTTTCAGCATCATTAAATGTATATCCAGCACGTTGAATTCCACTTCAATGTTTAGTTTGTTACTTTGTTTTAGCAATTTTAAGCATTTGTAGAAAACCCACGAAAGTGTGGCAATTACTTTTTCTTTGGGCGGGGGGGATGATTTGCTCTTGGACACTTGTTTCTACAATTCTACTATATCATTTTGTTGGTTAATATTGGTACAGATTTGGTTCCTCTAAAAATGAGAAGTGTAAAATTATAACTGTTAGAAGGTTTTTATCAATTAAAAAATGTGTAAAAATTTTAATAATTATGTAACCTTTTTGTGGGAGAAAATCTGAAAAGGTGTTGTCGTATATTTCTTGCAAAGCTTTATTTAAGCTTAAAGTAATTTGTTTTGTAACCTTATTAAAAAAGCTTTTGGTTTTTAATTAATATAATTATAAATTTTCAATTATATCCTTGTTTAAGTTCATTTTTTGTTCAAAAAACAAATGGATTCTAAAGTAGTAGTTTCTTTGAATGTTTTTAAAAACTTCTATTATAAAATTACTTTTCATTTTACTTTCAAACAAATGGGGCCCAGAGATTTGGACACTACCATCCAAATGTGTGTAAATAGGCCCATAGTAGGGAATTTTATTACTATGATAGGTAGGTGTGCGTGTGTATAACTTTATGTGCAGTACCTTTTTCACATACTAGCACAGTACACATGCATGGGTGACGTTGAGTTACCGTGATATTCATTTTTATAAATACTAGTTTGTTTAATATAATAACAAAATACAACAATGATTTTGATTAATACAACAACTACAATAATGACTATTTTCACAAATACAACAATATTTTGATTAACACAACAACGACTACAATAATGACTACTACTTTGTTTAACTAACTATTTTCACTATAATTATTACATCACATAAGTCTATGTTTTTTCCTAATAATTTGACACAATTGCTCATGATCTCGTAATTGTCTCTCATTCATCCTAGATGTATCCTTAAAAAGGACCTGCATCTCGAATTGTTGTTGTTGGTACTGTATTTGTTGTTGCTGGTACTGTATTTCCTGTTGTTGGTATTGCATTTGCTGTTGTTGCCACTCGATCTCTTTCTCCTTCAAAAGTGTAATTTTTTTCATAATGTCTATTTTGCCTTTTTGTGTCTCTTTTATTCCGCTCTGGTCAATATGAGCAGAAGATGACTCATTTGACTTTGTTTTTCCTTTTCTTTTGGCTGCTTGTGTCTCAATTGGACTAACCATGATCAACCTCATGATTTGTTCTTCGACGTCATCGTTCATGAAATCTTCAATGAGTTCCCACTCAAGCATTTTGTTAAGGTTAACATTGTTGGGGTAAGTAAATGGTGATTGAAACATGGGAAAATGATATGGACTTGGGATTGGTGGGTTTGAGTTATCTTCTGGGTTATGGTAAGGTGAAGCATTTTCTGGATTTGGAAAATTCAGATCGAATTGGTTGGGATCCATGTCATGAAAACAAATCGAATAGAAAGTTCAGGATTTGGGACGATTTGAGAGGGACCAAAAACTTATGTTCTTTCAATTGAGTGGTGTGAAAATCCTCTTACATGTTATGACTATATATAGATAAATTGTTGGCTAACGGCTATTTTGAGTAACGGCTAGTTTGACCAACTACTACTTTGACTAACAGCTAGTTTGAATAACGGCTAGTTTGACTGATAGAGTTGGGTAACAGATCGGTCCGCACTTGTCCGCATAAGCCCGCAGTTAAATAATAAACCCTAAACCAATAATAAACATGTCCGCATAAACCCACGGGTTTACCGACCAACCTGTACACACACACATATATGGGGACGTATAATGTGAGAATACTTTGTTATAATAGAAATGAGAACAAACAATAATAACCATTTATTACAGTATATATATATATTCTGAGACTACATTCAAGTTTTAATTATTTGGTTATAATTGTTCTTTTTTTCTAATCTATATTCTGATTTTTCCCCCTCATATATATATTGATTTTGTCACATTGACATTACCGTTACACCAATGTGAGGTTATGTGTTTCATAAAACAGGGTTGCTATTGATTGTCAGTTTGTCACGAATAGCAACAGCACGACTTTTCAGGAATACAAGGTGGTCAGTGTTTTTACATTTTTAAATTAAATAAAAATATTAAAAATTCATAAAATCAAAACATAATCTAACGGTTACTATAAGCTCATAATTTTGTGAAAATTATAGTAAAATTGACCATTTTTATTTATTAAAATATGAAAGTAGCATTTTTGGTTTTTTAATAAATTCTCCTAACATCTTTTTAATTATTTAAAACAGAAAGTATTAAATAAAAATAGCAGTATTCAGTAAATTGAAAAAATAATAAACATTCAATACCTTACTATTAATACTTCAAAGCATTATTAAGAAAAATATAGCAATATTTAAAAAAAAATCACCTATAATTCATGTCATGCATAGAGAATATAGACTTTTGCACAAAGCAAAAGAAAACTAAAACCAAATTCAGCACAGAATTTTATTTTTACATGCACTGCAATGGAAAACAAACTTTCCAACTCAACAGAAAGATGGGGATACAAACATATCTGCAAATTTACAGGTCCACAAAGCTAGCCAGTTTTTCAGCCTCTTCTATTTGCAGTCCCTCTCAAACAAAAGGTGCTCCTGCAGGGCTTCCTGGCTGAACCAGATGACACTTACAATCAACATATGTAAACATGCCAAAGGGTAGACAAATTAACCATTACAACTCCTAAAGTTCTACTTTCTCATGACTTTTGGGTGATATACAATAGGCCCCAAAGTATAATAAGAAAAGATATCACAAAAGGGTATGCTTATTCTAATAACTTAATTTACAATATCACATGCAATCAATGATGCAGATATATGTTAGGATGCCAAAACTGGAAACCTCTTGTGCACTATGAAAGCCTGCCTAAGCACATTATACCCATCTCTGTAATGCTCAAGTGAGAAGCATAGTTGCCTTATGGCCTCACGTTTCTCTTCAGCTCCTTGTAAGATCTCAATCCTTTGCCTCTCAATCTCTTCCTCTAGTTCCTTACCTCTTGATTTTAATTCTCCAACATGTCTTTGTGCCTCTTCCATTCCCTCAATCAGCTCCACATGTTCCATTTGTAACTTGTTCACATACCTCTCCAGGTTTCCAATCTTATCATCTCTTGAATTTATCTCTTCCTTAAGTGAACCAACTTCTACATTGAGATTGTCTCTCTCTGATTTCAAAGCATTGAGATCTTTGAGTGCCTCCCCCATCTTCTCTTCCATATGAGTCTGTTCCCCCAACAATTTGGAAATTTCAGACTTGAGCTTTGCTTTCTCAAAGAAGCTTTTCTGTTCTGCATCAGATAAAGTACCTTTTAAATCCCTGATCTCATGATCTCTATCTGCTAGACTAGTTCTCAACCTTGCAATCCTTTCTTGAAGTCTAATCCTATCTCTTTTCTCAGAGTTGAATTTTGTTTTCCAAGTATCAATGTCCTTATTAAGGTGATCCTGCAATTGCTGAAGGCTTTCAGATGATTTACTAGCCTCCAATTTCAATGAAGCAATTTGCATATCAGAACACTCAAGTTTCTCTTTTGTGATTCTCAGCTCCTCCCCAAGTGCCATCTTGACCTCTTCTTCACCAGATGATGACAATTCAATACCACCATGCAAATTTCCTGATTCCATTGTTCTGTATTTCTCAAGCTCAATCTTCAGCTTATTGATTTCCTCTTCTGAAAGCCTCAATTTTTCATTCACATGCCTAAGTTCTTGTTCATATGCATTATTATTATTACTATTATTATTATTCTCAATTCTCACAACTCTAGATGAAGCATCCCCACCTTCCTCCTCATGCATGTTAAGCTTTTCTTTCACCTCACGAAGCTCAATTTCCAATTCCAATATCCTTCTATTCATGCTGTGATCACTAGCATTCCCAAAGAAACCTGAAAAGCTATTGATGGAAGAAGCATCATCAAATTCCTCATCAGAATCTGTTAAAGTAGAAGACCCATCTCCATCTTTTTGACAAGGATCATAGCCAGAACCACCAAGGAAGAAATCAAAGCCTGCAGCACGGGTGTTAGATATGCGACGCCCCATCTTTCTAGGAGAAGGAGATGGAAAAGTAGAGGGTGGTTCAGAGCCATTATCTGAAGCTTGTGATTGAAGATCAGAGGGTATGTTCTTCCACAATTCACCTGTCACATGTTCATAACGTTCAGCAAGAGATCTATAGCCACGGTAGAATTCCTCAACAAGGGAAATCAATTCTGGCCTTTTTTTATAATACATCTCTGCTTTTTGGGCAAATGAATCACCTTCCTCTTCAATCAGCTTCAACATTTGCCTCACCTTATGGTCCATCTCTGAGGTTAAAGATCTTTTTGTCAATTTCTTTAAGGTCATTGTGATGAAAATAATAAAAAAAAAGGTTGATTATGGCATGTAAGTTAATTTGAGATTTAAAAGAGAAAAGAAGGAAAAAAAAATCAACCACCCTTCCCAAGTTGGGAAAATGGTTAATTTTTTTTTACAGTGTGTTGAGACAAGGATCATGAGACAAGGTGTTGAGATATATATAACACCAACGTTTACTTGATTTAACTTTTCCTTGTTTAGAATTGTGGAACTGCCCATAACCTTGTTAAGGATTTAAGGAGCTACAAATGTCGTTAAAAGAACAGAAGGTAAGACTTCATTAATATTAGAAAGAACCTTTGGTTTGTTATATAGGTGGGAGGAATAGGGGTAGGGGCTGGAGCCGGTACTTGGATAGAGAAGGAAAGTAAATATATATATGTTGCCAGGTTGATGGAACAAAATATAATAATAAATGGAGAAAATTATTAATTATGCTTGATTAAAATCTCGGATTCCAATATTGTGTATGAAATCCCGCTAGGATAGATAGCTCCACCATGATGTGGATGTTCGCAACTCAAGCATGATTGTCTATCATGAAAATGTCTGGTAAAAGAGATAGAGCAAAATATTCCATTTTTGTTTTATGATAAATATGATTTGTTTAGCTATTTTAAAGGCCATGTTTTCTTTATCTTGGACCCTTGGTATTCACATTTTTTTTTTGTCAATTAGTATTCACATCATCACATGTCAAGCGCTTGTTTTTTCATGAAAAATGTCCAATATGAATGTGTCATATGTTTTCTACTCCCTCACGTGTATCAATCCAAACATGATTTTTGTCAAAGACATCATTGATTCGAAGTGTGCGTTTGATTTTAATCAAATTAGTAACTACCTTATAATTATTCAAACTATTATTAACTTAATTTGAATTCTAAAACAAACACGGTGAAGAAATTTTGTATCTCTTTTGCCTCAAGTCATGAGGCAGTGTTATTTCGCCATTTATTGGACCAATAGACATTTTAACAAGGTCATATATCTTCAAACAAACTAGTAACAGAACTCTATTTTAAAAAGTTTCATGTGTTAGATTATTTAAATGATTTAATTAATATGTGGCTCATGTACTTTAATAGTTTGGTTTTAATAAAAGTGGGCCCAATATCATAATTGATGACTCAGTATAAAAAATAGAGCCAGAAGGGGTTAATTAAATATCCCTCTCCCTTTCCTTATAAAAGAGAACTTACAGAACAGAAGTCACTATATAATTCTTGTATCATACTACTGTTTCTGTCAATGTGAATGACTAAAAGCTCATGTGACCTTGTCTAATAGTTTCTGTCAATGATTCTATTATTGTCATGCTTTTGTTTACACTTTACTGTATTAAAGAATTATAAATATATATATAAATATAAATGAATGGAAAGCAATTGTTTTATTTCATTTATTTGGGTTGTACACTAATTTAATTGTAATAAGTTGATTGGAAATGCCAATATTATTTTATTGTTTGATTGTCAATTAAAGAATATCTATATAGTGATGATAAATAATTTATTTATCCTGCCTGAAATAAGCTATTAAATGATATATGTTTAATTTGGAATTAAATGTAGAGTGGATTTGTTAATCACCAAAGTGGTCAAATTCTTTAATTTGTTTAATTCCAAATTATGATAATTGTACTTTATTGCAATGAAATGATTTTGATGCTATATTAAGGATGCAATGTTTATTGATTTATAGTTGATTGTTGCTCATTATTTTATAAGGGATATTTGTGCCACCCAAAAGTGGACCATTGCTTATAATTAATGACATTAGAGAGACCTACGACATTCTTAGTAAATATGTTTGTATATCCAAAGATAGCATGCGTACTTAAGTATGATTAATTGTCTATTAAAGTATGTTTATTTTAGCATCATGATTTAGTTGAAATTGTCAGTTTAAGTATCACCCAGAGGCGAACTTAAATGCATGACTAGTATAGTTGTTTTGTTTGAATCCATAAATTGTTTTTCAAAGCATTAATGCACGAGCTTGTATATTGTTTGCAGCTTCCATGAATTTATTTGGTTTGGGTAATGGTGTGGTCAAGTTTACCGGGCTAAACTATGTTGATTGGTCTGAACAGATTCGGTTCCAACTGTGTGTGTTTGACCTGGATCTAGCAATAGTTATGGATGAAATGCCCCCAGCCACTACTGAGACCAATACGAATGATGACAAGTCTCTTTATGAGGCTTGGCAAAGGTCTAACAGGCTGTCACTGAACGTGATGCGCATGACCATGGCTGAAAATGTTAAGCCATCTATGCCCAAAACAAAAAATGCAAGGGAATTCATGAAAATGATTAGGGAGTACTCACAATCAGACATAACTGACAAGTCTATTGTGGGAACTCTTATGAGTGAGCTGACGAATAAAAAGTTTGATTGGTCACAACCCATTCATGATCATGTGACTGGAATGGCTAATTTGACAGCAAAGTTGAAGTCAATGGGAATGGAAGTGAGCGAGTCCTTTCTAGTACAGTTTATCATGAACTCTCTTCCTCCTGAATTTGGTCAGTTCCAGGTTAATTATAACACCCTTAAGGATAAATGGAACTTTCAAGAAATCAAGACCATGTTGGTTCAAGAGGATGGGAGGCTGAAGAAAGTGAAGGATCATTCTATCCATCTCATGACTCATGATGGTGCTAGCAGCAGCAAGACCAAACCAGGAAATAAGAACAAGAAGGACAAAGCCCCAATGAAAGTGAATTAGGGCAAAATTCAGAAGGACCAGAAATGCTTCTTCTGCAAGAAGGTTGGCCACTTCAAGAAAGATTGTCCGAAAAGAAAATCTTGATTCGAAAAGAAAGGTACATTTTATGTTTCTGTTAGTTTTGAATCAAATCTTATTGAAGTACCTAATAATACTCGGTGGTTGGATTCTGGTGCTATCACTCATGTTTCTAATATTATGCAGGGATTCCTTTCAATCCAGCCCATAAAAGGAACTGAAAAATATTTGTATATGGGGAACAGAATGAAGGCACGAATAGAAGGAATTAGGACTTACAGATTGATTCTAGACACTGGTTGTTGTGTAGATCTTGAAAAGTGTCTTTATGTTCCTGGTTGTGCTAAGAATTTAGTTTCTATTGCAAAGTTGGATTGTTTAGATTTTAATTTTAGGATTGGAAACGATATTTTTCATTTGTATAAACTTGTGTACTGTTATGGTTCTGGTACCTTATTGGATGGTTTATGTCTTTTCAATCTTGATGTTAATTTTTCTGAATCTCTGTTTAATGTCGAGCATGTTGTTGGTAGTAAACGTAGTGCACGTAATGAATGTTCTACTTTCTTATGGCATCAAAGATTGGGTCATATATCCAAGGAAATGATGTTGAGGTTAGTGAAAAATGAAATCTTACCTCAATTGGATTTTGATGACTGGAATGTATGTGTGGATTGCATTAAGGGTAACCAAACCAAACACATATCAAAGAATACTGCCACAAGAAGCGGTCAACTTCTTGAGTTAATACACACTGATATCTGTGGTCTTTTTGACATTTTGTCTTGGGACGGTGAAAAGTATTTTATCACTTTTATTGATGACTTCTCACGTTATTGTTATATATATTTACTACATGAAAAATCTCAATCAGTGGACGTCCTTGAGGTGTTCATTAATGAAGTAGAAAAACAGTTAAATAGAAAAGTTAAAGTGGTGAGGTCCGATAGAGGTGGTAAATATTATGGTAAAACCGATGACCTGGACATTTGCAACCAAAAACAATGTAATAGCATCCCGAATTACCTAGAAACAGTCCAATAATATCCTGCAAAATCAGGGGAAAAAACCTAAACCAACACCCTACACAAAGTTGTATTAATTCTTGACTTCATTAGATTATAATTTTTGTTGAGAAATTAAATTCTTGATTTATCAAATTATAACTTTTTTTAGCATAATGTTTGACATAAATGAACTCTGATGACAAGTGATATACTTGTGAAAGAACTATACAATATACTCGATGGATCATCATCATGTAACTTCCCGCATAATGGTTCAGCCAACCTTGATAAAACAGAAAACAAGCCGAAAATGCAATGCAATGAACTCAACTGAGGTTACATCATAGAGAGGCCAAAAGAAATCTAGGAAATGATTAAGAGAGTCTAAATATGTTTATCTAAAAACAAAAGGTAAAATCATGTCCCTGCATTCCTACGGCCAACGCGAGCAACAAAACCAGCCTTGATCGGAGCAACTGATCTTCCTGAACCACACTGCAAGCAACAAACCAGAATCATTAGATATTCAACAGTACAATGTCCCTTTCTTGAAAATAAAGTTGAAATACCTTTTATCTAGCATCGGATAAACATGATTTGATCATTTTATGTCATTTATAAAATAATATAAGCAATTAATGACATGAAAGGTTAAGAAAAGGCAAATCTCTTTGATCTCTTTTGAGATTTGATAAAATTATACAAGGACTTTATCTCTAGTTTTGTAATTACATTTACCTCCTCCCAAGTGTAATATTACTTGTAATTAAAAGCTGTAAGCAAGGAGTGTGTGTATCCAAAAGCTTTCAAGTACAAGATATTTGTCCGATAAGATTCAACTTAGTTAAGGTGGCAGAAATTTTTGAAACTGGAAGAGAAACTATTGTGATTAACTTCACTAAACTTCATCAGAGGTCATTGCAATTTACACGAGATAAAAAAAAAAACTTCAGAAACATCATTTAGAGAAGCTAAACCAAAAATAATTGACCATCATTTGAACAAATTATCAAAAACTTTCAATCACCAAAGGCCACCGCACCTCGGCAAAATAATTGACCATAAATTGAATGGAAGAAGTCAAATTGGCATAAAGGCAGAAACCTTCATCTTCTTTGAGAGGGGAGAGGGTAAACAGTGTAGGATGACAGCTAGAAGAGAAGGATAGAAAGAGGGGCAACTGGCCCATAGAAATTTTACCTTTTCACACCGGAGAAAGAACAAACGGTTCTCCTTAGTAAGGATTGTGTCAGGACTTTTGCATCCGAGGCAAATGACATACTCATCTGGAAAAAACAGAATATAGGTCAACTTTTATCCCTCAAGGCTTCATATTTCATACACAGTGATGCAATAACCAAAAGATATTTAGTGTTTAGGGTTTAGGTCAACTTTTATCCCTCAAGGCTTCATATTTCATACACAGTGATGCAATAACCAAAAGATACTTACTGACATATCGTCGCAGAATTCCTTCAAAGTTCTTTGGTGCAAATCTTCCCTTCACAACCAATCTCTGCTGTCCATCAAGAGAGCCACTTGTACCAAGTTCAGCAAGCAAGAAAGCCATGACATGGTCTGGCTGCCGATGCATCCTAGAAGATCAGGTAGCAATACATTAACAAAAGGAGAGGGTGGGAGACAGTTTTTGATGCAAAGTAAGAAAAGATGCCAAGAGGTGTTACACAAGTAGCCAACAGGTGAATAATTTACAACATACGTTTTGCATAGATCCATAAAATTCACAAAAACAGTTTTCTTTGTGCCCTCACGTAGAACTTGTGGAGGCCTCATAACAGTCCTCCGCCGGTCTCCAGCAAGTTCTGGATTATTCTCACGTAGAATGTTAAACACCCTGCCAAGAAGCTGCCAAAAACACATCAGAATAGAGTGGGGGAAATTCTCCTAGCAGAAAATATCACAATGTAAAGATGACATCAGAAGAAATTAAAAAATTTTCAACCAAGTAGAAGCAGACACAAAGTAAAAATGGTTTAGGTATTGCAAATTTTTTCATGAAGCTATTGTTGGAGAACTCATAGTCATACCAATGATGTAATGACAGACAAAAAAGAGACTTGTTGATACAACATGGATAAAGCAATGCAGAATCTATAAAATCAGAAGTACACTTGAGGGTGGATGTAGATCATTAACTAACATGCTTCCAAGTTGTAAAATATGAAGCATGTAAAGGAACAATAGCCCATTACAACCAAGCACAGATGATAAAACTAATATGGCAACTTAAAGGGAAAATCTGGAGATCTAGAAGAACCACAATCCTAATATTCAGAATCACATATAAAAAGAAAAAATCAGCTCAAAAACATCTATGGAGCCAGATAATGATGATAAGAGCACATTCTTAAGGGAGAGGCAATGAGGCATGTTATAGCAGATTGCATGTAAAATATTTTATACCTCCGCATATTTATAATCACGGTCACTTCCTTCCCAAGGATAACGAGGTTGCAAGGAAATGGCATCCTCTCCATCTTCTTCAGCATGATCTAAGGAAAGAATTTATAAATCTTCAGCATTCAATTAACTTCCCTTGAGACATTATTGTAGAACTATTACTGTAGAACTAACATCAAGTCCTTAAGGGTGTGTTTGGAAGTGTAGAAGAAAAGGGAAAGGGTTAGGGGGAAGAGAGGGAGAGGAAGGGAGGAGAGATCTTTCTAACCCGTAGGAGAGAACTACACTCATAAATACAAAGGAGGAAATGACTTTCTATAAACCTCCCTCTTCCCTCCATTCCCTTCATTTTCCAACTTGCAAACACACCCTAAAGGTCAGACATATAACTTTTATCTTATGCATATGACTTACCATCCAAATCCTCAATTGCATCTCCACTCTCATCATTTAAGTTACTGATTTCAACCTACAACCAACAACAAATAACAGATGTGAAATTGCTTCAAAAAAAAACAGAGCTACATCATCAAATGCTTAAGCTATTGAAACAGAAAAAAGAAAAAAATTTCATTAATATAACCATAAAAAAGACAAATGACTTACATGCTTCTTCTTCTTCTTTTTTAAACCAGTAAATGTACTCTCAGACCCCTCAGAAACTGCAACTGAAAAGCTAATTAGAATCAAACCATGCACAAGCATAATAACAAACACATCAGAAAATAGCATTGTGGACAAAAACCATTAAAAAAAAAACTGATTTTAATTTTAATACCTGACAGATTTTCTGTCTTCTCAGCCAACTTGTCCACTGAATCATCAGCAGGATCTACAATTGTGATTTTCTTCTTCTTCTTCTTCTTGGTAGGATCAAATGGGGCGATCTAAAATTAAGAAATTCAGACATTAGAGGGAAGTACAGCTCCAAAAAAACTGAACTACTAACAAATCAAGGAGTTTGCCTACTAGGAATACCAGGCATTAAATGTCATAATCAAAAATAGCAATTTATAGAATATAACTCAAAACCTCAGTTTACTTAGCCTCAAAAGTCAAAGCCAATCAAGTGACACAAATATAGGGAAACCACTTCATAGAATTACAGAAATCTAAGGTGGAAACTTACTTCGGCAACCTCCTCCTTCAGCTCATTTTGTGTTTCATCTGCCATGGTTACTCAAACCTAATTAAAACCAAATATTAAATCAGAGGATTGAGAAAGTATTTAAAGTAAAAATAGTAGAAGAATGCAGAACATGAAGGCAAATATCAATAAACTACATTAATTATCAAAATCACGAAAATGCAGTGCAAAAACAATCCCTTATAGCTATAAGACTCATATTCTTCTAAGTAGAAATCCCAAGTGCTCTTGATCAACAACCCAATAAGAATGAGGGGGAGGGGGGGACTAAAAGTTAAAACCCTAAGAGAACCGCATTGGTTGATTAGCAGATAACAAATCAAGATGACAACTTTTGAAGCCTGAAAATCACGGGATACTATTTTCAAGGAAGAAGAACATAATCAAGCTGTGTGAGTAGCGCATGAAAACACATAATCAGAAATCATACCAATCAAAGATCCATATGCATAAAGCGAAACAAACATCGAATTGCGTAACTCAAAAGGGGATACTTTTAAAAGAAAAAAAAAACGATTTTGAACATCGAGAGAGAAAGGGGACATACCAAGTTCACCGATCGAAAGGGAGAGCGAAATCTGTGAGTGAACAATCTATAGCTGGGTATGCTCCCGGAATAAAAAACTCTTTTCTTTACCCTTCCAAAACGCCGCGTTTCGCTTACATACTTATTTTTGGTGAAAAAAATTGAGGCGGGAACCTTAAAAAAAAAAATGACCCTAAAAAAAAGTCTCTAAGAATTAAAACCCTCACAAGTCACACCCATTTTTGGTTAAAAAACAACCTTTTTTGGTAGATAGAAAAACCCAATAGCTTATGCTATTGGCCCAAAAAGCAAATTCCATCTACTCGCAAATGGGAGCCCAAATAAGTTTTACAAGAGAAAAATATTTCTCCAAAACTTATTTTTAAACTGAATGAATAATAATTACTTATTAATGTATTATTGATTTAATTTAAATGTACCCTAATTTTAATTTTTAGATTTTTGTGATAGAAAAACAAATTAACTTCAAATCAATATTTTTCTTTATCGAAAGCTGGAATTTTCATTTTCATATAGCTAAACTAATCAAAATTTGATGTATCTTTTTTTTTTATTTAGAAGTGCTAAAATGTAAAAAAAAAAAATTGTAGGGGTATTGTCATCTATATATGTTGAGTCTACTATCGTAATATGGTAAGATTTAAAAGACAGAATTCACAATCATAGTAGGCTAAGAACTTATCAACTATGCAAGGAATTAGGAGGCCTTAAGTCAAGATTCCATGTATGTGAATCAGTATTTCACAACACTTAAAGGAATTTGGGAAGAGTTGGTTGCCTATCATCCACTTTGTAAACTATTCTTGTGCTAGAGCTCAACTGCTTGTTGACTATGTTAACCAAGAATATGTGATGGTGTTTATTATCGTTCTCAATGAAGACCATGCTCAAGTTAGGAACCAAGTATTGAGGTTGGATCCATTTCCACTTATTACTAGAGTCTTCTATTTTATCTATCGGAATGAGAAAAAATAGCAAGTGCGAGCCTCATCTACTTCCAATTCTGCAATTCTCAATTAGCCTTTGTTAAAAAAAACCCATGATTGTCAAGCCTACAGATGATAAATTCCAAGAAAAACCTATTTCAATGCACACATTGTGTCTTAATTGGTCACACAATTGATCAATGTTACAAATTTCACGAATACCCTCCTATCCAAGTACAAAGGCAAGACCATGGATTATGTATACCAGGTGGATGCTACTCATTCTCCATCTTTAGATTTGTGAAATCATCTCTCAGCACAACAATGCAAAATGCAAATTTCCCTCGCCATCTTATCTTTCTCAAGCCTCAATCCATCCCATAGATTTTGTTTGTTACAACATCCAGGGTTTTATATAAACATGGGCCTAACTCAACCCTAAAAGCTAGCTTGTAGAGTGAGGACTGCCCAAGACTTATATATTTTTAGTTGTCCTTATCTCTAGGCAATGTGAGACTCTAACACACCCCCTCACGCCTAGGGCTAGACATTTGGAGTGTGGACATCTATACGGGTGGTGGCCCAATAACAACAAATCATCCAGGATAGACTCTGATACCATCTTAGATTTTGGACATGGGCCTAACTCAACCCCAAAAGTTAGCTTGTAGGATGAGGACTGACAAGGCTTATATACTTTTAGTTGGCCTTATCTCTAAGCAATGTGGGACTTTAACATCTTTCATAAATGTTGCAATACATGTTTATATCTGATCTGGGATATTGGCATTAATGACTAGATATCAATCAAGCTACTTATGGATTCCTCCAAAATACTAAATACTACATATTAGCCTATAACATAAAGTAAGTAAGTATGTCACATTTTGATAAGAATAAAATCATGACATATGTCTTCCAAAAATGTCAAATAATTAAACAAAAACCATGTTTTGTTGTTAATTTTTTTGTCTAGAAGAATTATATAAATGACGATCAGTATAACTTTAAATTTCTTAAACTTTAAAAGCTAAATAAGTAGTCTTGTTGATAAATAGAGAGTAAAAGAGAGAGAATGGAGCGACAAGTGAGAATTGGATATACTATAATTGGATACACTACAATGAGTAGTGACCCTTACAGTACACACAAGTATACAGAGAAAGAAATAGGAGGGTTCAACTTACAGAAGCGTAAATTACACCAAGATCAAATATTACACTACTGATAATTTTAAATTGAATGTGAATTTTATTGATCCAACCGTCAAATTATAAATATTCATCATCATGATTATTTATGTCAACAAATCAAACAAATTTAACACTAATAACTTGATAATCAAATCCTTCTTATTTTCATACATTTCAAAAGTATATATCTTGATGATATATTAAATATTTTTAGATCAATGTAAAAATTTATAGATACGATCTATATGATAATAACTTTCAATCCAATGGTAGATTTTGAAAAATAATTATTTTTGAAAAATTTATTCAACGGTGTAATATACTTGGTGTAAATTACACTGGTGTAAATTAAACCCTCCTCATATACACACACAAGAAAGGCCAAGCCCATAACTAATAATAAGTACTATTATAATCCTAATGTGGCTACTTATAACACTCCCCCTCAAGCTGGAGCATAGATATCGATCATGCCTAGCTTGTTACAAATAAAATCACCCAATACTTTATTCAATGCTTTTGTAAGCACATCTGCTAGTTGATCACACGTCCTAACATGAGAAATAGATAAAAGATTTTATTGAACATTCTCTCGAATGAAATGACAATAAACTTTATTATGCTTTGTTCTTTTATGAAAAACTGGATTCAATGTGATATATATGGCAGTTTGGTTGTCACACCAAAGTTTCACAAGACTAATGTTGTCAAATCCCATCCCCTCCAAAAATTTTCTAATCGATAATAGCTCACAAGTAGCTTGAGTCATAGCTTTGTACTCTGCTTCTGCACTTGACCTTACCACCACATTATGCTTCTTACTCTTCCAAGATATCATATCACCTTCTAGGAACACAAAATATCTTATAGTAGATTTTCTATCCATAGAAGACCCGACCCGACCAGCATGAAAAAGGCTTCCACCCACATATGTCCATGATCTTTGCACACGATACCTTTTCCTGAAGATTTCTTCAAGTACTTAATAATGCAAATCAGTTCTTAATTTTATTTTTAATTCATCTTTTCTCATAACTTATATATTTCTTACCATGTTATGTTTAATTATTATGTTTTTAATTATATATTTTGACTTTCCAAATCCCCCGTTCATCGCAAGTATGGATCAAAGTTCTTAAATGATATTTTTTTTATGCAAGAGTTTGGACCAAGAATTTCGTGAAGAGGTTTTTTGATATAAGAAGGAAAATATTCTTTCAGTTTATGAACATGATTTAAAATTTCTGATCCATATTTTTTGGTATTTAAAAAACAACATTGCTCATTCGACAAGTGATTTTCAAGATTTTTAGTAAACAATAAAATTGGAGGCAGGATTTGTTATTCAATTTGAAGCATATTCCGTAGATTCTTTTATTATTCATGTTTTAAAACAAGTGAAGTAATTCAAATAGTTTATTTGCCTTTTATATGATATTTGTGGGGTATACATATAGAATCAGGATCAATTGACACTAAGTGTCAAACTTCAAGACTTACACCAATTTGATATATATATATATATCCATTTCTCTCTCTTTTTATTTGTAGATTTTTTTGTAATATTTTTTTGTTTAAATTATCATGTATTTTGTAAAATATATTATTCATATAACTATTTTAATTTTAATATATATAAACTTTTAATTTATATTATGAATTTTCCACTTTGAATTTTGTATTTTACATTTTCGTCCCCCTGTTGCACGAGGTTCTAAACTACTAAAGATATGGAAGAGAGAATAAAAATTAGCATTAAAAATTGATAGAAATCTACTCTCACAAGTTTCATGTGGAGTTTAATTACTAAACATGAGATAATGTTAAAAATATTTCCGAGCAAAAGTAGAGTGGGTGATTATCTCAAGTTTTAAATTGAGTAATGGTATTTGTACATGTTGTAGATATACAACATAGAGAGAGGAAGATAGAAAAGAAAGTAAAGAGAGAGAAATGTGAGATGTGATAGGTGATATGATGGAAAAAGATAGAAAGAAAAGTGTGTTATAAAGTTGTTGTATGTTTTTTTGTTGTATAAATTTTAATCTCTTTTAAATTTATACTAGAGAGTTGACTTCTTTCTAATAATTTTTGGCCAATACAATAAAAAAAATTAAATGGGAAAGTAGGGAGAAGGTATCTTGAACAAACCCACCATGCCACCAAGGTCCAAGGGGCTGGAAAGTGGTCAATAAGGAAGTCAAAATATCTACTGTTAACTTATAAAACCTAGATTCTAGAATCTAGTGATACTATACCCAAGAAAAAATAATGTGTGGACGTACACTAGCTATGCTGAGTGAAATTGCAACTTTTCTTCTTGGAATTTGACTGGTCTGCTTAACAGAAACCATACACTCTCAATAGAAAACAATAAAAACTAAGTCTGAATCAGAAATGGGTGGTGGCTACCGTGGGTTATCAAAGTTGTGTACCAACGGTGGTACACAACTTTAGGACTATTAGATATAATGGTTTTTTATTAGATGGCTTAGATGAGAGACCGGCTACCTGTTGGTAAGTAAGTGACTTATGAGATAGAAAAGTTTTGAATATTTCGTTTAAGTCTGCAACTTTACTTTACGCCAATATTATAGTATTGCTTGTTATCCTCTTACTTTAAGGCTATCTGGATTCGTTGGAAAGGCACTCGACATTATTGTCTTTTCCATTTCTTAGTTCTCTTGGCACCATAACCATATGTACTGCACGACGTTGGCTTATCGTGGCAGATGCTCCAAGTGATTGCGAGGAGGTGAAGTCCATCGTTGAAGGAGAAGGAACGATGGTGACTTTTGAGTGTCTTTAGTGGTTTTCTAGGTAAAACTTAGGCAAGTGAGGAGAATGGTTTACAGCTGTAAAATTTATTTTATAGTTGCTTTTTTTTGTCAAATGTAGTTTTTTTTTGTCAGGAATGTAGTTGCTTTATTACATACATAAATTACGAGGTTTTTGTGTGTGTGTGTGTGTTGGAGGACCTGTTTAGCATCTGATATGGGCTAATAGATTGCTGAAAACTTTAATGGTGGTGGATCTGAACTTCAGTCAACGATATAATGTTGTCAAGCATTCAACAAATACAAGCGGCTTTTATAATCAAACCCATTCAGCTCGCGATCACAACTACAAGAAGTACAACAACTCAATCATTCAACAGCTTCAGTGAAAACTAGACCCACTACTTCCAGCCTCTACTCCACTCACAAAGGACAAATTTGCCTCAACGGGAATCGATTGAACCTTCAACCGGAGCAACAAGCACAAGAGGAAATGACAAGCAATAGCGAATCAGGCTATGTGTGAGAGAATGAGTACCTGCCAAACGATCGCACCCCTTAGAAAATGAGGTGTTGCAAAACGAGCTCTCCCCAGAGAAAATGTGAGAGAAGAACTTCGATGATAGGGGGAATGACTTACGAGATATGGAGGTTGAAGAACTAGGGTTCACAATTATGTTTAGGAACTGAGACACTAAATTGCAATTTTCATAAATTTATTTCTACTTATTTTTTTAATTTTTTAAAAGCTTAATACTGGAGGAAAACTGTCTATCACAGGTAAAAATTGATGCACCACCGGTGGTACACATGTTGTGTAACCCACCGTAGCACCCACCTCAAAAATGGGAGCAAAAGATTGGGAGGTTTCTTGGAAACATGGGTAATAGTGTAATACTAATCAGCTTTTGAGTTTTCATATTTTGCTTGTTTTTATACACTTTATAAACCAATCGATTCGTCTTTTTTCGTTCTTTCTTTATTTCTTTGTTTTTTTTTAGCACGTGGTGGCAGTATCGCTCAGTTTTGGTGACTTTGGAGCTACATTTTATGCGGAAGTTTCCTATTACATTACACATAACATAATCCACTTTAGAACATTTTGTCTTGACAAAAAAAAAAGAACATTTTGTCTATGTGCACTTATCGGATTGAATTTTCTCCTCCGATGAATTTGATAATTTAAATAAAACTGATTTGTATTGATTTAGATAATTAATTTAATTTTCATTAAATTTGAACAAATTAAATTATTTATTATGAGTTTGATTTTAGAATTTATATTTTTAAACATAAATCTTAACCCGATCATCATTTTTTAATGTTTAAAATTTTAAACTTTTATGTATTTTTACTTCTATCCTTTTCCCACTCATTTTGACAAAATCGCTTACCATCAAGTTTTTTTCTATCATATTTATTATTTATTATAGCATTTTAAGTAAAGAGTTTGATAGAAAAATGTAGAAGGTAGAAATGTAGAATTATAAAAGGAAAAAACTAAATAACTAGTTATATTTATAAATGTAATATCAACATATGAGAATGATTTTATTATTATTTAGAATCATGGAATAATAAGAGTTCTTTTAGATTATAGTGATATATAATTCAAAATTTTAGATCTATGTAGTTTAGTATGGAGTAAAAAATTAAATTACATCAAACCAACCGGATGAATCCTAATGGTTTATCTTTTCTTTCACTCAAAACTCAATATATTTGCCCCATTTTATGTGAGGTGTAACCTTCTTATTTTTATAATATAATATTATTAATTAGTGAAAAATATCATATTCTAAATTATTACTAACGGGGTTGGTTCAGGTGGTACATGCTTGATTCCCTTAAGCAAGGTCTCGGGTTCGAGTCTTGTGGATGGAAAAAAAACTTCGCTGGGAGAGCTAGCCCCACCATGATGTGGATGTTCCCGACTCGAACAGAATTGCCTCCCGTGAATGATACATGTGGTTAAACAAAATAAAATTTTAAATGATTATCAAAATAAATTCATGAGAAATTTTTGTCTTTAAAACTCTAAATACATTTAAAATCAGAAATAAATTTTAAATAAAATATAATTATTTAACCCTCACATCATAAAAATACTTAAAATATAATAAACATATAATTTAACTTTAACTTTTGAAAATACATTGGAAAATAATTATCATTAAATTCTAAATTATAAAAATATGATCATCTTATTTTTGTCATAAATTACATTTAAACTTCCAACTAAAACATTTATATTACATTATAATATGATTGAAACAAAAAGACTCCCAACAAGACTAACTTGTAACCTCCTTACCAATAGGCCCACTGGGGAAATATATGCCAACAAATGACAAAAATAAATCACGACATGGGTAAAACTCGGTGACAATAGCATAATATATGTAAAAAAATTAAACTATGACATATTCAACCATAACATGGGTGAAAGTTGTGGAAAACACTCCCATGACATATAATAAACATACATATTATTCATATTTTTACTTCCATACTATGATACCGAGTCTATTTCTATTGTAGTTGTAAAAAAAAAGTCAATTTCTGTTATTATTTTAAGGAGTATTTTCACTTTCCATGTTGGCTGACTAAAGCTCTTAGTCAAGCAAGGGGTGTCCCCCTTGCAGGCCGACTGTGTAAGGCCGTATACCATATGACCTCGCCAAATTACATAATGGTCTTAGATCGGTGTTGCCTTAATTAATCTTTTCATCTCATGTAGGTGGAAACCTAATCTTTCTTATAATAAGGTAGGCCGAAGGCTAAAAATTTTTCTTTTATATGCCGGTATCATAAACATATCCTTTTTTTTTCACGATGCATACATATTCATGATGCTCAATGTTGCATGCTATATTCTTTTCTTTTAAATGTATGCTCAATGTGATATGCAACTTATAATATGTATGACTATGAACATTAACACACATATACACTTTATCATATGAATAACATATTCAATCAAACATTTATATAATATACATTATTAAAAATTAATAAAGCATAAATAATCATACACCCAAGGGAGTTTTCTTTCAATGGGATTTTAATTTTCACCTGGTAGACTTTTGAGAAAGAAACAATTGTTAATCCTAGCAATGCCTTTGAGTTTCATCTCCAAGATGGGCTCCCTTTATGTCTACTTGTTCCTATTTTCCTTCTTTAGCTCGATGATCTCTATGAAATCCTTTAGGGTTGGCTCCAAACTCTTGCGTTTCCTTATCCAACTTTCTCCATTCTTTTTCACTTACTAACTTTTTTCCCTCTCTTACATGACTCTAAGGTCTAATTGTATGGTGGATCATGAAACCCTAAATCCCCTATTAGGATTTGACACCCACTTAACATTTTTTGTCAGGCCCAGAACTACTAATTTTTTATATTTATTCAATTTTATACAATTTTATTTAATGGTAATTATATTTTTTTATTTAATTCCAATTTCTTCTATTTATTTTATTTATTTAATTATAATAATTCCTACTTTAGGAACTCCCTATAAAATTTCTAATTTTATTAAAATCCTTAATTTCTCTTTATTCATCTTATATAATTCTAAAATTTTAATTTTTTATAATTCCTAATCTTAGGAGAATGTCACAACAGATATTACTATTATAATATTATTTAATTTATGTGAAAAACTTAGGAGGTTATATTATTGATTTGGCTAATTAGAGATTATCACATTTCCCTAATTATGAGATTCTTATTCTATCTAAATTCTATCTTAATTTTCACTCCTAATTCAAGTTCAAATATTATAAATTTACTTTATTCTAAACCTTTGTTATTTTTATTTTAAATCTATGTGATCTCACCATTCCTATTTTAAATTCATATCTTAAATTGATGTCGATGTTGAGTCTCATGACTTTGAAAGTATAAGACACCTCATACTAATATTTTGATGAGTATAAACTTAAAATAAACTCTTTAAGACTTCAAAATTATTCTGATGATTGTTTTGTTTATTTCAGATATGCTAAACAACTAAATCTCAAAAGTTGTCTGAAAGTACACCAAGGTTATAAAGTAAGGCCTGTATGAAGTGTTCAAGGCGTTCTGAAGCACCTTCTGAAGTCAAAAGTCTAATATGAATACTGAAGTGTTGTCTAAAGCTAAGACCCTTTCTGACATGGCAAGTCAAAGACTGTTTTATTCATTCACGCAACCTCAGAACACTAATCAGGAATGACAAAAGATCACTTTTGGCTAAGATTTGAAATACAAGCAAAAATGAGGAAATATTGCGCTACAGGAGTTGCAGAAGTCAGAACAACGCTACATCCTTGTACCGTGCCAGAGTCGTGTCTCAACGGGATAAAGAGCATTAAATGTTATCTCTCAACGGACTTCTCAACGATGCTCTCAAGCTCAAATCCTATAAATATCAGTGGTCTTTGTGAAGCAAAGTAGTAGTAACTTACATGCAAATTCTTTCACTCTGATTTTTTTTTACAAAAACTTTCATATCCAGTGTTAGATCACCGTTCTATTTGTACATCCTCCTGAATGAAGAACTTTGTGTTCTAAGTTCATCTTTCTTTGTAAACACTTGTTGTTTGGAGCCTGAAGAGGCTAGGTTAGAAAACAATACTTGTAAGAGCCTGGAGAGGCTAGGCGTGCAAACAATACTTGTTGTTAGAGCCTAAAAAGGCTTAGGTGAAAACAATACTTGTAATTTGTTCAGATTAGTGGAGAAAATCCAGTGGCTAGTTGGCTCTAGGACTGGATGTAGCTCACAATGGTAGTGAGTGAACTAGGATAAATCTTGGTTGATTGCTTATCTAACCCTTATCTCTTTACATTTAGTTTTAACTAACAAGAAGAGGGTTCTAAACTTGAGTTGATATAAAACACTTGTGAAAATTTGTTAAGAAAATATTTTCACATCCACTGTCTGAAGTATTTAAGACAAAGGACAAAATCTCAGTCAACCTCTAAAACCTGTCTGAAATTTTATAAACTCATTTTGTGAAAAGGGTTTTTGAAAAGCTGCAAAGTTTTATAAAACACTATTTAACCCCCTTTCTAGTGTTGTCCTCTGTGTTCCTACAGATGAAATATTAAACATAAGTTTCTCTCCTAAAAATATTATCATCACTTTTGATATTATTGTATTAATGATAAGTATTATATGTATAACAATAAGATTTTATTATGAGCTAAATAATTAGATCTCTCTCCTAATACTTGTATTAATATATTATTATACAAATATTATTATACAAAAAGAGAAGCCCTGAATCCAACACCCATCTCATTTATAATAAGAAAGTAGTACTCATACCCCGGGAGATGGAATAGTCGCCATCAACATTTAGTTTCACTGAAATGTTACTTGGAGGAGACCAAGACATCCTTTTGCAAGAATCAAGGTCTAAATTCTGAGTTCCAGGAGCTTCCATTTCTCCACACAAACACTGAAATCCTAAAACATGAAGAGATTTTATGGTACCAAAAATCAAGAGGAAATTGGGTCAAGCTAGGGGGTCGAAACACAATTTTTTTCACATGAAGAAAATTATTAGGAGGAAGAGAAATAAAGTGCATGACCTTTTTCTTCAAGATGGCTCTTGGTGTAACGATAATGAGCAACTTAATAGTGAGGCGAAAATATTTTTTAAAGAACTATTTGGCCAACAATGTACTGATGGCCCCCTACATATTGATGGTGTTACTCATCCGAGAATAAATAGTGAAGGGTATTCTACTCTTCTAGCTCCAATGACTAAAGAAGAGGTGAAAAAGGCTTTGATGAGGACGAAATCTGATAAAGTGCTTGGGCCTGATGGGTTTCAACCTATCTTTTTTAAAACGTTATTGGCATATTGTAGGGGATGATGTCCAGAGGATGGTTTATGCTTCTTTCCTTTATGGCTCTTTTAACCCAGCTTTAGTAGAGACTCTCATTGTTTTAATTCCTAAGACCGATAATCCTGTCAGGTGTAAGGAATTCAAACTAATCAGTTTGTGTAATGTTCTTTATAAACTTATGACGAAAATGTTGGTGAATAGATTACGACTTTACTTGAATAATTTGATCAGTCCCCTTCAGTCCAATCTTTTACCTGGTAGAAGTACTATAAATAATGTTATACTGACTTAGGAAATTATGTATTTTATGCATAAATTTAAAGCAAAAGAAGGAAGAGTGACCTTTAAGATTGATCTTGAAAAGGATTATGACAGTGTAGGTTGGAAATTTTTACAACATACTTTAGTTGATTTTGGGTTCCCATCTTGATACCAGTTGAAGTATGGATTTAGAATTAAAGCCAAAATGCAATGAGTTATCTCACAAATCAATCAAAAGTGACATGAAAATAATGAACTTGAAGAGGAAAAGGAAGAAGAAATCTGAAAAATGGTAGAGGGTAGAGATTATGAACGCCATAGTAGAGGCAAATCCTCTAGCTGATAAGTTCCAATTGTAGGACGCCACTAGCTCAGGGAGCCAGATAAGTCTCTTGAATTGTTTGGGGAAGCACCATCAACCCTTCTCAACTCACACACATGGAGGAGAAAAACTAACATAATAGCTTTGTATTGAAAATGACGATTAGTGAGCAAATGGAGAGGGCTCCCCTATATATAACCTAAGGGGGAGACTAAGCTAGAAGGAAAAATACAAGGTGAGTGAAAACTATCCTACATGGGTCTTGTATCCATGGACTCCTAACACATGTGGTTCAGAAGCCCCTTAACCACTAAACCTCGTAAAAGTAGCACATACTCACCTAAGTGTAAGAGGAAAATACAACTAAAATAAAATACAAACTACCAAACGAAATAACTTAGGCCATGACCATGTGCCCTATTAGGGAAATTAGAAATAAACTAAAATAAAAGGAAAATGATCTATTATTATTTTTTATGCCTTGACCATCAAGTTAATAATAATACATGGAGGCCAATCTATTTATCTCTTAGTGGCATTCCATTGCCTCACCTACTGTTTGTTGATGATGTCCTTCTCATTTGTCAAGCCTCTCCCTCTCAAGTTCAAATTGCAACTAACATTGTTAAAGTATTTTGTCAAGCTTTTGGACTTAAGATAATTTTATATAAATGCAAGGCAATGTGCTCCTCTAGGGTTCAGGCTAATACTAAATATCAGTTACATGGTATCTCATCTATTCGCTTTGTCTTTGACTTAGAAAGATATTTAGGTTTTCCCCTTATTAGAGGTTGTGTCCGTCGTACACATTTCAATCATATTCTTGATAAAATTCACACTCGCCTTGCCACATGGAAATATGCTCTTCTTAATAAGTTAGGTCTTGCAAAATCAGTTTTGGCCTCCCTCTCGACTTATCATATGCAGGTAATTCAATTCCCATCAAGAGTTTGTAATGATATTGATAAAATCTCTCGATATTTTATCTTGACGAACAGGGGGATCAGTCTCGGTCTTGGCACCTTGTCAATGGGAAGAAAATAACCCAACCTAAATTGCATGGTGGATTGGGTCTGTGGGTATCTAGTTATGCCAATATGGCTCTTTTGGGCAAATTAGCGTGTCGTCGGACAACTGTTGAGGAGTGTTTCTGGATCAAGGTAATGAAAAGCAAATATTTGAGGGGTAAATCCGTGTTTAATGCTTTTGTCTTGGCTAGTGCATCCTGTATTTGGTGTAGTATTGTGGGAACAATTAATACTTTCAAAGATGATTATTCTTTTAAGCTGAGGGAAGGTAATACTTCCATCTAGTTTGATGATTTTCTAGGCATTGGACCTTTAGCTTCATATGTTAATCTTATCCATGCTACTGATATACAAATTTGTATAAAATATTTGGTGTCTAATAACTAATAGAATCTAGACCATCTCTGTACTCCTTTTTGCCCCCAGGTGTTTCTGTTAAACTTAATCCCATTCCTCTCATCCTTGTGCATGGTGTGGAAGATTATTGGTTCTAGAAGAGATCTGCCAATGGCATTTTTTTAGTGGCCTCGATCGGCTTATAGAAGAGTTTCTGAAACTCCCATAAATAAGCCCTCTGGCTTGAATTAGAGATTCCTTTCGAAGTTGTATATATATTCCTAAAAAAGTCAGATTGCTTCTTCTGACCATTTTGCATAGCATTCTCCTGACGAACTCCTTGTGTTTGCAACATAATATAGCTAACTTTATTAGCTGCTCTCGTTGGTCTACTTCATGGGAAGATTTTCTTCATTGCCTTATCCACATGCAAATGAAGTTTGGGCTAGACTTGGCTTAGACGATTATCCCCATTTTTTGTATCAATGAATCAAAGTGATTACAAGAAAATCTTTAATGTTGTAGCTTGGTGGATTTGGCATTGGCGAAATGTGTAACATCCTAAATTTTATTAGGATAAATATTAATTAAATTAAATATATGAGTAGAGGAAAATAATAATTAATTAAATAGGAATGAATAATAGGATTAATATTATTATTAGTTTTATCCATAAAGATAGTTAAAATTTAAAAAGAGGATATGGGGTTGAGGATAGGCCCAAGCCCAATAAGGCATTATAGTAAGGAGGGGTTATCAGTTCAGCCTAATCCTTATTCGTATTATCCAAGAGAGTGAAACGCTAAGGAGGGGAGAAACCGAGTCTCAAGAGAGGATTGTTGCGGAGTTAGCATCAAGAACCAAGAAAGGGACTTCCTTGCTGTAATCGATCTTCGCTTAAGGTACGGTGGGGAAGAGGGTACTGCTTGTATATGCATGTAGGGGTGCTTGGGTAGTGAATTAAGATTAGAAATTTGTATGGATGTATGCTATAACTGAGAATGTTGATATAAACTGTGATTTATGGTTGTTTGGAATGATTCTTGATGAATCTTGAGTGGTTTGAATGTTAATAATGAGAATAGTAAAAAGGGGTTAATTAAGGGTTTGATGATTTGGGGATTTTGATGAATAACTGTGAATTTGTTGTAAAAATTGTGTCTTTGATTGATTTTATGCGGTATAATCGTATAATCTTGATGTATTAATGATGAGGAATGATTAGAGGTCGATTAAGAGGGTTTAGAATGGGTAAAAAATCGCAAGAATTGTCATCTCGTGTCGCTGGTAATCGATTATAGAGGTCTGTAATCGATTACAGAGTGTTCTGGGCAGCAAGGGAGTGATTCTGGCTTGCTGGTAATCGATTACAGGGGTCTGTAATCGATTACCAGAGAGTTGAGTTGCTGGTAATCGATTACAGTTGTATGGTAATCGATTACCAGGTTTTGACAGCTTTCCCGCCTGAGAAAGAATGCGTCTGTTAAGGGTGAAAATGAACTCGGAATACTATCATATAATATATCAAACTGAAGCCCAGGATCTTAACTTTCTAATAGAAGTGGAATCACTTTAATTGGACACCTAGAACTCTATATATTTCCAAATTAGTGAACCAAGATCATTAAGCTTAAAGCTTAAAGAATCCAAAATTGAGTAACGGTCTCTGGTAATCGATTACAGCTGTGTGGTAATCGATTACCAGGTTATATTGTGTATGAGAATTTTGTTTATATGATGATTGATGATGATTATGATGATGATGATGATTAATGATGCTTGATGATGCTTTATATTGATTATGGTGTGATAATTGATGTAATGGATGATATTTGGAATGCATATGGTTGGTTAATATGCTAGGTAATTGATGTTATTTGGAATGCATATGTTGGTGAATATGCTAAATATTTGATATTATTTGGAATGCATATGTTGGTGAATATGCTATATATTTGATGTTATTTGGAATGCATATGTTGGTGAATATGCTATATATTTGATGTTATTTGGAATGCATATGGTTGGTTAATATGCTAGGTAATTGATGTTATTTGGAATGCATATGTTGGTGAATATGCTATATATTTGATGTTATTTGGAATGCATATGTTGGTGAATATGCTATATATTTGAGGTTATTTGGAATGCATATGTTGGTGAATATGCTATATATTTGATGTTATTTGGAATGCATATGTTGGGTGAATATGCTATGTAATGGATGTTATTTGGAATGCATATGGTTGGGAATATGCTATATAATTAATGATGATGTTACTTGAGTTGTGCGGGCCCATAGAGGGGGTACAACTTAAGAGAGATGCCTTGAGCATATGTGATGAGACCTGGATTGTGCGGGCCCATAGAGGGGGTACAATTCGGGAGGTGAACTGAGTTGTGCGGACCCATAGAGGGGGTACAACTCAGGAGATAAAGAAGGGGCGTTGAGCAACACTATCGGCCTGTGTGGTGATAAACGGTAGTGTTGTGTGTGAAGCTTACCGGCCTGTGTGGTGATAAACGGTAGTGTTGTGTGTGAAGCTTACCGGCCTGTGTGGTGATTAACGGTAGGTGGACCATGATGGGGGACATTCTTGCACAAGCCTAGAGTGGGGTGAGGTGCAACTTACCGGCCTGTGTGGTGTATAACGGTAGGGCTATTCTTTGTGGGGCGAATGTCTCTGTACAAGTCTAGAGTGGGGCGATGTACAACTTACCGGCATGTGTGGTGTATAACGGTAGGACCATCATCGGTAACAACTAGAGAGATTGACGAGGTGCGCCCATTGTGCGGAGTTCCAAGTCATGATCTTTGGGTAGATGATGAGATGAGTGTTGGTGCCTGTGATAATTGGAATACTCAACGATGGAATTGAGTTATTTGATAATGTTAATGATTTTTGGTGTATGTATTGATGAGTGATATATATGATGATGTTCGAGTTATATTATGATGATGATGGGTTTTGGTGAATACATGACGGATGTATTTATGTGTTATAATTGGGAATGATGGTATGAAATATATATGCTGATATAGATGTTTAGCTATATGCTGAGTTGTGGGATGATTGTTATCTACTGGTTTATCTGATGTATTGGTGGTATGATATATGATGATGTTGTTTATATGTGGGTGAGGATAGGGCATTTCCTATGTGTGTGTATGAGTAGTATTCCTTTTCCTCACTGTATTCTGTGGATATATTTTTTTACAGATGTTGATGAGGACACGATGGGTGTCGATTATGATTAAGGGATGTGCTCTGATAGATGTGACATCAGGGTGTACTTGGGAGTCTTTTACTATGTTTCTAATTAGGAATATTTTATGAACTATTTTGGATGCTTGTACGACAAGTAGGTTGTTTAGTTGTTTTATTTCTTTGAGGATTCCGCTGCATAATTGTTGGATTATATTTGAAGTTTACTTTCATTTAATAAAGTTGTTTTCGAACTCATGAGGTTTTAATAATAGCGTTTGTGAACCTTTTTACCCATCGTGAGACATTACCTTTTCTAAACTTCGATTTATTAAGCATTTAAGAGTATTGGTAGAAGTGTGTCACAAAATGAGTTTATTTTTTCCCAGAAAATTATTCGGCTGGGTCAGCTTATCAACAATATTATATTAATAATAATTATTAGATTTATAATAAATTTTATTTTTTATAATTATTGTAATCAAAAGAAATTATATAAGAGTTATAATTATTATTCTAAAATTATGAATTTTGTGATATCACCATTGGAGATTGAGTGAGTTATCGGATATACTAGTAAGCATTAAACAAGAGTGTTACAAATATAGAGTTGTTTTTAGCCTTGCATAATCAAGAATATCATCCTCTTCTTAATAAATCTATTTAAAAACTTGTTAAAAGCTAGTATATATTATATTATATATATGTGTGTGTGTGTGAAAAACGAATTTCTAGTACAAATTATAAAAAAAAATAAAGTTATTCCCGGGACATTCTTATAGGTGTTTCTTGTTACAAATTTTTATTTTCTATGATTTTGGTCTTCCATTGAATTATTTTGGTTGAATGATATCTTGATGATTCCTAGAATATCCATTCTTATGATCTGTGGATATTGGAAGTCACATATAAGTGTATGTATATATAGTGTAGCCTATAGTTGGGTGAATCCTTGATAGGTAAGAACATCACAACTAGGCATGGCTAACAAACCTGAACTCGCGGGTACCGCCCCGCCCCGCCCCGACTTTGATGGGGAAAACCCGCTTTGACTGGGTTTAAGTAAAACCCGACCCCGAACCCGCCCCGATAGAATAATTGAATAATTTTAATATACTAATAATTAAATAATAAAGGTAAACTTATATATTTTCAATAAAATATATTATAGTTATTAAGTTTCTTATTTTTTTTAGGAATATCAATGTCCATATTTACATATTATTTGAATTAGAATATATTAGATATATATGACTTATTTAAAAACATATATTTAAGTTATAAAAAATTGAGAAAAAATAAAAATAGAGAAGGTGAAATCCCCGCGGGTTTCCCCGAACCCGATGGGGACTCGCGGGGTTGGGGTTGAGTTTCATATTTTTATACCCGCTCTCTTTAAACTCGAACCCGAACCCGCCCCGACTTTTACTGGGGCGGGGACGGGGACGGGGAGAGCAAAACCCACCCCGTTGCCATGCCTAATCACAACTTTTCATTAAAGGGTATGATTTTGAACCATTGCAACCTTATATCAAAGGGTAGCTCCCCTCTCCAATTCCTCTATAAATATATGCCTATGGACATATGGAATAGTGTTATATTCTTCTTCATATTTTATTCAAATGATTGAGCTAGTACATAAATAGGTAAAAAAGAAAATAAATAATAGGCAACATAATAATATCCCATAAATTTTGCGATTCTTATCCAACACGCTCCCTCAAGCTGGTGAATAAATACTAGTCATTCCCAGCTTGCTAACATTAGACTCAAAATCTGACTTCAACAGAGCCTTTGTCAGCAGGTCTACTTCTTGTAATTTGGTTGGAACATAATGTAGAGAAAATGTACCATTTTCCATTTCTGACTTGATGAAGTTTCTTTTAATTCTTACATGCTTCATCCTGTCATGTTGCACTGGGTTGTGTACTATGTTGATGGCTGACTTGCTATCACTGTAAAGTTTCACAGGCTCTTGAAAGGGAATAAATAAATCATGTAGTAACCTTTTTATCCAAATCAATTCACAAACTCCTTCAGCAATTGCTCTATATTCAACCTCTTCACTGCTTCTTGCAACAACTGACTGTTTTTTACTTCTCCATGTCACTGGGTTTCCCCATACTTTTGTACAATATCCTGTGGTGGACTTTGAATCTTCAACTGAACCTGCCCAATTAGCATTTGCAAAACACTCTACACTTATGTGTTCATTTTTTCTGAAAAATAATCCCTTTCTAGGAGTACCTTTGAGATAAAGAAGAATCTGATTTACAGCATCCATATGCCTCTTCCTTGGAGAGTGCATAAATTGACTGACACACCAACATTGTAGGAAATATCTAGTCTAGTGAGAGATAGGTAGATTAGTTTTCCTACAAGGCGTTGATATCTCTCCCTCTCAACTAGAGGATCATCTTCAATAATCTTATGCTTCCAATTTCAGTCTAGGGGAGTTGTTGCAGGTCTACACCCTAGTTTCCCTATTTCTCGAAGCAAATGAAGAGTGTACTTCCTTTGTGAGATGAAAATACCTTTCTTGCTTCTAGTTATTTCCATCCCAAGAAAGTATTGAAGCTGTCCAAGATCTTTCATCTTGAATTCTGCTTGCAAACAACTTTTGAGGTTTTCAATTTCTTGATTGTTATCACTTGTGATTACCATGTCATCTACATAGACAATAAGAATAACCCTTCTTCCGTCTTTGGATCTTTTTTACAAAAGGGTGTGGTCTGCCTGGCTTTGAGCATAGCCTAGTTGTTTCATAGTGGTGCTGAATCTTGTGAACCAGGCCTTTGGGGATTGTTTCAGCCCATACAGGGACTTATTTAACCTGCACACAACATCATTCTTCTCTCCTTCAAATCTAGGGGAAATTTCATATAAACTTCCTCCTCCAACTTCCAATTTAAGAAAGCATTCTTCACATTTAATTGGTGTAGTTTCCAATCCAGATATGCTGCAAGAGAAATGCGAATTCTAATAGAATTAAGTTTTGCGACTGGTGCAAATTTCTTCATAATCTATACTATGGGTTTGGGTATAGCCTTGGGCCACTAGCCTCGCCTTATATTTGTCTATCTTGCTATTTGCACCCATTTTTGTGGTAAATATCCATGTGCAACCCATAATTTTCTTATCCTTGGGAAGAGTGACAATATCCCAGGTCTTATTTTCTTCTAGTGCAACCATTTCCTCTAGAACAACAACTATCCATTTTTCATCCTTTAGAGCATCACGACAATGTTTAAGGTCTGAACTCTATTTAATTCTGTAACAAAAGCTCTATATCTCAGAGACAGGTTAGAATATGTGAGGAAATTTGACATAGAATGCTTTTTACAAGATCTAACTCATTTACTTAAGGCAATAGGCAAGTCAAGTTCATCAATAGTATCATTTTCAACATTAAGATTTTCAACTGTACAATTACCTTCAGTGTTACATTCTACTGCTTCCACATGATTTGGCTCCAGGTCTGAAGATTGACCTTTCAAAGGAATATTATGTCTCCTAGTGAAGAGTTTTGGAAAAAAAAATTGAACTTAATTTGAGTCCTCTTTTATAATTCTCCCCCCTTGACTGATTATTTGTGTAGATCTTGTTTTGTATTGGGTAGAGATTTCATGAGATTCGTTTTGTATAGGTTTAGGTAAAGGAAGAGACATTGGAAGAGATATGGAAGGATCCCAATGATGAGGTTCAATCATATTCTCCCCCCGAAATGAATCATTGTGAAAGAAAGGTTGATTTTCAAGAAAAGTGGTATCACATGATATGTAGAACCTTTTGGATCTTGGGCAGTAATATTTGTACCCTTTTTGTATGGGAGAATAGCCAAGGAATATGCACTTACGAGATTTTGAATCTAGTTTTCCTCTTGTAGGACTTGAGTTATGAACAAAGACTGTACAACCAAATATTTTTGGTTGGGAGGTTTGGAGGGAAGACGATTTATAAGATAGGTAGCAGTTAACACAGCTTCTCCCCAAAAATGGTTGGGAACATTTGTGGTGAACATGAGAACGAGCAACCTCCAAAACGTGCCGATTTTTTCTTTCAGCAATACCGTTTTGTTGCGAGGTATGGTTGCAAGAACTTTGATGGAATATGCCATGTCCCTGTAGGTAACCATTAAGATCATTAGAGAAGTACTCCCGTCCATTATCAGTACGAAGGATGTGGATTGATGAGCCAAAAATATTAGTGACAAGTTTATGTAAGTGTTTAAATATTGTGCTAGCTTTAGATTTTCCTTTCAAGAAGTACACCCAACAAACACGAATAAGGGACTCTATAAAGGTGATAAACCATCGGGCTCCATTTATGTTAGGAACTCGAGAAGGCCCCCATATGTCACTATGAATGAGGTGGGAGGGTTGTGATTGTTGATAGAAATGAGGGGGATAATTAGTTCGAGATTTTTTAGCAAGAATGCAATGTTCACAACCGAAAGAGGAAATATTTTTATTGATGAATAAGTTTGGATACAAGTATTTCAAATAATTAAAATTGGGATGACCAAGTCGGTTGTGCCATGGAAAAACATTTGAATCTGAAACAGTTGATAAGGAGATGGTTTGAGGAGAATCCAGCTGTGAAGGTGAATTAGAAACATAAAGACCAATGTGTTCCTTAGCACTTCCAATCATTATCCCCGAAGACAAATCCTGAAAAATACAGTGAGAAGAGTAAAAAATAATTGCACAGTTTAGATCTTTAGTCAATTTACTGGCAGATAAGAGACTATATTTTAATGCAGGAACATGAATGACATATTTTAGATCTAGTCCTGACAGGTTTAATCACCAGTACCGGCTACCAATGATGAATTACCATAAGTTATTGTAATAGTGACACCTCTATCAGCTTTCTTGTATGACGTAAAGTCAGCAAATGACCCCGTTGTAGGAACCACATGAAACACTAAAAGGGGGTTGAATAGTGTTTTAAAATTTTAAGCTAATTTATGAAAACCTTTTCGTAAAAGACATCAAAAGAACGTTTGCAAGTCATTATGGAAAACTCAGTTGACCAATAAAAGATTATCAGAGTTACGTGGAAGTTATGGACATTCATTTTTAGAAACTTGCTGACTTTAATAAAACAGATAAGCATTCTATGAGTACTTCAGATGGTTCAGAAAAACATCTTCAAAAACTTTGTTTAAACTAGATTCAATATATAAAACAATTTGTTCAAAAATGTTTTGCATTATTATTCAGCAGATTTAGTTGCTTACTAAAAAGCTGTGTTTATTTGAGATCTTGCTGAACCACTTCAGAAGGTTCAGTAAGTACTCTTTTGAAAAGTTTTGTTTAATAAAATAAGTTGTAGTTACGTGAAACACAGATTCACTTATCAAACCCTCCATTGGTTAGAAATTAACAAGTAATAACAGAAAGTAAAGAGTTAAGGGTAGAGAGAAATTTACACAGAGAATTTATATTGCTTCACCCACTAACTTAGTGAGTTACATCTAGTCCCAGGGCAAACCACCATTGGATTTTCACTATCTGAACACAAATACAAGTATTCTTTTATCCCAGCCTCTTCAGGCTTACCAAGTATTCTTTGTTATCATCTGCCTCTCCAGGCAACTCATTGCAGTATTCTTTATCCAAGCCTCGCCAGGCTTAATAAGTATTCTTTGTTATCATCTGCCTCTCCAGGCAACTCATTGCAGTATTCTTTTATCCAAGCCTCTCGAGGCTTAACAAGTATTCTTTGTTATCAACTGCCTCTCCAGGAAACTCAGTGCAATATTCTTTGTTAACCAAGCCTCTCCAGGCTCAAACACGAGTATTATTTTACAGTCAAGCCTCTCCAGGCTCAAACAAGTATTCTTTTCTATCAAGCCTCTCCAGGCTCTACCCAAGTATTCTTTCTTCCTCCAAGCCTCTTCAGGCTCTCAAAGTATTATTTCTTCCACCAAGCCTCTCCAGGCTCTCTAGAGTATTATTTCTTTCATCAAGCCTCTCCAGGATTTCATACACTTAACGTGTTTACAATTAAGAATTGAATTTAAGTTTCAGCGAAACTTAAATTTTAGTTTTCTTGTACATAGGGATTACTGAGTAAAACTCAAAATACAAAGACTAAGTGCTAAGTACAAGGAATGACAGAGATATAAGTGTATAATTCTAAGCTCTAATTCATCTCTGTAGGTTCAGAAGGTTGGCGGTATATGATCTGTATTGAGCTTGGCCAATTTCTTTTGTGAGCTTGATAAATGCCATGGTTTAAGGATAGATGATTTGATATTCATGGTTGCCCCATTTTTTTGTCAATGCCTTATGAATATTTCATTTTGATGTTAAGGCTGACTTTCCACTCTTTTCTTCTTCTTCCTTCTTTCTTCCTCTCTTGGATATTTTCTGGGATCTCCCTTTCTCTAAAGACCAGAGGCCCGAGGCAAAAGCTGTTCTCAAATTCACATTTCAGGCTATTTATATGTCTTGATAAAATATAGTTGTTGAGAATTGTTTTGACTTTACCGTTGAGAAAGTATGGGTGATGTTCTTCAAGCCATTGTAAAAGTGACTTTCTCAAGCAGTAGCTTCTGAGATTAAGCAGATTAGGTGTGTAGATAAATTAGTTCTGACACACTGCAGATAATATAATAATCTTTCCTTAACCTGAGAGATTTTCCTTGATCTTAAGCAGGTTGATATCCTCTCTCTTCTTTTTCTTTTCTCTTCTTGCTTCTTTCTTCTTTATATTTTCTTCGAGCGTGAGATTGCCCCTTCAGCGGGTTGGCTTAGCTTCTCTCTCCTTTTTCTTTTCACTGTGTGAGATCTGTGGCTAAAATAGAGATGATTTTTAGCCGTTGTGCTTCTTCTTTATCTAGTGAAGTTAGCTTTTCTTCCCGAAAAGACTTCCGACTTCTGATAGCGTGTTGCAGAGTTTGTGCAGTAGTAGGTGTACAACAACGTTGACAAATTCCTGACTCTATTTGCTTTTCTGCCTTTTTCTCTTTTTCTTTTTCGAACAGAGCTTCTTGAAATAACGAAAATAGCTTTTGCTACTATTTCCTTTCTGGATGAAGGCATAAGACATTTAGACAATTTTTTAGTTGTTAATCAAATGGTCTTTGCCTTTGTTTGAGACTTCTCGATGTTTGAGATTTGTCCACGTAGTTAGAGAGTTGAGAGTCTTCATACCTTCAGAATATTATATGATATGTCTGGCTTCTTCTTCTTCAGATAGTTTGAAATGCCACGCCATTTCAGAGAGTTGATTTACTCCAACACTTTTCTTCTTCAGATTGCTTCTTCTAGATTTGCTTCTTCTATTATTCATATTGTTGCTTCGTTGTTCTTCCTTGTTCTTGATGATTTTCCATGAACTTGATTCTGACTTTCATTGGTTGATTCAACATATTGACTACTTCACTGTGATTTCTTTAGCATGTTTATCATTTCAACATGTTTATTGTCTTCAGCGTGTTTGACTTTTCTCAGTCTTTCTTGATGATTTCCAAGTAGTTAACCTTTCAGATAGTTATTGTAATGGTCTTCTTTTTAGTCTAATGCTTCTTCCTTCTTCTTCTTCTTCAAGTCGATTATGTATTATTCTTCTTGTAGCTCGTTGCTTCTTTCTTCTACTACTTCCACTTCCAAGTCTTGTAGTTCTCTTCTAGTCTTTTTCTTCTTGTCAATTTGTTGGTCATCTTCAGAGAGTTGCTCCAATGCTCTTCTCTCGTTTTCTTGATCTTCTGTTCTCCTTCAGCAGGTTTCTTCTTTCAGCAGGTTACTTCTACAAAGTTCCTGAAATACACAGACAAATACATTTCTCAGTAGCACTTGTTTTCTTAGAGTCTAATCTAATTTATTACTCATTAAAACCAAGGTTAATAAGTCTTAAATCTAATTTAAATGCTTAAATTAATTCTGAGACTCAACACCCGTTATATGGTTAGTAGCACCCGAATCTGGGATCCATTCTCCTATATTTTCTTGTATAGACAAGAAAGAAAATTGACTATTACCATTGTGAGCAATGTTTGCTGTAGAGTTTGAAGGTGCAGAAGCTTCGAGTTTGAGTTGAGAGAGTAGATTCTTTAGCATATCCATTTTCTCATCAGAAAAAATAGTAGAACTTTGCTTCCTTGATCAGCGGAAGATTCAACAACTTTAACAGAGGCAGCAACTTTGCGCTGACTTCTAGGTTTCCAATCTGCAGGTTTTCCATGAATTAGCCAGCATGTCTCCTTGGTGTGGTAAGTTTTTTGGCAATGATCACACCAAGTCTTTTCCTCTTTAGGACGAATAGTCTCCGGGTCATTTTTTTCGAGATACAAGAGTTGAGTTTAGGCGAGGATCCTCAATTGTAGAATTGTTTTGCAACATCACCTTCCTCCTACTTTATTCTCTTCTAACCATGGCAAAGGCTTCCTTGAGTGATGGCAGTGTTTTGAGGCCAAGGATCCGTCCCCTAGCTTCATCTAATTCTTTTGTAAGGCCCTGAAGAAAATCAATTACCCTATATTTTTCCAGCATTTGGTCATATAACAATTTATCCTCAGAACATTTACATGAAACAATATAGAATAAGTCCATTTCTTGCCATAACTCGACCAACATATTAAAATACCCACTTACATATTTGTTACCTTGTCGAGTATTACGCAAAGCTGACCTTATTTTAAAGCATTGGGCAGAATTTTGGAGGTCTGAGTACATCTCCTAAACAGTGGTCCATATTTCATAGGCAGTTTTGCAGAAAAGATAAGTTCTGCCAATTTTAGGTTCCATTGAGTTGATCAACCAAGTCATGACTATGGAGATCTCTGCATCTCAGTTATTGTAAGAAGGTTCAGTTATCGGTGGAGCTGTAGAAGTCCCCAAAGATAACTCATTTTTCCTTTCCCATTTATGACAAGAAGGACAGGCTGGTACCATTCTCTGAAGTTTAACCCATTTAATTTGTGTTGGGTTATTTGAATTGAGGGGTTTAGGTCGATAGGTTGGAGGGATGAAGCCATATGGGCTAGGTTGTTTAGGTTTCTGTTGGAAGGCGAAACATTTTTGGTGTGGATGGCGCATCAGCCATGAGGCTGTATTGAGTTTTCATCTAAGATGAAGAAGAGTAGGCTCTTGATACCATATAATCAGAAGAGGAAGAAATCATTATTCTTTATATTTTATTCAAATGATTGAGTCCATACATAAATAGGTAAAACAGGGAGGTAAAAAAGGAAGAAAAATAGGCAATTCCTATAATTAACTAGGAATCCCTAGAAATCAATAACGAAAACAAAAAATAAATAGTTGACCATAATCCCCGAAATTATGCAACATAATAATATCCCATAAATTTCAGGATTCCTATCAAACAGATCCACATGCACGAAATCCCCTCAAATTTGAGGAAGATCTTATCCTAAAATTAGAGTAATTCAAACGGCAACCAAGAATATCAAAATCAAGACCATAATGTTCTGGATCGACTTCAGACCAATGGTGCCGACTTGAGACCAACATTCCCGACTTGAGATCGGCAGTGACGAGATGAGATCAACAGTGCCGACTTGGCCGACTATACTTGACTGACTTCGCCGACAATACTTGGTCGACTATACATGGTTGTCTTGGCCGACTTCACTAAGATGTGGAGCCGTCTTGGCTGACTATATGAGCCATCTCACTGAAGTGCCAAAGTCTACGGTAACCGACTATGACAGCTCGGGTTACGAATCGGGCTAAGTCCCTAGATTACAATTCAAACCGAGTTTGCTATAAACATGTAGAGGACATCAAATACCGAGGTTAAGATAACCATCCATACACGAGCGCGTGACAACACTTGAAATCAAGCGTGTGGACTGCCTGGTCATTTTCGTTATTACAATATAACATAATTTCCCGCCAAAACCAACCTATATAAACCACATTGTGTGAACTCACATGTATACTTTCATTCTAAGTGAACACTCTGATCAGAATCCTTTCTGACTTAGGCATCACAGTCCTTGCAGGTACACCTTGCCCCGCCATGGATCTGTTGCACTCCACCGTGGATTTTGGGAAGATCCAACCTCTTCAACCGGAAACCGTTGTGGAGAAATTGCCCCCGAACACATAATAATGGCTTTAAGAGGCAAGTCATATTCCCCTTTCCTATTTTATATTTATTGGTGTCCTATATACATATATATAACTATGTTCGTATAGGAAATTGTTTCATGTTATCATGTAATAAGAATATGAAACATGATGTACAATGTTTTCTTATATTTTCGGATCTTTCGGCCTAAATCATTTGTTTTTTTTTTTTAAATTTCTTTATAGATATAAATTAAAATTTTTTAGGAATCTTATTTTTTTTTGTCTTTGATCAGGAATCTTCCACAAATATAATTGTGGGTTTGATCCCATGTCAAATGCGGTGATTAGGTAAAGCCCTACTAAAGGTGTAACTGCAGGATTCGGACCCCTACAGGTAAAGTTTTCACTTCCACACGACCAACCACTATTTGACTTTTTATGAATCTTTTACATATTAACGATTTAAAGTTCCAAAATAGTTAGTTAACATTTTTAACAATAAGAACTTAACATTAGACAATCTCATTTTAATGTGTGATGTTAGTGATTTATAATTATAATAAGAATGAAGAGTGTTTCAATGTTTATACAACTTTATAATAACAAAATCATTTAATAAATATTGTGTGCTAATACCTTGACCAATTCAAACCAACGAGACTTTAGCCCATGTTTGGTAAAATAGAAATAGCAGATAAATGGTGGGAAAAGCATAGAAATACAAGAGAATGCCATTTGCTATGTTGCTTAGTCCATCAAAGAAATACCAAAGAAATGTAATAAAATCATGGGCCACCACCCCAAACTCATTTCTACTAAAAAGTGTAGAGAAATACGAAGAAATGGGCTACCACTCTCACATGCACGTCTCCAAGGGAGAGAGAAAATTAAATAACAACTCAATTTCATATTTCTCTTATATTTCTCTCACACCAAATAACCTAAAAATCACCTCTATCTCTTACCTATTTTCTCTTTCCTATTTCTCTCATCTTTATTTCCATAATACTACTAAACAACTCACCCTTCAAAAGGAAAGAACAACATAAAGAGTGCATATATTCTCCATTTTCTTAATAGTACTTTGTTTGGTATCGTGGAAATGGTGAAAAACATAAATGGGAAAAAGAGAGGTGGGAGAGAAGTTGGGAACTTCTCTAGTTTTGTGCACTAGGAAAATGTAAATCCCAAAAGTAGGCGGGTACCGACATTTCTCCTTAGAATATATAGATGAGAGAGCGAAATGGAGGGGGTGCTATGTGGATACTCTAAAGAATAATTTCTCTTCTATCACTCTCTATATAACCAAACAAATACTCGTTGTTATTTCTTTTCTATTACACACTTGTTTCTATAATACCAAACAACTCAAATAATTTGCGATATAACATGATTACGTTTGTTTTTCTTTTTTTATATTATAAATATAAAAATTATTTATTTTTAAGAAATTAAAAATATTTTACAGAATATTTTAAATATTCCTCAATATAATTAATTAAAATACTTAAAATACTCATGAATAAAAATTTATCTTTATCTTTTTAACGTACAAAAATTTTCATGGTACGTACTTTCCTAGAACCTTCCTCTGTATGGCCAGTTTGGCCCTTTCGCTTTGGTTGGAATAAGTGAAAATGGGTGGAAAGAAAATAAAAGGTGAGAAAATAGGTAGAAGATTCACTTTTCTCTCGATTGATTAATCATACAAAACATGGTGGAAAGAAATATAAATCGCGGACTGATGAGTTTCTGGCAAGCGAACCACAAATCCAGCAGTATAATAGTAAGAAAGAGTATCGTATCCACAGGGAACGGTTATTTATGTAGACCAAAATTGTATTTATCAAGAGAAAGCACAGTTTAGAGAGTATGATTGCAGAATGGTAAAAAGAGTAGATAATTAATTGGAATTAGAAAGGTAGAGTTAGAGACACTTTACTTGGATCAGGATTGAATTTCATCTCATCACACCCATTGTGCATATATAGACTACTTATTATTTTGGTATACTCTATAAAATATGTAGACAAACTTTATTGCTAAAGCCCCTACCCAGCGACCTTAACACTCAAGGATAAATTGTGCGGGCTCTCCCAGACGACAGATTTATCTCGGCTTATTTTGCTCTCTTTTGTTCAGTTTGTAAGAGTTAGACGATAAACGAGGCCTATTGTTAGACGCATCCTTCGCTCCAGTACTGACACTACCTTATGCTCATTAGAATACGCCCATGTTTGAACTCCTGGAATTACAACCCCCTAACTCTTTGCTATCGGCTATCAAGTCCTATTTGGCAACTGCTCCTTCACTTAGAGTACTCACACTACCCCTCACTTATTAAAAACAGTCCCTTTCAGCCGTCAGTAATAACCGAGTAATCTTATTCAATCAGAGGTTGAGTTTCCTATGTCTAGGCTCCCCCAAACTCAATCCTAGTCGTAACGTTAATTACAAACTAGCCTATAACTCTAGACGCAAGCGTGAGAATTAGGAATAAGCACAGAATAAGACTACCACCATTATAGATAGGGACCTTATTGAAATAATAATATAGCATTTATATACACTCAAGGATAGAATCGATTACATCCAATCCTACTAGAGAGTTAACTACATGAAGTAGCCATATAAACCATTGAAGACGCTGTCACCATCTTCAATCCTCGTGAAGCGCTCCTCCTCTCCTACTCTAAACTTAGCTCTGGTACATAATCAATGAATTACAATGACTATCTACTAACTAACCAACTAACTAACTCCCTCCTTGGACTAACACAAGAGGTTCCTATTTATAGATTAGGAAAGACAAAGCAAATTTGGGAAGAGATCCTCTTAAAAACGGCAACAGGGACGCAATCTGCGTGTTCTGCGCTTCAAGTTGCGCTACAGCGCAGGTTCTAGAGAGTTGCGCTTCACATGCGCTATAGCGTGGGGTGAAGCGCAGCTAGCGTCATGCAGCTTCAACTTTCCTCTTTTATTTGTTGATCTCTCCCCGAGACAGGTTTTCACGCGTTTGCCTTTCCTTGTTTCCCCTTATTTTCTGATATCTTTATATTTATTGTGCAATCCTTGTTTATTTGGGAAGCTTGTCTGCAATATCTTTGATTGATTGGCTCTGATCTCCTCATTAATGATTCAAATCTTCTTCACATCTTTAATTAATTGTCTTCAATCAATCTACAATCTTGCATAAATCCTCCTCATTTAATTCCATTTAATCTCTGAATTAAATCTTTGCAATAATCCTGCAAAAATCAGCAATAAATCTATTAAAATAGCATCAAATTCAAAACTAGGATTAATAAATACAAATTAGTAAATATTAAATAAAAAGGGATAAAAATGGGGTAAAATTATCATTTTATCCTTGATAAGTGAAATAAAATATATACTAATGTATCAACTATTTTTCACTTATCAAATTCCCCCCAACTTGAATTCTTGCTTGTCCTCAAGCAAGAGACCGCTTTGCAATCACAATCAATTCTAACCCCTAGTGTATTTTTACAAAAACAAAACTAATTCAAGGTAATTACCCCTCAACTCCTTCCTAAGCAGAAGTCACTTCCCAAACATAAGAAAAAATCAGAATCAAGAGATGTTACCAATCAGCAGTTAGGATAGAAATACAACATCAATTAAACTTTCTCAATAATAACAATTAAAGCAGTAAGTGATAAACCAAGGAAATCTCGCATTCTCACGGGTAAGTGTTTCCCTCAATCATTTTCACCCACTATTGAACAACTAGAATTGATAGTCGTTTCCAAGGTCTGAACATGCAAGCAGTTAGTATGGATCAAAAGGTCTTTCTTTAGGTTGTAATGAGGCTGGGCTATCAAGAAATCATGGTTTTTCGGGATATTCAAGGAACACTTTGAATAGAGAGCATCTTGTGGTTGTGCTTTGGAACTTCTCTCAATTCACCTGATGATTCTTGAATGGTCACCCTTTTACAACTTTGGCCTCTTTTTTGAAGAATTTTCTCCCCCCAACTTATTTATTTTCCACACTTTGTGCAGAATTTTTTTATATATACATAACATAAAGAACTTATTTTTGGTGGGGGAGAATCTTTCCTTTGTGATTCCTTGTGCCTTCTCTTGGATTCCTTGTGACCAACCTCTTTGTCAATTGCTTGTCCCATTTTGTTGTGGTGCACCTTGCTCTCTATCCCAAGTGTTAGGGACATGGTATGATCATTGATCATTGATAATGATAATGGCTAGGGTGCATCAAAAGAAACATTCAAGCTCAAATGGGCAATCAATAAATGGAAATATTAATGCATGGTTGGCTATTTGGCACTAAGCAGAATATTAAAATCACAAAATTGTGCCTTTGTCACTTCCATACCTTCTACAAGCAAGACAAATTTCAGAAACTCAAGCAATAACAGTTGACAAGAAGTGGTGAAAAGCTCTCAATATAAGTGTTTAAGTGTTTAGGGCTCTCAGCTCACCAGTTGAGCTAAAATTTCCTTGCTAAAGCACTTACTGAATTTAATAAACTACCATGATGGGTTCTCTTGAGAAGTACTCTAAACCTAACTGATTATGGAATTAATCACAAGACCCTATCATCTTACCTAGATTGGTTAGTTAAACTACTTATTTACAGAGAAAAAGGAAATGATTACCTTGATTCCTAATTTCCTAAGGTCTTAAAAATTTTAAAAATTCTAAAAATTTAAGAAAAATTGAAAATACGAAACATAAATCCTAATTAACTAGAAAATATCTATAAAATAATAGAAAATAAAAGAAAAACTAAAATAAAGAAAAACACCAGTATCAATCTTCATCCTCTGTATATTGTGAGTCCTTGTCTTGTTGCTGCTCCATCCCCCTCTGGGAAAATAGGCCTATCCTCAGACCACTGCAAGAATATCCGGAATCTTCAAGCAGCAAGCTCGGGTATGAGTCTAGTACTCTTGATTGATTTGGGGTCAACTAGTCTTTATACTTTGCAGCAGTCTGTGCAATTTATGAAAAACATGGAAGCCTGCCAATAACATGCATAAATAATTATTCTCTTCACAACAAAATTTCACTGCACTTGGTAATGCTTTCCTAAAAACAGGACATACTCAATTGTTTTGCAAGCATTCAATCAATCCATGGAAAGTGAAAGTTTAAATTTTTTTAAAGAAATAGAGCATAACACTTTCAAATTTAATAACTCACAAAACAAAGAGCATTTCAATCAAGCAAATTGTTCTTCATGTTCCACACAGCCAAAATCACATTTAAGATAGCAATTATAAACAATATTCACAATCCTAAGGTTGCTACCCTAAAGTGTAAATCATAGAGATAAAGTAAATGAATATTTCAATTGGTAAAAAAAATATAACTGAAAGTTTCAAAATTGATGGAAGTTTGTGAGTGAAAGTGTGAAAAGAAGAGCTTTAGGAAGTAGTACATGAGAAAGATTTTTAAAATTTCGTATCCTACGCTTCACCCTGCGCTACAACGCAAGAGAAGCGCAGAATACAGTGACTAAAATTGCATTTAGCGCAGGTTGAAGCGCAGAAAACAGAATGCAATTTTGCAATTTTCAGTCACGTTTTCTGCTACTTCCTATTTTTTTAAAAAAAATTTATTTTCCACAAACTTATTCCAATCAATTTTAAAATTTTCCTAATTTCTAAAAAAATGAAAAATCCTAATTAAGAAAATAAAACAAAACTAAAAACTTTAAAAATCTCTGGGTTGCCTCCTAGAAAGTGCTTGTTTAACGTCTGATAGCTCGACGCCTGTTCTCTCAAGGTGGCTGAAACTGAAATATTTTGATGAGCTTGTGAGCTGCACCCTTCCTTTCTTTGGCCCTTAAACCTCCCCATAATCTTGCCTTGGAGCAACCTGTAGTGTGAAAAGACGTTAACCATTGTAGCTTCTTTCTGGAATTAGACCATGCCTCTGACTCCTTTGGCTTGATCCTTCTTTTCTTTATTACCTTGCTCTCATGTGCATGAGTCTTCTTTTCCTGAAGCTTAGATGATTCACAATTGATTGCTCTCAATTTCTTTGCTTAGGGGGTTCTTTGATATGGAACACACCTGACTACTTCTTCAATATGGCTCTAGGCTCAGTAGCTGATCCTCTTGGCTCAATTCTTCCTTTCTTTGCTCTGGTTAGGTCAGTGTATTCGCAGGCCTTTCTTTTATGAGATATGGAAGGTTTATCACTTGCACCATGCCTTTCTTGATCTTCCTTTAAAGGACTGGTTGGATAAGGCAAGGTCTCTGTTCTTAAAATCATTTTCTTTCCTTCCTCGGGCTTTGATTCACCATCTCTCTGTTCACCATCACATGTTGTATTTTCTTTCTCCCTTTCATAGTCAGTCTCAAGCACCATCTTTTCTATTTCATCCTCTCCATCTCCTTCTTCTACTTTTGCTGCACCTTCTTGTGCTTCTTCAGATCTATCCTCTTCATCAGCCAGAACATCATTGATTTCCTCCCCTATTGATTTAACAATTATGGTGGGACAAAATTCTACGGAGTTGGGTTGAGCATTTGCTGAGCTCTATTCTGACTGTTGGTTGGCCATTGCTTCTGCTATCTCTTCAATTGTTGCATCAGGAGACTCTCTCTTCTTGTTGAGCAGTTCCAACATGAGTTGCTCCATGGACTCCAACGTTGGGATGTTGAATTGCACTATCTTATTATCTTCTATGAAGGCTGTAAATATCAGGTTCCTATCTTTCATGGAGGGATTCTTTGAGTATGGTAATCCCCTGTCTTGCAGTGTATGTGTGAACTCTTCTTTTTCTTCTTCTTTATTTTCTTTAGTAGTTTCCTCTGATTTCTTTTCTTCAATTTCTCTTTCTTGTATTGCTTCAGTTTCCTCTTCTTGAATGTCCGGATAAGAGCAGTGACCATTGAGATGGTTACCTCCGCAAAAGTCACAAATTAATTGTGGAGACTGGTCAGGATAAGAGTAAACCGGTTGCAGTGGCTGAGAAAGTCTATCTAGCTGCTGTTGGAGTGCTTCTAATGACTGCTTCAAACTCTTATTTTCTTCCCTGAGTTCATCTTTGAGAATTTGTTTATGGGATGAAATAGCATCTTGTTGCCACCCAAAATTTTGATTCTGGTAACTTCCCCAATCCTGTGAAAGATTGTTAGAATAATTACTGTAATTAGAGAAGTTACCTTGAATCGGTGAATGGAACGAAGGAATGTCTGCCTTGGCTTGATTGCAACATGGCCTGCGAAAGAATCTCCTTAAAAATTTTTCTTCTACCATGTTCCAATTGGTCAGACTTTGGTTGGGGTGTGACCTTAACCAATCCTGTGCTTTTCCTGTAAGAGAAAAAGGAAATAAACATAAGTATACAACCTCTTTGTCCTCTTCATCAAATCCCATCAGTTCAATTAATTCATAGAATTCATAAAGATGAGTATTTGGATTTTCATGTTCTAAGCCTGAGAACTGGCGACTTTCAACAAGTTCAATGTGTGATCCTTTGCAGTACTTGGAATGGCAATACTTGAGCGATAACTTAGCCCTTGAGACATAACATAATCTCCCAAGAATCTTTTTGGTGAATTTTGCCATTCAAAAGCCATGTGACATTTACTTCACTTGAGGTGGTTGAACAGAGAGTGTTGAAATTGTATCCTTGAGCTTGCCTCTTCTTCTTCTTGGGTGATCAGAGAGTCTGAGCTATTTGAAATTGTCCCCTTGAGCTCTACCCCTGTTTCTGTTACTTGTCCTCTCAAATGTTAGCTCAGGAGAGTGGAACAAAAATTATTATCTTCTTTTTTTAAAAAAACATAAATTAATTAAAATATTAAATATATATATATTTTTAAAAAATAATAATAATGATTTTAAAAAAAAAAGATAATAATTAAAATAAAATATTTTTGTTTTCTTCTCGACATCTCCCTTGTCTCCTTTCCTTGTTTCTACTTTGTTCTTCCTTGATGCCCTTCCTATTTCTGCTTCAATTTGTATATGATTTGGGGATACCTGGCTTCTCAAAAGCATAAACACAAAACTTGAAACAGGGTAAGTGTTGAAGATATTTTTAATTTTTTTAATAAAAGAAAACAATAAATAAAAATATAAATCCTAAAAAAAAGAAAAAAGTAAATAAATAATTAAGTAAAATAAATCTTGATAAATAGACCTCAGGGTTCTACACAAATTAGAACCGTTCCCCGGCAACAGCGCCAAAAATACTTGATGAGTTTCTGGCAAGCGAACCACAAACCCAGCAGTATAATAGTAAGAAAGAGTATCGTATCCACAGGAAACGGTTATTTATGTAGACTGAAATCGTATTTATCAAGAGAAAACACAGTTTAGAGAGTATGATTGCAGAATGGTAAAAGAGTAGATAATTAATTGGAATTAGAAAGGTAGAGTTAGAGACACTTACTTGGATCAGGATTGGATTTCATCTCATCACACCCATTGTGCATATAAAGACTACTTATTATTTTGGTATACTCTATAAAATATGTAGACAAACTTTATTGCTAAAGCCCCTACCCAACGACCTTAACACTCAAGGATAAATTGGGCGTGCTCTCCCAGGCGACAGATTTATCTCGGCTTATTTTGCTCTCTTTTGTTCAGTTTGTAAGAGTTAGATGATAAACGAGGCCTATTGGTAGACGCATCCTTCGCTCCAGTACTGTCACTGCCTTATGCTCATTAGAATACGCCCATGTTCGAACTCCTGGAATTACAACCCCCTAACTCTTTGCTATCGGCTATCAAGTCCTATTTGACAATTGCTCCTTCACTTAGAGTACTCACACTACCCCTCACTCATTAAAAACAGTCCCTTTCAGCCGTCAGTAATAACCGAGTAATCTTATTCAATCAGAGGTTGAGTTTCCTATGTCTAGGCTCCCCCAAACTCAATCCTAGCCGTAACGTTAATTACAAACTAGCCTATAACTCAAGACGCAAGCGTGAGAATTAGGAATAAGCACAGAATAAGACTACCACCATTATAGATAGGGACCTTATTGAAATAATAATATAGCATTTATATACACTCAAGGATAGAATCGATTACATCCAATCCTACTGGAGAGTTAACTACATGAAGTAGCCATACAAACCATTGAAGACGTTGTCACCATCTTCAATCCTCGTGAAGCGCTCCTCCTCTCCTACTCTAAACTTAGCTCTGGTACATAATCAATGAATTATAATGACTATCTACTGACTAACCAATTAACTAACTCCCTCCTTGGACTGACGCAAGAGGTTCCTATTTATAGATCAGGAAAGACAAAGCAAATTTGGGAAGAGATCCTCTTAAAAACGGCAACAGGGACGCAATCTGCGTGTTCTGCGCTTCAAGCTGCGCTACAGCGCAGGCTGTAGCGCAGGTTCTAGAGAGTTGCGCTTCAGATGCGCTATAGCGCGGGGTGAAGCGCGGGGTGAAGCGCAGCTAGCGTCCTGCAGCTTCAACTTTCCTCTTTTATTTGTTGATCTCTCCCCGAGACTGGTTTTCACGCGTTTGCCTTTCCTTGTTTCCCCTTATTTTCTGATATCTTTATATTTATTGTGCAATCCTTGTTTATTTGGGAAGCTTGTCTGCAATATCTTTGATTGATTGACTCTGATCTCCTCATTAATGATTCAAATCTTCTTCACATCTTTAATTAATTGTCTTCAGTCAATCTACAATCTTGCATAAATCCTCCTCATTTAATGCCATTTAATCTCTGAATTAAATCTTTGCAATAATCCTGCAAAAATCAGCAATAAATCTATTAAAATAGCATCAAATTCAAAACTAGGATTAATAAATACAAATTAGTAAATATTAAATAAAAAGGGATAAAAATGGGGTAAAATTATCATTTTATCCTTGATAAGTGAAATAAAATATATACTAATTTATCAACTATTTTTCACTTATCACGGACCCCACTAAATTGGTTTTCTCCGCTCTTGATTGAAGAAAACGGGTACTGACCATGAGGAATAGTTTGAAATGGCTAAAATATCCCTAAATTGCTCTACCTTCTCCTCCTAGTGCTATTTCACCTCAAAATGGGACCTTTGAATCATCATCCACCACCACCGGTGAGTATAACAATTGGGTTATGGATGGAAGAAATTTGTGCATCAATTTTAAATAAGAGTAACTATTTAGAATCTCGTACAATCAGTTTTAGCATTTCAACAAAAAAATCAGTTTTAGAATAAAAATTAGTTCTTAAATAATTGGAACAATTATGATTTTGTGTTAAAATATGGCATTTTTCAATTTTTTGCTAATATTAAAAAAAATATATATCAAAGAGTGTATAAAAAAAAGAAAAGAAACATTATTAAATTTGATTTAATTAAATAATATATCCAATAAAGGGTATTTGGACAATACATGATCACATATGTTTTTTACATATTTTCTTTCCTTACATTTTCCACTTAACCAAACAATAGAAAAGAATAAAAATAGTTTTTTCTTTACACTTTCTTTTAAACCAAACACATATAAAATCATCTTATTTTCATCTTATTTTCTCTTCTTCTCATTTTCTTTTCACCTACTTTCTTTCCACTTATTTTCTTTTCCTAACCAAACATAGTGTTTGTATCTTGAAAATTTATTAATTATTCCGTTGGATTTCATTGATAACTCATCACATCTTTCAAAGTGTCACCGTGTTTGGTACTTCACATCCTCTACCTAGCTCTCTGACATCTTTCAGAGTCTCAAGTAGACATTTTAGGTTGAAAAGCCTCAATATTGAGAAATGAAATTTAAATAATAAAAGCATACTATATTACATTACTTTGATTTTTTTGGTAAGGTGAAAGGGAAAATAAAATTTTAATACATAAATAAATATATAATATGATAGGTTTAATTTTATTTAAGTCCCTTTTATTTAGATTATATATAATTTGGTCATTCAATTTTTTTAGTAAATCATTCAATTTTTTTAGTAAATAATTTTAAAATATAAAATAATTTAAAGGTTCACAAGTAAAACTTTTAATAAAAATTTAATAAACATTGAAGGATTTTGTAGGAGGTAAAATTAAGGTTTAAATAAGGCAAAAAATGGGATTTTTTTAAATTTTAGATGAAATTTGATATTTTGATTGGTGAACTTTTGAACTTAATAAGATTTAAAATGATAATCAATTTAATTCGTGGAGATGTTAAATACAAAGTGATAATTTGAGAATTTTATATAGAAGACAATTGGCCAAAGGACTAAATTTGCTTCATTTTGAAAATTTAGGGACCAAAATTGCATATCCAAACTAAAGGAATCTAAATGCAATTAAACCTTATAGTATAGTGTTAACACAAAATTGACCATTAAAATAATATTTAGCTAGATAATAAAATTATTCCTAATTAAATATTGTAGAACAAATTTTAAAAAACTACTTGAGATATTATGAGGGAATTTAATTAGTATATATTGCCAATATAAAAAAAAGTCTTACCACGTCATCAAATAATGTGTTACCACATTATTTAATGAGCATGGCACATTATCTTCTATTAAACTCAATAAATGATATGACAACACATCATTGAATGATAGTGTAAATTTTTTTTACATTAATCCATTATATATGATCTTCTTTATTGACAAATAAAAATAAAAATATTTTTTAATATGTATATAAATATGTATGTATTTTTAAAAAAGTTTTGAGATTTGGGAAGTCATGGCTCCCCTTTTAATATTAAGATCCTCCATTAATTGGATAGGATTATAGGAAGGAGGATAGGTAGAAGGAAGGGAAACGAAAGCAAAGAAAAGAAAGGAAGGAAAGTGGGAGGAATGCGAAATGTTCTTTTAAATTATTTGGAATGAGAAAAAGTAGAATGAATATATGAAAGGAATGAAAATTATATTGAATTCAATAAAATTATTTATCCTCCATCTTTTTCTTTTTAACCAAACAAGAGAAAATATTTTGAGATGTGTGCTTTAATCCTTCTTATTTTCCATTTCCTTGAATGAGATATAATAAAAGAAAAAAAGAAGTGTGCGATATAATAAGTGACCTAATTAATATAGAAAAATAAAGAAAAACTTGTGTTATATAAATTATTGTATGAATAAACATTAAAATCTATATTTATATAATTTTATGCCAAAATACAAAATTAATAATATTCAAAATTGGCATAGAGAGCTGATATTTGATTTTCTTCAAAATCACGTATATGATCTAGTATAATGTTAGCTTCTGTTTGGTTTACTACTCAACAGTGTAAAATCATGATTTTTATTTAAATCACTTCCATTTAACATATTTCGTAAGATGTGCTTCACTTATCTTAACCTTTAGTTTTTAGAATCAATTTTACTCAACTATAAATTAAATGGAAAATTACTTTTAGTAGTATATTAACGTGGTTTTAATTCAAACATGATAAATATATTTTAACTAGTACAGTTGAATTACGCAGCATGTTTATTCAAAACTAAGCTTAGAAATTGATTAACAGCAGCCATAGAATTTCCACTACACTTACCAAGCATCGGTGTAGGTGACTTCAAAAAAAGGAAATGTGGTATCTATTCTAGCTAGTGTTTTTTTTTTTTGACGGAATCTAATCTAGCTAGTTGGCAAGGCTGAAATAATGTTATCATCAATATTATCAAATGGTCATTATTAATCCAGAGCTAGATTGCGGCTGCTAGTGGGGTTTGCTAGCCACCCATTAGCATCACAATATCTAGCTAGTGAAAGTGAATGTAACAGACTATAATGTACGTGCTTAAATGATGGCTAGTTCATCAATATGTTCCTCACTTTTATACATAACAATATATATCATGATTTAAAAAAAATCTATCCTAGAATGATTTTCTAGCCCATCAATATGTTCCTCACCTTTATATATGGACACATACACAACACTATCCTAAAAATGATTTTTTTATAAACAAAAATAAAAAAGGGAAGGGAGAAAAAAAATTAAAAAAAATGCATGTAATGGTTGATGTGATGTAAAAAAATGAAATAAAAATATATAAATTGAGGTATGAAAAATATATTTTCACCTTTTGCTGCCCTTTCATTGCCACTTTGCATTCGTAACACATTTTGGGCACCTAGTATTCCTACAGTAAAATTATTAAATCGGAGGGTGGCCTATGAGTTCAATTAAGTTTACATAGCTAGAACATTAAAATGTTTGTTTAAAATTGAAATAAAAAAGTATTTACATTTAATTTTTTTGTTATATTAAAGGTACAAAACTTATTTAATAATTATATTTTCAAATAATTAAAACATTTAGCAACCCTAAAGATTTTCATTAAAAAAATCTATTAGATCATCGAAGTTGTAATTATGTCGCATACCCATCAATGAAAGCAGTGCCGGATTTTTACTAAATATTTTGGGGATAATAAATTGATATTAGGTTTAGGAAGATATTATCTCTATTCACATTTATCTGTATAATTTTTAAAAAATTACTTCTATTTATTTGTTTTATTTAGGAGTTCTAGAAGTTATTAATTATATTTTTTTAATAAAAAAAATAATAAGTGAAAAATTAATGAATAAAATAGAGAGATAAGGGGTATATTAGAAAAAATACAATAATTTAAATTTAAACCAGCACATTAATTGCATTTCTTAATTTGTGTGTTTTCATATAATAAGACAAATACCACCACCGAACACGTGGATCAATTGGTAAGGGGTTGTTCCAGCTTAACCAATGGTCCCGAGTTCGAGCCCCGGGTATGCAACTGTGTTAAATACTCGGAGAGAGAACTTTGCTGTCCATAAAAGTCTTACCCAGCTCGAACAGGATTGCCTCACGTCAAGGCCGACCCAACCCTACAGCAGGTAAAGCCCCCGCTTTAGGCCCCTAAAAAATATTTTATTTATTATAAATATTTTTTAAAAAATTAGCTAATAAAAATTTAGTAAGTCATATTAAATTATTAAGATTAACTAAGTTTTTTTTCCTTAAAAAGCCTCATTTTATCACGATTTTCTCTCTTCTCATAAATAATAATTATTAATAATTGATTTTATCCATTTTTGTAACATTGATTTTTTTGGTAATTATTTTTAACATTGATTTGTCTCATCACTTATTCTATTTCTTGTTTTCTATGTCTTTTTTTTTCTGATGGTGCTATATTGATAATACATATTTTCTCTTACTCTTTTAAGCTCTATTTTTTGTTGAGTGTAGAGTTTTGTCCTTTAGTAAATATATATAAATAAGCATGTCACTTTACTTGAGTATACTCTATTGTGCTAATGTGAGTAGATTAAAATATTTAAATAGATAACTATTTTCTTAAAAAAAATTCTAACAAATATACATTAATATATTGAATTGGAGGATAAAAAATGCCTCATTATAAAAATCGTTTTAGGCCCCTATAAACATTGGGTCGGCCCTGCCTCACATGGATGATACATGTGATCTTGCACAAAAAAATATAATAAGACAGATAAATAGGAACAGAAATAGTAAATAATAAATGATGTATATGTAATTAATATATTTTAAATAAAAATTTAGTATTTAAATTCTAATTTTATTGAGAATATCATATATAATAAAATTATATGGCTTAAATATGTTTTTAATCCCTCGAAAATTAGTGAATTTTGTGTTTAATTCCTGTAAAATTTTTCACCTAAGTTTAGTCCCTCATTAATTTTCCGTTTCCGAGTTTAATCCTTACGCTAATTTGCATTGTTAAGTAATGATCTGACACTGTTACAATACATTGAAGTGTCTATTTAGGCTGACGTGGCTACTACAATGCCTATTTCTTATGGCTAATAACAATGCATGAATCAACAATTCGGGTTACCCTGGACCGCCGGATATGGATAGCAGATTTTTGTGAATCACGGACTCAAAAGTTTGAGAAATATTTAGATTTTTTAAATAAAGGTTTGAGCACTACATTTTTCTGTGTAACCCTATTTTTTTATGGATTAATTTTTATGGGATACCTAGTGTTTTTGTGAGTAGCAAGTTTTATCAGGTTAAACTAAAACATCCGAAAATTATTCAAACTTTTAAATCCTAAATCCTAAACCTTAAAATAAATCATAAATCCTCAACCCTACACCTGAAAAAAATATGAAAATTATTGGTTAAAAAATGGTGATCATATAAACTAGTTTCATAATTTCACTTTTCATGAAAGCAAAAATTAAGAATGTGCTTGATCGATTTCAATCACTTTATGAATCATGCTACTAAAAATAGCATTAATCTAAAAGCAATCAGAATCAATCTTTATAACGTGATTTTATTAAAATCAAACACACCATAAAATAAGAGTTACTGGCAGGAATAATGAATGGGTTGAGAATTTGACTAGTGGTTGACAAAAGCTACCACTCAAAAACTCTATAGAGACTAGAATGGATCCAAATATCCAATTGGGGAACAACACAAACAGACAATACTATCCAATAGAGGCAATGACACCCTTTATTTTTCATGTATCTTTTAATCTTATCTGTATAGTAACCGTATGCTGCAGAAATGCCACGAATTAATTAATGAATATTCAAAAGGACTATAAATAGTACTGTGTCAGCGTGTCACCATTTTACAGAATAATTTTACATCCTCATGCATGTTGCTCCTATAAATCTTCCTAATTATTAAATAGAATATAACATTTAATGTTTTTTATATTTTAAAATATTAAATATATTCACTTTTTATTTAATATTTTCTTTAATTAATATGTAGAAAATTTTATAGAAAGATGAGTAGGAGAATATAACTAATGGAAAGTTATGGACTTGGGTTGTCTGAACTGCAAAAATATCTCAATTAAAAATTACTTCATTTTATTATTGATCAATTTTAAAAAAATAAAAAATAAATGAAAACTGTTGGATTTACGAAAACTATGACTTGTGCGCGCAGTTGTTTTTCTAATTAGAGGCATCCTATATCCCTATTCCCCAAAACTACATATTTTAATATAGGCTGAGTTTGTTTCGAGTATAAAATTATATTTGCGGGACCAGGAATGATATTTCCGGTTAAAATTTATATATATGTTTGGTATGTATTTCATATTCCCGGAAATATTTTTAAAAATTATTTACTTTAAAAATTAAAAAAAATAAAATAGAAAAAATATTGTAGAATGAAGTGGAAGTAGGAAAAATAACTTCCATTCCCATGGGAATATAAGATTCCCACCCCTTACTATGGGAATAAAAAGTGGGCAAACCATGGCTAAAATACATTCCCGGGAATAAATGATACCCGAAAAAGTTTTTCTAAAACTTGAATCAAATATGGGAATATCATTTTCCCAACCTTACTTTCTCAAAAATATTTTTACATACCTTGAAACAATAATAATAATAATAACAATAATAATATTTTTACATACTTTGAAACAATAATAATAATAATATTTTTAGTCCATCTTAGGATCTCGAGAATAATAATAATAAGAATATTATTATTATTATTATTATTATTTCCAAAAGACAGATTTTACGATATATTTTACAAAACGTGGGTACAAGCACATTTTAGACGCACGCGTCATCAATTTATTGATAATTTGATACATGTGGTTAAATTCTTAACATATTAATTCATTTTCTCCTTCTACAAGTCATTTTAGAGAAGTTTATCCAAATTGTTAGAATAAAACTATATATTTATGTGTCTTCACCCAATAACTTCATCTTTTAGGATAGTTGGTTTATGACATGATATCAGATCCTCTATGAGCAAATGGCGATCAAGAATTTGATCCTTGTTGTCCTCATTATTCCAATAATAAAATGTTTTATTTCAGCACAAGGTCGGTGGGGACCTGTGCATTGTACACGTTTCAAGTTTAACAGGCTCTTGCATAAGCACAGGGCTTGTTAGAATAAAACCACTCATATCAGTCATATGTCCTCACTCAACAGTTTTAAGTTTTTGGAATAATTGGTTCATGACACAACTCGACCCGGAATCCAATCCTTACATAGGTTTCTACTATTATATTGCACTCTCTATATGTCCTTATATATTTCATTTTTAAAATAATTATCTTTCAAATTTTTACCAAAAAGTTAAAACACTTAATAAATAATTTAATATTAATATTTTAAAAATCAGTATTTAGTTTATGAATGTCAAGTAATAAATTAAAAACAAAATAATTATTTCTTAATTTATCAAAATAATAAATAACTTAAAGAAAAATTTCAAAATGATAATTATTTAAAATGAACAAAATATATATATGCATTTGATATAATATCAATTTAAACTTTTGAATATATACCTAGCTAGTTAAATAAATAATATTTAATGAGAGAGGAGATATTTTATTTAGAATTTAATAACTACTCTATCAGTGTAAAAAAGGTTTACACTGTCATCCAATTATGTGTTATCAAATCATTTAATGAGTTTAATTTAATAATACAGGAGATGTCATATTTATTAAATGATGTGGTAATACAACATTGGATAATAACATAAATTTATTAGTAGATGGCAATTGCCACCTACACAATTTAAATTGGTGTTGGCATGGCTGTCACTATATTATTCAAGAGTAGTTTAAATTGTAAAAGTATTTATGTTTTTTAAGAATAATATTCAATTGAGTAAGCCTTCGATAGACACACATCACATTACACGTTGTGAATCATAAATTTTCAATTAATTAAAAGAACATTTAATAAAGGTATTATGTGAAGTCTGAGAAAATAATGTACAAATTGTATTTTTCAATCTTCTCCTTCTATTACTAAACATGTATATGCTCTCCTTTTTCGTTTATGTCTCTCACGTGAAATCCCTAAATCGGTCTCCTCCACCATCTTTGGTAAAAAGGGTCATTTCTGACATGTAACCCACTATGAAGTATAGAAACAAAATGTGTTTTGTGTTATTCAAAATTGATTTACAATGTACATGAGGTATATATTTATAAGTGACCAGACAATTCTGGTATAACAACTAAGGGAGAGATTACACAATTCTAGGAAATCATGATAAGGTTGTTATGAGAGATTGATCTGTTATGAAGACTGAGTAAACAGGCCAACATGCCCTCGCAAGATGGTGGAGGAGGAGACAACACTAATCTTGTCTAGTAGAAAGTGATGATGTTTAGAAGCCAACGGTTTGGTAAGTAAGTCTGCTAACTGATCAATGGCTAAAGGGCACATGAGACACTTGAAGTGCTTTGCTAGCCACGAGATCCCGAACAAAATGGTAGTCAATTGCAAGATGTTTCATCCGACAATGAAAAACTGGATTTGCACAGAGATAGGTTGCACTGATGTTGTCTGAGTACACTGTAGGATGACATGGAAGTTGTGCATGAAATTCTTTAAAAGACTCTTGAAGCCAAAGGACTTCGGTTACCGTGGAAGCAATGGTGCGATATTCTGCTTCTATCGAAGATTTTGCAACCATAGTTTGCTACTTTGCTTCTTACATGACCATGAAATGGGATTTGAATTGAGATAAATGATGTAACTAGGCACCAGTAGATTTCATGTCTCTGGAATCACTCGCCCAATTTGAGTCACAAAATGCATGTGGATGAAGAGAATTTGATTTACAGAGATGAAGACCAAAGTCTATTATACCTTTGAGGTAGCGTAAGAAGCGCTTTTGTAGCTTGCATATATTGTGATAACTTATTGACGGAGAAGGCAATGTCTGGTCTCGTTAAGGAAAGATACTGCAGATCCAACCAATTTGCGATAGGCAATGATATCACATGTGCATGCATCACCCGTGGAAGCAAGGTCACAAGTAGTAGCTTGCGGAGTGGTTACTGGTTTTGCCTCATGCATGTTGTTGCTATGAAAGAGACCACATATATAATGATGTTGTGTTAGGAACAAGCCTGACTGTGTAGGTACAATCTCAATACCTAAGAAATGAGTGGGTGCACCAAGATCTTTTAAAGAGAACTTTGCTGCCAGAGCTTCCCGAAACTTTGTCAAGAACACCATGTCATTGCCTGCAAGTAATAGATCATCAACATAAACTAGGAAAAATAACGGTACTTGCTCGACTATATATAAACAAGGAGGTATCAAATTTTGAGTTTGTGAAGCCATATTCCAAGGAAAAGCTCTTGAGAGCATGATATCAGGCCCTGGGGGCCTGCGTGAGCCACACAATGCCTTGCGCAACTTACATACATGATTGGGGTATTGAGGGTGCACAAATCCTGACGGTTAAGACATGTATATATCTTCAATGATAGTGCCATGGATGAAAGCATTATTGATGTCCATATGACTTAGGGACCATCCTTTAGAGATTGCAAGACATAAGATCAACTTGATTGTTTATGGCTTAACAACTGGACTGAAGGTATCATTGTAGTCGACACCTGGATGTTGATGATGCCCTTTAGCTACAAGGCGAGCTTTGTATCGAGCAATTGAACCATTAGTAACGTTTGAGTCGGTACACCTATTTATTGCCAATGATATTTAGGTGTGACTGATGGGGAACAAGAGTCCAGTACAATTGGCAAGACAGGCATTGAACTGACATGGCAACTTTCCATTCTGAGTGCTTTACATCCTGAGAGAAGCACATGGGTTAAACAGGATTAGGCAGTGGAAATTTGGTGGCCACATGAACCTGTTTTTGGCTTAAAGATGCCATTTTTGGATTGAGTAGTCATATGGTGAGTTGACTTTGGAGCCAATGAGCATGGGGAAGGAGCATCTGCGCTTACAGGAATAGATGATAATGTGTACTCATTGATGGAGGTGGTAGGGGTTGAAGAGTGGTGTGGAGATGGTACATGTTGTGAGAGGGGGAGGATGGTGTGGCAAGGTTGGAGCATGTAGAGGGATAAAGGACGGGTGCTTGGTTAGATGAAGAGGATAATGTATTAGGAGATGGTGGAGGTTGTTGGATTGGATGTGTTATGGATAATGGTTGGGGGACTGGGAGGTTTTGGTTGTTGGAGAGGTTGCAGGACATTTAAATTTGAATTTGAGACAAGGGGTGCAGCTGAACTTAGTTGAGAGGAATAAGGAAAGACATCCGTAACAAATTGAACATGACGAGAAGTGAAGATTTTGCAGGATTGAGGATCAAGACATTAGTATGCACTCTGAGTTGGACTGTAACCTAAGAACACACATGGTTTTGACCTAGGAATAAGTTTTTTTGGATGTGTATGGCGTAAGCCACGGGAACCATAGGCAACCACAAATTCGTAACTTAGTATAATTAGGACACAACCAAATAGAATTTGAAGAGGTGATTGAATATGTAAACCAGGAATAGGCATACGATTGATTAGGTAAGCGAATGTTTGAAGTGCATATGACCATAAGTGAAGAGAGAGAGAGAGAGGCATGGTGCAACAAACAACGAGCTGTTTCGAGGAGATGACAATGTTTGCGTTCAGATAAGCCATTATACTTAGGGGTATGGGGAGGAGTGGTTAAGTGAGTGATGCCATGGTTTTGAAGGAAGGGGCGCAACTTTATATATTCACCATTATCAGTATAAAGTGTTTTGATTTTGGTGTTTAATTGATTTTCAGCAAGAGACTTGAAAATGAGGAAAATAGTGGAAACTTCTGATTTCAATTTAATTGGATACAACCATACATATTTGGAGAACAAGTCAACAAAGATGACATAATAGGAATGAGCATTTATTGAATTTCCAGAAGTTGGACGCCATACATAAGAAAAAACAACTTGAAGAGGACAACTAATTGATAGAGTTGATTTATTGAATGGTAACTTGTGACTTTTGTTGGCAGGACAATCAAGGCAGCGAGTAACAGAAGCTTGGACTGGAAGTTGACTACTTTGTAATGCATGTTTGAGAACTGGACTAGCTGGATGGCCCAACCGGTGGTGCCACATAAGAGAGGAATGACAATGAACATGATGAAGTTGGGGGGATGAGTGGGAAGGCAACTTGTAAACTTGGTCATCATTCTTGCCTCGCAGAACCGTCCTCGTGCTCAGGCTCTTGACCTCGAAATGGCAAGGGAAAAATTCAATAGAAACAAGATTAGTTTTGCGCAATTGAGAAACAGAAATCAAATTTTGAGTTACTGAGGGGACATGTAAAACATTTGATAAATGGAGAGGGGTAGATGAAGTGGGAATAATGGTAGAACCAGAATGCTTAATGGAAAGACCTTTACCATCAACAACAAAGAGTTGATCATGTCCATGATAAGTGTTGGAAAGGAACAAATTTGCAATGTCCTTAGTAACATGGTGTGAAGCATCAGAGTCAAGTAACCAGCTGGGATCAGAATGTGATTCTTATTGAGCTAAGTTAGCTTGATGGCGTGGATGGTTGGAAGGATAACCGTACAACTGGTAGCAAGTTTTTGCAGTATGGCCTCTTCGATCACAGTATTAGCATGTGGGAACCGAGTGAGAGGATGATGATCCTCGCTGAGATGAGTTGCTGAGATAATTAGGTAAGGCAATAGAAGGCAAAGTAGTGGAGTTGCGAACTGGTGGTAAGTTGCGATAAGTTTGTGACCTTTTTCCACGGAAGGGAGAAACATTGGAGCGCTGAGTATAGTGTGCAAATGCAGTGGCTGGAATAGATCACTGATGTCATTCCTCACGTTGAAGGAAGATCTCAAAAATCAATGAGTTTATCAAAGAGTTCATCAAATAGTAATGGAGAGTCACATGCACGAATAAAGGCAATGAACTCACGAAAGGCAGGGCCGAGACCATTGAGGCAATGATCACCAAATCAAGATCATCAATAGGATGACCAATGAGAGCAAGCTCATCAGCAATGACCCTTATAGAGCGAATGTAGTCAGCAACACCCGAAGTTGCTTTAGATATTGAAGCAAATCGTTCTTTCAGGGACATTATGCGGGTGCGAGATCGATTAGCATATTGCTTGTTAAGTCGATCCCATGCAGCAGCAGTAACAGAGGTCATGAAAATTTGAGCATCAGGACCGCAAGAACCAAGAAAGGCAATGAAAACAACGTGGTCTTGTCGCTTTCAATAAGTATATTATGGATTGGTTGTAACATTTTCTCCGGAACCAATTTTGGGAGGGGAACAAGCAATTTCACCAGTAACATAGCCAAAGAGATCATTGGCTTTAAGGAGATGTGTGATTTGAATGTACCAAGTATGATGGTTGGTGGAGTTAAGTTTGATCGGAAGACTGGTTGCTGTAGTGAGTTCAATAAGAGATTTGGTGGAAGCTCGTGTGGTTGCCATTTGAAAAAAAAAATGATCAGATAGGTGTTGTAAGGCTAGTGGTTCTTTGATACCATGTAAAGTATAGAAACAAAATATGTTTTGTGTATATATTCAAACTTGATTTACAATGTACAGGAGGTATATATTTGTACAAGTGACCAAACAATTCTCCTATAACAACTAAGGGAGAGATTACACAATTCTAGGAAATTATGATAAGGTTTGTAACATCCCGTTTATTAGGATTAATATAACTTGCAAGATTAAAAGGTCAATCTGTGTATGTTTTATTGAGAACTGAAAACATTAAGTAATAGAGGATAAAATTTTAAAGTTTGAAGTTCTTAAAAGAGCAACATCTAGGAGTTTAAGTCCCTGGTAATCGATTACCATGAGTTAGTAATCGATTACCAGAGAGTCAGGGCCCTGGTAATCGATTACAAGAGCTAAGTAATCGATTACCAGAGAGTTTGATTTCCAGTAATCGATTACAAGGGTTAAGTAATCGATTACCAGAAATCTGGGTCCTTGGTAATCGATTACCAAGAGTAGTAACCGATTACCAAGTGCCCAGAAGGGGTTCGTAAGTGTATTTTTGCTGTGAGTAATCGATTACCATAAGTTGGTAATCGATTACTGAGCGAAAAATATATATACCAGGAACGTTTTAAAATCAGAATTTTTGGAAGAAAACCTAACCTAGAGAGAGAGGGGATTCTAGAGAGAGAAAGTGACGAAACAACGCGGAAACGAAGAATTAAAGCTAGGATTCACCTCTTCTTCACTTCTTTACTTGGATTCATAACTTAGGTGAGTAATTCTCACTTGTTTGAATAGGATAGAATTGGTCTCCAAGCATGCCCCCTACTTCTCGCTCTCCCTTTCTCTGATTTTATTGATTATTGATTGTTTGTTTGTGTTTGTGTTTGGTTTTTGAACACTTGGTGATGATTCTATTCGGATAGATTGAATCAATTGTCGATATCCCTTAGTTTCAAAACTATCGAAAGGTTCGAAACTATCGAAATGTCGAAACGTTTCCGTTTTTCCGATAAGGATTGTTCCGGATTGGAAATTATGAATCGATAACTGATTTTGATATAGGAATTGATGAATATATGATATGGTTGCGAAACGAGCATCAAATCTCTTTGGTTTCGAAAGGTTCGAAACTATCGAAATTGTCGAAACTAACGGGATTGCTCTATTTATCAATTCTGAATATCTAATTGATTATTCGAGAAAGTTTTAAAAGATTAAGGACTTCGGTCAATTATGGACTTCGGTCAAATTATGGGAGAGTGGGATTCGTCCCCTGGGGAGATATCCCTTGTAGTCTGAGCTCGGGTCTAACTCTATAACGTGATGTGAACATGGCCTTTGGGCAAAGCATTATCATGATGCATATGGATATTTGTATGTGAAAAGAAATGATTAAGTTTAAATTGATATAATTGTCAAAGATAATTGTTCCCTGCATTCATGCATTGAGTTTTATTCACTGAGATTTCTATCTCACCACGCGATATGTGGTTTACTTTAGATGTTCAGGTTCCTTCCCCTCGGGATACTCAGCCTCGGGAGTGATTTGTTTGGATGCGGAAGTTTGGGATTTTGATTGTATATAGAATTATGTACATGTGTATATATTCCTATGTTATGTTTAGAACTTGTGGTATTTTGAATTTAGAGTTTAAATGTATCAAGGACTTTTTAATATAAACTCTTGGGTAGTTAAGCTTGATAAGTCAAAGGATTTAATTTCTAATGTTTGATTAAATTATCCAGATATGTTGGAATTTGTGATAATTTATAGAACAGGTTGATATTTACAATGAAGGATTCTAAATTCTAAGTTAAAAATTTGGTTTCCAACGGATCAAATTCTGACTTTTTAAATTTAGGGTGTTACATTTTGGTATCAGAGCAGTTCAATCCATTTGGACTGTGAGCTTAGGATATTTTGTGGTTTGTTAATAATTTCTTATGTATTATTTTGTGAATTGAGAGACTGATCACCTCGATATTTGCTTTATGATATGTAGAGAATTATGGCAGGCAACAAGAGGGGTAGGCCAAGGGTTAATCGTCCTTCTTCACCTTCTTCTTCTTCTCAAGAACCTACACCGGACCCCATGGTGGCAGCACTTCAAGCCCTTACTCAGATGATGAGGGATCAGGCAGCTACAAATACCGCAATACTTCAAGAGTTAGCTAGGCAACGCCCGGAACAACCACCTCCTACTGTTGATGTCTTTGCAACGGGATTATCTGAGTTCAGGAAGCATAACCCTCCACAATTCAACGGGGTATATGATCCTGATGTGGCAGCGGGTTGGCTTAAGAATCTGAATCGAATATTTGATGTGATAAAGTGTTCTGATGAATCTAAGGTGGGATTGGATGTCTACATGATGAGAGAAGAAGCTGAAGATTGGTGGAAAACTGCAAAGATTCAGGCTGCAGAGGCAGAGGCTCCACTAACCTGGGAAGTATTTCAAAGTCTTTTCTTGGAGAAATATTTTCCAGCCACTATCAAAAGGCAGAAGGAGGCAAAGTTTCTACAACTCAAGCAAGGGGATATGACGGTAGGACAGTATGTATCTAAATTTGAAGAGCTGTCAAAGTTCTCACGCTACCTTAAGGCAGTCAATGACGAGGAGTGGAGGTGTACCCAGTTTGAGGCCGGAATTGTTAGATCGAGTCGTAGACTTGGAAATCAGGAACTTCTCTACTTTGGTTGGTAAATGCTACATAGTTGAAAAGAATTACAAGGGGGCTGTACCACCTTCTATACCACAAGAGGTCAAGGGAAAGAGAAAGGTAGAAGTTAGTAACCAGGGTAAAAATTTTAAACCCAAGTGGCAAAGTAAACCATCTGTGGCAGTTCAGGCTTCTCAGCGTAAGGATACCAGGAAATGTGCATAGTATGGAAAGGAACATTTGGGGGAATGTTTAACTGGGAAGGACGTTTGTTATTTTTGCAAGCAAACTGGTCATTTCAAGAAGGATTGTCCCAGAATTAAGGAACGTCAGAAGCCCCAATCAACTGGAAGAGTTTTTACACTCAGTGGTCAAGTAACAGCTTCGTCAGATAATCTGCTAAGAGGTATATGCACCTTAGAGGAGAAGACTTTAATTGTATTGTTTGATTCAGGAGCATCACATTCTTTCATTTCTTTTGATTGTGTGAATGAGTTGAAGTTACCTACTGTTTCTTTACCATATGTCCTTAATGTTATGACTCCAGCTAAAGAAGCTATTTCTACTTCTCTTGTGTGTCTGAATTGTTCTTTGGTTATTCAAGAAAGAGTATCTGTAATCGATTTAATTTGTTTGCCTTTGACTGGTATTGATATTATTCTGGGAATGGACTGGTTATCTTTCAATCAGGTGTTATTGGACTGTCTTAATAAAAAGGTGATTTTTCCCGATCTTTCTTTTCCTTATAAGGAAAAACCACCCATCCTTTTGTCTAGTGTTTTATAGATTTCCCAAAGTATCCATGATGGGGGAGAATGTTTTGTTTTTTTACCTTCCTAAACTTTAGAATCAAAGTTAGATTTGAATAGTGTAGCTACGGTTAGGGAGTATCAAGATGTTTTTCCTAGTGAAGTTCTAACCTTACCACCTGAGCGAGAAATAGAGTTCACTATAGATTTGCTACCAGGTTCAGGACCCATTTCTAAGGCACCTTACCGGATGTCTCCTTTAGAGCTTAGTGAACTTAAGAAACAATTAGAAGATTTGTTAGAGAAAGGATTCATTAGGCCTAGTGTTTCTCCTTGGGGGGCTCTAGTGTTATTAGTGAAAAAGAAAGATGGGAGTATGAGATTATGTGTAGATTTTAGACATTTGAATAAGGTCACAATTAAAAATAAATAGCCCTTGCCCAGAATAGATGACCTTTTAGACCAGCTTAAAGGTGCCTCAGTGTTTTCCAAGATAGATTTGAGGTCAGGATACCATCAAATTAGGATAAGGAAGGAAGATGTTCATAAAACAGCTTTTAGAACTCGGTATGGACACTACGAGTATTTGGTGATGCCATTTGGTGTCACTAATGCACCGGCAGTGTTCATGGACTACATGAACCGAATCTTCCGACCTTTCCTAGACAAATTTGTTGTTGTATTCATAGATGATATCTTGATCTATTCCTATAGCTTGGAAGACCATGAGCGACACCTAAGGCTTGTGCTAGAAGTTTTGAGAGAAAAGAAATTATTTGCAAATTCGGGGAAGTGTGAGTTTTGGTTGAATAGGGTTCATTTCTTAGGTCATGTCATTTCAGGAGAAGGAGTGTCGGTGGACCCCATTAAGGTAGAGTCCGTTCTTAAGTAGGAAAGACCTAGGACCGTCACTGAGATTAGAAGTTTTCTGGGTTTAGCTGGCTATTACAGGAGATTCATCAAAGGATTCTCCCGTTTGGCATTACCTCTCACTAGATTGACTCGAAAGGGTCAAGCCTTTGTGTGGGACGAAGGCTGTGAGCAAAGTTTTGTAGAGTTAAAGAACAGGTTAACAAGTGCCCCGGTATTGGCATTACCTGATGTGTCTAAGACCTTTGAGGTGTTCTGTGATGCTTCTGGGAAGGGACTAGGGGGTGTTCTTATGCAGGATAGGAGAGTAGTGGCTTATGCATCTAGGCAGTTGAGGCCTCATGAGGAAAATTATCCTACCCATGACTTAGAATTAGCTGTTGTGGTTTTTGCCCTCAAAATTTGGAGGCATTACTTGTTTGGTGTGAGGTTTGAGGTCTTCAGTGATCACAAAAGTTTGAAATACCTTTTTGATCAAAAAGAACTCAACATGAGGCAAAGAAGGTTGATGGAATTTCTTAAAGATTATGATTTTGAGTTAAAATATCATCCAGGTAAAGCCAATGTAGTGGCTGATGCTCTCAGCAGGAAATCCCTGCATGTGTCATCCTTGATGATGCATGAGATGAGTCTTCTAGAGAAGTTTAGAGATTTGAACCTGAGGGTAGAATTGGGAGTAGGTAGCATTCAGATGTACAGGTTAGAAATTTCTAGTGAGTTTCAGACTCTGATTAGGGAAGCTCAGAGTTTGGACCCTGACCTCCAAAGTAAAAAGGGGCAGTTAGGATTCTCGGAATCAGATGAGGGAATGATACTTTTTCAAGGGAGAATCTGTATTCCTAAGGGGGGTAGTGTAAGACAATTGATGTTAGAAGAGGCCCATAAAGGTAAGATGTCTATACATCCTGGTTCCACCAAGATGTATCAAGATTTAAGGAAGAAGTTTTGGTGGGTAGGTATGAAAAGAGAGAGATAGCTGAGTTTGTGTCTAAGTGCTTGACTTGTCAGCAAGTGAAAATAGAACATCAGAAACCATCTGGTTCTGATGTTCTGTTACCTTTAGAGATCCCTGAGTGGAAATGGGAGAGCATAGCTATGGACTTTGTGGTGGGACTACCTTGAGTCCAAGCTGGGTTTGATACCATTTGGATTATAGTGGATCGTTTGACTAAGTCAGCTCATTTCCTTCCAGTTAAGAATACCTTTTCCCTAAGTAAATTAGTTGAACTGTATGTTAGGGAGATTGTCAGATTACATGGTATTCCTTCTAGTATCATTTCTGATAGGGACCCCAGATTCACCTCAAGGTTCTGGAATGCACTACACCAGTCATTCGGGACTAAGCTTAGGTTTAGCACCGCTTATCACCCTCAGACTGATGGTCAGTCAGAGAGAACTATCCAAACCTTAGAGGACATGTTGAGAGCCTGTGTGCTAGAAGAGTCGGGCAGTTGGGATAGATACTTGCCACTAGTAGAGTTTGCCTACAATAATAGTTTTCATAGCAGCATAGGCATGGCACCATATGAGGCCCTGTATGGTAGGAGATGCAGATCTCCTTTGTGTTGGCATGAGGTAGGTGAGAAAGCCCTTCTAGGTCCGGAGCTAGTTCAGGAAACCTCAGAGAAGATTAGAATTATTAGGGAAAAACTTGTTACTGCCCAGAGCCGTCAGAAAAGTTATGCTGACACCAAAAGGAAGGATTTAGAGTTTGAGGAAGGGGAACATGTGTTTTTAAGAATAACTCCTGTCATTGGTACAAAGAAGTCTGTGAAATCTAGAAAACTGAGTCCCAGGTTCATTGGTCCATTTCAGATCATGCAGAGAGTTGGCCCTCTTGCATAAAAAATTGCACTTCCACCTCATCTGTCCAAAACTCACAATGTTTTTTCATGTGTCCAAATTGAGGAAATATGTGTATGATCCTTCTCATGTGTTGTCTTCTGAACCAATACAATTGAAGGACAATCTCACTCTACCTGTAAGACCTGTTCAGATTATTGACAGAAGTGCCAAGACTCTGAGGAGTAGGAATATTCCTTTGGTTAAGGTGGTTTGGCAAGGTTTGTCTCTGAATGAAGCTACATGGGAAAAAGAGGATGTTATCAGAAAACATTTTCCTAGCCTTTTTTAATAGAGGTAAGGTTTTTCTGCTTTGTGTTAGCAAATTTTAGGGACAAAATTTCGTTAAGGGGGGTAGAATGTAACATCCCGTTTATTAGGATTAATATAACTTGCAAGATTAAAAGGTCAATCTGTGTATGTTTTATTGAGAACTGAAAACATTAAGTAATAGAGGATAAAATTTAAAGTTTGAAGTTCTTAAAAGAGCAAAATCTAGGAGTTTAAGTCCCTGGTAATCGATTACCATGAGTTAGTAATCGATTACCAGAGAGTCAGGGCCCTGGTAATCGATTACAAGAGCTAAGTAATCGATTACCAGAGAGTTTGATTTCCAGTAATCGATTACAAGGGTTAAGTAATCGATTACCAGAAATCTGGGTCCTTGGTAATCGATTACCAGGAGTAGTAATCGATTACCAAGTGCCCAGAAGGGGTTCGTAAGTGTATTTTTGCCGTGAGTAATCGATTACCATAAGTTGGTAATCGATTACTGAGCGAAAAATATATATACCAGGAACGTTTTAAAATCAGAATTTTTGGGAGAAAACCTAACCTAGAGAGAGAGAGGATTCTAGAGAGAGAAAGTGACGAAACAACGCGGAAACGAAGAATTAAAGCTAGGATTCACCTCTTCTTCACTTCTTTACTTGGATTCATAACTTAGGTGAGTAATCCTCACTTGTTTGAATAGGATAGAATTGGTCTCCAAGCATGCCCCCTACTTCTACCTCTCCCTTTCTCTGATTTTATTGATTATTGATTGTTTGTTTGTGTTTGTGTTTGGTTTTTGAACACTTGGTGATGATTCTATTCGGATAGATTGAATCGATTGTCGATATCCCTTAGTTTCGAAACTTTCAAAACTATCGAAAAGTTCGAAACTATCGAAAGGTTCGAAACTATCGAAATGTCGAAACGTTTCCGTTTTTCCGATAAGGATTGTTCCGGATTGGAAATTATGAATCGATAACTGATTTTGATATAGGAATTGATGAATATATGATATGGTTGCGAAACGAGCATCAAATCTCTTTGGTTTCGAAAGGTTCGAAACTATTGAAATTGTCGAAACTAACGGGATTGCTCTATTTATCAATTCTGAATATCTAATTGATTATTCGAGAAAGTTTTAAAAGATTAAGGACTTCGGTCAATTATGGACTTCGGTCAAATTATGGGAGAGTGGGATTCGTCCCCTGGGGAGATATCCCCTGTAGTCTGAGCTCGGGTCTAACTCTATAACGTGATGTGAACATGGCCTTTGAGCAAAGCATTATCATGATGCATATGGATATTTGTATGTGAAAAGAAATGATTAAGTTTAAATTGATATAATTGTTAAAGATAACTGTTCCCTGCATTCATGCATTGAGTTTTATTCACTGAGATTTCTATCTCACCACGCGATATGTGGTTTATTTTAGATGTTCAGGTTCCTTCCCCTCGGGATACTCAGCCTCGGGAGTGGTTTGTTTGGATGCGGAAGTTTGGGATTTTGATTGTATATAGAATTATGTACATGTGTATATATTCCTATGTTATGTTTAGAACTTGTGGTATTTTGAATTTAGAGTTTAAATGTATCAAGGACTTTTTAATATAAACTCTTGGGTAGTTAAGCTTGATAAGTCAAAGGATTTAATTTCTAATGTTTGATTAAATTATCCGGATATGTTGGAATTTGTGATAATTTATAGAACAGGTCTAGATTTAAAATGAAGGATTCTAAATTCTAAGTTAAAAATTTGGTTTCCAACGGATCAAATTCTGACTTTTTAAATTTAGGGTGTTACAAGGTTGTTATGAGAGATTGATCGATTATGAAAACTAAGTCAACAGGCCAACACCCACTTCATCAAATAGTCTATGTTCTATTATTTTATTTACATCTCCTACTGATCAAGAGTTTTTCTTGGTTCCTTTCCTCCATGGTTTAGTGGTTTTGTGATTTTGTTCATCAACCTGGTCGAAAGTTTTTACTGATTCCATAACTAAGTTAGTCTTCCTTCTTATATGGAGATGGCTATCTCAGGAAAGAAGAGGATGACGTGAAACTTTTAGGGCTTTCAATGATAAAAATGTCCACATAGATTTGAAGAGTATGAGATTCATATTGAATAAATAAAAATGGCAAGGTGATAAAGAGGGCAAGGGATTTGGGTGGGGCTGTGAGACCTTTTGGTTGAAACAATGTTATTAAAATCGACCGATCATTGACACGGTTAGGGTACTAAGTTAATTGATCACCGGTTCAACCTATGAGTCATTGGTTGAACTGGTTAAACAAAAAATATATTAAAATATTTTAATGAAAATATATATTTTTGAAATATATATTTATATATAAAAAAATATGTATATAATATTAATTATTGATTGTATATAATCGTTTATTTTAACTTTGTATTGTTTGATACTTAAGTTTAAATCGTATTCAAGTCAATTTATTAATTTGTTCATATTTGCAATACATATAATAGTAGATATATTAAAATTAGCATATGTATAACATGAATACAATGTGGTCAAGTGACAAAGGCATAAGTCTAGTTTGGGAAGGGGCAGACTCAATCCTTGCTGTGTGCAATCTTAAACTTTTTTAATAAAGGTCCATCAAACTCAAACTAAACCGATTCTACCGAATTGAACCGATTCTACCAGTTTGACCGGTCCTGATAAAGAAACAATCTGACTAGCTGGTTCGGCTTGGTTTCAATAACATTGGTTCGAAGTAATGGTGAGGAGAGAGATGAAGAAGGGATGAGTTAGTCTCTTTTCTTTCCAATTTCAATTTTTTTAAATATAAGATTATGCTAATATTTACGATCATGTTTTATTTTCATTTTAATTAGTTTTAAATTTTTGGTTGATTATGTAGAATGTTGATGTGTTAGGTGTGTGTCTATAGAAGATTCACTCTCTCCTATTATTTTAATGCCAAGACTGAATTCATAAAAATTATCCATCAATTGCAAGATTTATTTTTTAAATTTAATAAAGCTTATAGCATGTATTAAGAAAATATATACGATATATTAATAGAGATCATAAGACATATAATAAGAAAATATAATAGTTGAAATTAAAAGGAAAGAATATCTAAAAAATTATATCCTATTACTGATGGAATTTATCAACTCTATGTTATATTTTTGAGACCTCATTATGGAGAGGGAGCGATTCACTCACCCCACTCTCTCTGTCATTAATCAACATCATTGTTTATTTCCTAAAATAGAGAACTCCATGGTTTGTACAATGTACATCCCTTCCTGTGAATATCGCTCCTATCAGATAAATACACAATCTTTTTTTTAAAATAATTCTCCTATGATTTCTCATTATCATAATTCTCCATTTGCTTCTACTTTCCCGAATTAAATAGAAACTCTAATAAATTTGTAATTTATTTCTCACAGTCTTTGGCAACTTTCTTTTCTCACTTTCTCATAGTCTCCAAATCCACGCTCCTTTAATTTCTCACTTCATATTCTCAACCGATTTCTATTTCAAAAAATTAAATATAATTTGTAAATATCTCTAATAATGTATCTCTCACCATCTCTTATCTCTTTGTAGACTTATTTTTTTCCTCACCAAATCTCATCTTTAATTTAATGACATTTTATCTTTTCTAAATAAAAAATAATAATTAATAAAAAGATAATATAAAAAATAAAACAATTAAAATTTTGAATTGTTTTATTAGTTTTTTTTCCTAAATTGAGCAACCGCATGCATTGCACGAACTAACACACATGTCATTTAATTTTTACATTATTCAATTTTATGATTTAAAGAATTACCTTTTTTATTCTCTTACATTGTAATTTTTGTTAGGTAAACATAACATCTTCTGATTAACTTATTAATTTATTAATTTTACATATATTTATTTTTTAAATATTTATAAAATATTTTAATAAAATGAGATTTATAAACACGACAGTCTTATTTTTTTTAATTATTTTATGAATGTATTTAACATAATTAATAAATAGTAAGTGAAAAATATTAATTGATGTAAATCATTAAAAATTAAAATTTATATCATAATTATATTAATATAGTTAATAATCTTAAATATTAAATTTTATCAGAATGAATAGCCGTGAACTACACGGGTTAACACAATATTTGTAATTATATTTACCAATTTATAAGAAAAAATTGAAGTTTATATCTTATTTCATTATAAACAATATAATTTCTTAAAATAATATATTGATACAATTTCAACTTCTATTACACTACGTACACATGCTTAGCACGGGTTGTTTGTCTAGTACTTTGAAAGAGTATGTAAATCCTTTATTTTATTATTTGAATTATATTAAAAGTTGAAAATAATTGAATTGAAAATAGGGGAAGGTGCCGTCTTGGATATCATAAGTTGGAGTATGGTCGATTCGTTGTTACATTTGAGCGTTTTCCTCAGCTTCGTATCTGTTTTGGTCACCAACCAATGGGACACATCAAACTAACCTTTTCATGCCCTTTCAACATCTATAACCCAATAATTTCGGGACTTTTTACAAATGAATAATTAAATTATTTTTTAAAGAAACAACATTAATTATCTCAATCTTTAAATGGTAAAAATTATACTGTAATATCTAAAATGTTTTCAATCAATTATAAATTAAAATTAATTTTTAATTACACATTCCCCTGAACTCAAATATAAGTAGAAAAAAAATCACATATAATATATCAAAATATAAGTAAATCTTAATTAATTTCATTCTATTTAATGATCTTCCTCAAATACCCTTTATTTAATTCAAATTTTATTTTCTAGTGACTCTATTTTTTTTATGTGAACCAAGGTATTCCCCAACCGATCATTAGAGACTAATCCCTTTCGAGACGTAAAGATCACCAAACTCGATTTTTCCTCTCCCAACAAAGTATTTTCCATACAAAATGTGTATGATATTTAATAAATCATGTGTCGATAGAGAGACAGAGAGTATTTTCACCTTAAACATGTTTCAATAATATTGAAGTATTCCATAAAAAAAATTAGGGAATACAATTCATTTTTTAGTATGTATTATTTATTTATTTTTGCTTACATTTAAGTCTGTATAGAGTATCTTATTGGTCAAATTAATTTATAAAATTCTCAATAATAATAATAATAAAATAATTGTTCCGAAGACAACCCGACTCTACTCGACTGGAGAACTCGTCCATTACATGCGATCCACCAATCAGGTTTACCTCGGCCAAATTGATCACGTGGGGTCAGTCAGGGACGACATAAAATCATCTTCAGTCCTAAGTGGACGCGTGGCTTGCTCCCCCTGCTTGCAACGGGTTCAAGCTCTCTCCAGTTCTGGAAATTTTCAGTAGGAGAGAGATAGACTCACACCAATGTGTGGGTCCCACATGCATCATGGGTGTGAGTCTATCTCTCTCCTACTAGAAATTTCCAGTAAATGGAGAGGATTCAGTTCTGTGTGGCAACAGGTTGACATGACTTGCCCCATCTACCATGTAAAGACGTCCCTGCACCCATACTCTATCTTTCTATGAATACCCATGTAAACTTTTAGACAGGTATACCTGTTACTAAAACTCCGCTAAAACATATTTTTGGTTGAGTGTCTTCGTAAGTATTCCATCATTCCCTCGCCATTTATGGAACTCTGGAGCAAGATCCAACCTAATTGGAGACCTAAAGAGTTAGTATTGTGTAACAACAACACCAACAACAACAACAACAATAATAATAAAGAAGAAGAAGAAGAAGAATAAGATTTTATCTCTAACTCAAGAGTCGATAATTGCGGTATAAGAAAAGAAAGTGGAACGTCACCTCTAAGGAAGCAAAACCCCCCACGCAAGACACTTGTTGGATATGATATTAAGGTAATTGATTGCAGATTTTAATTGTAAGAGAATTTTCTTCTATTAAATTCAACTAATGTATGTATGTATCACCGAAAAATAAAAACACAACATGGAAGTGAAGAAGAGGTCACTTCCAAATCCAAATAGACTCATATATGCATATGTTATATATGTTTCACTATGAAAATCAAGAGGTGTTTAGTTTGTATTTTTATTTTATATTTTTATTTTCTGTTTTCATTATATTTTTTATTTTTTAAAATTTTACAAAAAAAAATAGGAAATACAATATTTCTATTTTTTCTTTGTAAAATTTTAAAAAATAAAAGATATAATGAAAACTGAAAATAAAAATACATCTTTTTTTTTTTTGTCAATTCTAACGTTTCTCTCTCTCTTTGAAATTTCAAAGTCTGAGCCGCCGGCAACCACTTTGTTGGTAGAGGGGGGTCCAAGTCCATCTGAAAAACCACTGTGAAGAAGCACGAACAAGCATAGTAGGCCCACCATTATTATTGTTAGTTTGTTATCAACCACAAGCAGCCACCTCTTTGTGGGCTCTTGGGCCCCACAGGCCTATTTTCATCCATATCTTTTAACTCTGGTGAATCAAACAAGATTTAGGGTCCGTTTGGTTTGCAGTTTAGTAGAATTGATTCTAGAAATGAATGGTTGAGATGGATGATGCACGCTTTACAAAATATGTTGGACGGAAGTGATTTAAAATAAATTCTGCAGAATTGATTCTGGATAATTAAAAATTTAAACCAAACGGGCACTCTCTCTTCATCGATCCCATAAGATCAAAACAAAGCAGGAAAAATAAAATGTCTAAGAGGAGCCAAAATTCCTAGCAAATCTGCAACAGAGAGCAAGTTCTGGCACTAGCCGAAAAAGAAATAAAGAAGGAAATTACTGAAGTGGCCTAATCATGATATAAAATATTGAAATACTTTATTATCTAACGCAAAGACTATTAATCTAAGTAACAGAGTTTGTTCCTTTAATTAACATCTTCGACTTAATCTTTTGAATTTGAAAATTAAAAAAAGGCGCTATAAGAGTTTTATTCTCTTAAATGGATTCACCCGAGTTAAAATTAGTTGAGATTCAATATATATAGGTGTCACATAAAAAAATATGAAAATTATATCAAGTACTCCCTCCGGTCCTATTTATAAGAACTTTTTCTAGGTGAGTCTTGGTCATTTTTATAAGAACTTTTTCAGATTGTCACATGCATTAATTATTTTTTGACAAAAATACCCCATTAGTGGAGGTAGGTGCGTAATTAATTAGTAGAGAGAGTATGACACAATTGAGTAGTTAAGTGGAAAGAGAAAGATAATGGGTATCAATAAATTCAAGGGTAATTTAGGAAATATCATACACATTCTTGACAAATTTATTGCAATCAACTAAATTAACCAACTTCCTTAATACGTGTGATATAGTTAAAAGGTTCTTATAAATAGGATCGGAGGGAGTATATTCTAGCACTACCCGAACAAGAAAGGGTGAAAGAAAAAGGAAATTTGCAAAGTGGTCCATTCAGGATATATAATATTGAAATACTTCATTGTCTAATATAAAGGCTATCTACCGTTCAAATAAAAAAAAAAATTATTAAAGCTATCTATCTATATTTACATGTAAAGCAGTGCATGTTGGTCCAAAAAACCAAGGAGATTGCTTTTCTTAACTAAAATCTTGAATCCAAATAATATGAATTAAAAAATAGGTGTTTGGAGAGCTTAATCCACTTAAGGTAAAATTAAGGAGTCTATTTAACCTAACTCAAATTAATCAGAATTTAATATAATTTCAAATATAAGAATTTATACATGAAAAAAGTAAAGACTATAATTTTTATCTACTGCTGATATATATTTTGTACTATAATTTAATTATATATTATTACATTATTAAAATAAATTCATGTTATCAACATTCTAATTGGAATAATAAGCAATAGAAAAGTAATATAATGGCAAGATAAAAGTTACAAATTTTAATTTACAAAGGATGCAATTTGTTATACCATTAATTATAACTATAAGGACATAACGTACATTTATAACATTCGACCAAAAAAAAAATAACATTTATAACTTTTTTCAATGTTAATTAGAATAGAAATCAATCATGTCTTCATCCAATAACTTAAGATTTTGAGATAGTTGATTCATCTATTTAAATCAGACTTTGATACCATGTTAAAACCAATTACCTTAAAAACTTAAGCGGGGTGAAGATACATGAATTGTTTCTATTCTTTTTTATCCAATTTTCATGGTAATGAATGTTCTATCCTTTTTTATTTTCTTATAATGGTTGGTTGAAAGTCACATGGATCCCACTACATTCAATCTTATGATGTAATCACCTAGGATCGACTATAAAAAAACACAGTATATATGATCTTTTCATCATCACAAGGTTAAAAGGTTTATTCAAGTTTGGATTACCCAACAAAACTTATTTGTAGCGTTGAAAACATGAATTTATCACGTCTCAACGCTAAACCAAATATGCTCTAAGAGATGTGTGTTTAATTCTTAAGTAAATCTTGTGATGATGAAAAGATCATACTGCATTATTTTTGGATAGACGATCTAAAAGAAGGGTTAAAATTCTTAAACAAGCTATGCTCATAAATATATGTCATTACCCTAATTGTAAGAAAATTTAAAAAAAGTATGTCTTTCTCCCATATAGCTGGCATTAGTTTTCTCAATTAAATTAAGGGAGTGCTAGGAACACACTATTTGACATACTCTTTTTAACACATTTCTTATGACTGGTTAAAATTCACATGGTCCATCAAATTATGTGGACCACACTCCCAATGTTATGCATGAGACTCATGTGACTTTCAACCAACCATTAGCAGATTGGAAAAAGTGTGTTGTTTCAAATTCCCATATTAATTATATCAATTATTCAACTATCATTGCTACATTGACAAAAAAAATATCAATTTGCTATTTTAAAAAATAAACAAAGGTCATTGATTTGTTATTTTTTAAGAAAAGGCTTGGCAGGAAACGAAAAAAAGATGACATTGATCAAATCTTCAACATCGCTATCTCATGCAAATCTTTTAAGTCTTGAACCACTACCAATTTAGTTATAGGACATTTTACTTTATAGATCACAGCAAGTACCTAATTTAGTGTTATCCTCTTTTCCTCCTATTTATCCTCCATGAATTTTCACATATAAAACACCTTTTTTTTCAACAGAAAAAAATATGAGATCAATATATGCCTTTTCTTTTGTTATATCTTGTTTGTTCTCTAATTTACTCTATTATATTGAAACGAAGACATGCTCTTTTACTTTTATTTTATTGTCATCATAAGTAATTTTAAAAAGACGAGTATATATTTACCTTGTAGTTTAGTAGCATTTTTTTTTTTTGGTCAATAGAATATATTCATTCAAGAATGCCCAGCGGCACTTACAAAGCTTAAGGATGCTAAATATAGAGTATTACAGCAGTGCACTACAAATTGAAACAACAAATCGAGCACGCATACTCGGTCAATGTAAACAATTTAGCCGTCCTAATAACAGAAAAATAAAATCAAAACCTCCTATTACAAAAATTCTGAAATAACTTGGACTTTTCTTTTTTTTTTATTCTTTCCGGATCAGCACGTGCCCAACATCAGCTCCAAACAAAAAACCCACGGCATCAACAGCAGTCAATCTGAGTAAAACAGTGATGTAAAATCCAGCTCTAAAGTGGAAATGCATAGAGGGCAGCGGATCTGAGTAAAAACAGTGCTGCAAACGATGACTATATCAGAATCTCGCAACGGAGGAGGGGTAAAAAGTTATGGAGGTGGTGACTAGAAGGAAGGATGGAGAGGTGGTGATGGTGGTGGGATGTAAAAAGAAAAGGAAAAACAGAAAAAAAAACCAAACAAACAACAAAAAAAAACCCTCACTAAAGAGAGAGAATAACTCACCTATAGTGAGTAGAGAACCCTCTCATGGACGGAGGAGCCCCAAAGGGGCAGGAGTATGTTGTGCGGCGCTGTAGTAGGAGCTCTCTTGCTGCGCTAATCCGAAGCTTGAAATTATGTTAAAAATGATAAATGTGGCTTGAAATTTGTGCTAATATATTTGGTTGTTCCCGTATCTAAACTCATTTTTAAGTCCATGGGATAAATAATAATTTTTATATTAAGTTAAAAAATTTATAGTGATTTTTATTGGAAACTCGCTTATAAAAAAAAAATCAAACAAATATATATATAAATTTTATCGGAAATCATTTAAGTAAAATCAATTTTATAAAATCAATTTCATCCGAAACACACAGTATGTTTTCAGTTATGTTGTAATCGTGGACTCTAAATTTATATCTAAAATAAACAAATGCAATAATAATAATTTTAGCCAAGTCACTAAGGTACCCTCCAGCTACCTATAGAATCCCACAAAACGAATCTTGAAAACTGGCGTCTTCTGAACAAAAAGGCAATTTTCGATTGATATCACTTTGGCCCTTACCAAACCAGCTATCCATTATCATGCATAAAGAATTATAATTAAAAAAAAAATCATGCATGATAACAAGCCAAAGTAAACAATATATATAAAATCACCGAACATTAGACAACAAAATTTATAACTAATATTAATACCTTACCGAATTATATATATAACTACGTACAATAGAGTCCTTTTGAATATTTTCCATCATTACTCACTCACCCACTGTTTTTCCTTCTATTCATTTACTTCCTCCTTTACATAATTAATTACAAAAAAAACTTAGGACAAAAATATCTGCTAAATGCTGGCTAGTTACTACTTGCTAATGCTGCTTACTACACTAGTGCTCTACACTCTTCCAAACTGCTTTTAAAAAAACCTTTAGTCACGAGGGTAGTTTCGGAATTCCACGAAGTACTACAAACAGAATGTGACAAAAAGCTTAGTAGAATTGCTGAATAATCCCTGACTTTTTACGGAAAAAGACAAATATACCCACAGGGTTTTAACTGGGCCACGTCAAGAACTCGTCCGGGTCAAACTCGCCAAATTCTTCCTTCCCTGACCGCTGACTCGTTAGCACAAAGTTAACGTCCGTCAGACTTAACGGCACGTCTATATCGAACCCGAAGGCATCCACCGCGCCGTAACGAAAACCGTCGAACGGCTCGTAACAGTCCAGGACGGACGTCGGCGACGCAAAACCGTCGCCGGAGAAAACTTCCGCCGCCATCTCCTCCTCCTCTGCCTTAGCAGTGGCGCGGTGTGGGAAGTTTGTGACGGCGTTGGGGCCCTTAAGCTTCACGGCAGCCTCGTCGTAAACGGCGGCGGCTTCCTCCGCCGTGTCGAAGGTCCCGAGCCAGAGCCGTTTCCGGCGGGTCGGGTCTCGGATCTCGGCGGTCCACCGGCCCCAAGGTCTCTGGCGAACTCCCCTGAACTTGCCGCCACGGCGGCGAGAAGAGCCGGCAGTGGAGGGGGATTTCTTGGGTCTCTTGAAACGGGTCGGGTCAGTGAGGGAGGAAGATGAATAAGAAGGTGAAGTGGTTGTTGTTGGAGAATCTGAGACGAAAGGAAGATGCATGTTGACATGGGTGATTTCCCTCTTCACTCTTCGAAGCCTTGATGGGTTTTGTGGCTCTTCATCGTCGCCGGAAGATTCAGAGTCAGTGGCGTCGTGGTCGGTGAGTATGATCCGGAGGAGCTTCTTCTGGTGCTGCTGGGTTCTCATGGTGGTTTTGCATGGTGGGTCTCCCTCAAAATGGGAGCTTGCAGTTGTTTGCTTCAGATGCTGGAGCTTCAAGGTCGATTGTACGGACATGGGGTATAGAGAGAGAAGCAAGGAAGGGTGTGTGTGTGTGTGTCACTCACTGTAAGTTAGTGAAATGAGTGAGGAAATGAAAAGGGTGGAAGATTCTGGAGAGAGAGAGAGTGAGGGTGAACAAAGGAAGAAGATGCTATTTTGCTGGGTGGAATGGAAGATGGAGTGATTCGGGTGATTATGAAGAAAGAAACAAATATATATTAAGGCACTGAGATATTTCAAGATAAGAGAGAGAATCTCATCACACCCCTCAGGATTGCAAAGAGAAGGAGAGTGTGAGAAGTGTGAGTGAGTGAGTGGGAGGGAGGGAGGGAGAAAGAGAGAGAAGAGCCAAGCTTGGCGGGAAAGCAAGGGGCAGATGGGAGGTGAGAGTGAAGAGAGTATAGAGAGAGAGAGAGAGAGAGAGAGAGGTAAAGGGTGAAGGAAAGGACAGAAGGAAACAAGGTGAAAGAGGTAGGATTAAAGGGTATTTATGGTGCTTCACGATGTATGTCCCCATTGGAGGGTCAAGAAAATATTTTTCTCGTGAGAGTGGGGATTTGGGTAAAGAATTGAAGGAGAGAGAAAGAGAAGAGCGGAGGGAAAATGGAGTGATTGAGGGTGTGAGTGAGTGGAGAGGGTCATGACTCACTCTTGTGTATTTGTGTGTCATTGTCGGCAGCTAAAAATCCTCAGCTGCCCCTCTTGACGTGTTCATCCTCTTCCTCCTATGTCCGTTTCTCTAACTATATATAATCTCAATTTCTCAAACATTTCACTCTTTTGATTTTGAAAGCCTCTTCATTTTTATGTTCTCTCAAATTTAGGAGCCAATTATTCAAAACTTGTGCTTAGTAATGTCATTGATTAATTCAATCTTGTAGTTTTAATAGCATCCTAAATTACCAAGTAAGTATGCTCTTTTGTTGTGTGTAGTGTACTAATCTCAATTAACAATTGAAAATTGATTATACTATATGGGAGAGCACATTAAAGAGACTGAGAAAGTAAGCAGGGTCTGGTCCAAAGAAAGAGCTATGCCACCTTTCCACGTTGGTGAATCTCAGACCACGCAATTGAAAGGTTCAATATTGGTAGAATTTTCTAAGAAGATTTAGAAGAACAATGGCTATTCCGAGGACAAGAATCAATAACGTTGAAATCGGGCAATTGACGTGACTTTTTATAATTTGTTTTTAAAGCGGTCGAATGACTATGAACCGTTAAATAAAAAAGTTAATACAAAAGAAAAGAAAATGCACAAGTGACTAGTACAGTACTAAGTCCTAACCACACCGTTGGGCTTGTCCAACCCATGATGATCTTGCAGACGCCTGTGATTTCTTTTCAGTACAATTTTTCTGCAGAGTTTGTCCATTTGGAGGCTCAGGACACTGCTAAATGGATACCTTAATTAACAGTAACAGAATGTCACACACAAGACAGAAGGGGAAGCCTTTTCTTTTTTATTTTATTTTATTGAATAATGCTACTTTTGAGTGGTTAGAAAGCAAAAAATGCCACATTTATTTTAGATACAAAGTTTATGACTACATGTGACTAAATCCCAATATGATTATCCTATTAGGAACTGTGATCCTCCAATGTGCTGCAAGTACTCTAGGAGTTCAACTCACTCCTTTAATCCATTGATTCAAACTTGCTTGAATCACTACTCACTAGTGCTCAAATGGTATGAACTTAACAAAAAGGAAATTTTCATATGGGTCATGTCATGAGCTGAAAGGTAATAGATTTGATGAGAGTTGTTAATTACTCAATGATCATCATGATACGTGGAAAGAAGCAAAGAGCAAAGACTAAGGATTATAAATTAAACAAAAAGAAGGGAAACGTTAACATCCTTTTGTAAGGAGGAAATTGCTTAAAAAGTTTTAGTTAGGTTAGGTATTGGCTTGAAGAAGAAGCAAAGGCAAAATAAGCATGTTAGCAAGTCAAATATGTGTAATGTTACCTAAGATGTGGGGAGGCAAGAAGTTGCAGCTGAGTGACCCCCCTTTCTTTGCTTGTCAACCATGTGATGAGTCTTCTGATTAGACTTTTTATTAATTTTTTCATCGGCCAATGTTTTAAATAAGTTATTAACCATTGACTTCAATTGTAGCTACTTTTCAATTTTCATGAATTCACCTCAACGTGTCTCTTTCCTGTTACATAGCTAGTGCTTTCCAGCAGGCATGTTTTAGTCCAAAACATTAAATAATGGAACAGTGTTTTAAGGATATTTTCATTTCATTGCATGATTTGGGAATAAAAAATACGGCCCTTATTTTTTTGCTTTGTAATTCCCCCTAACATCATTGACTTGTCCATTATCTTTCATTTTCTGAGTAACTAAGACACTGCCATTGCTTTCATATTTCCAGTGTGAAGCACGCATAGAACACGCCCAGTGTCGAGGCTCACGACAGTGAGCTTTCACTTTCACAAAGGACAATTCTGAGTCATGGAAATTATCTTTAACTTGTGGCTGGGTTGTCTTGGTCCAAATAATGTTAAAAGGCTTGTGAATTGTGATGGATACTATAAAAAATCTATGTACTGCCATTGTTCTTTAGAAGCATCAATGCATAGAGATAATAATATACATCCAATAACTCATTATATAATCATTGGACATGAAAATGGACCGATATCTTGAATCATTTGTGATCATAACAATGTTTGTGCTGCCCAAATCCACCACCAATTTGAGAATCACTCGCTGCCAACACCAAGTTTTTTTTACAGCATAACCGAAACGGTCAAATTTGTTATTCCTTGCCTAATATGATTTTAGTTTTTGTTATGAACCAAAAAAGATTGAGTTCCACATCAATAGATGACTATTACTTTGTTCATAACTATAATTTTCTTGATCACTGATTTGGAATAGCAGGTCAACTAGCAGAAAGTGTGCACCACATTACAATACAATTTCTTCCATCACCAATGTCTCGCAGAAATATTCACAAATGATAATCAATTCCCTAGCCATGGTTTGAGTTCCATTGACAATAAAAGCATTCATTCAAAATATCTTTTTGTTTCTACATAAATCATGAAGAGCCAGCTACATTAATTGAACAGCACAGAGGAGAGGCATGATCATCCCATGGCATACTTTTGTGTCCAGCTGCGAGCAGTGGCTTCATACTTGGCCCTGTCAGTCTTGTACATGTGTGCAATTTCAGGCACAAGTGGGTCATCAGGGTTGGGATCCGTCAACAATGAGCAAATTGACAAAAGGACCTGAAATAGTGATTGTTAGTCTTCCAAGATTAAAACAGCGGAATCAAACATAAGGTTAACATCATTCCAAATGCAGTCCATTAAACAAGAGAATGAACAGAACCAGATCTTATCATTTAAATTATCTGAACCACATGATCAGCTTATCTGGTGATATGAAATGGACTTGACTCCTCTATATGAAATTGTAGAATTGCTTAAATTCTAAGCATTTATTTTTCAATCAATTGCTATTATTTCCTTTTTTATTCTCCAAAGTGAAGCTAAATCAATATGAAATCTATATCTCAACTCAAACAGGAAAAATATCTATTTTAGGCTACTCTGGATCCAAATAGATTACTGCTCTGACTTCTTCTCCTATGAACTATCATCCAAAAAGGATTAAAACCTAAAATGCATTGAGAATTTTTATATATGAAAAACTTGATTTGAGTACAAACTCTAATTTCCTAACAATTAGCAAGACTTGCCTTTCTGAACTCCAGTAGACACATGCGTTTTAACATCAAAATGCATATTTGTCCAGTGTTCCCAAATACAAAAAAAGTGGCTCAAAACATGACAGATATATATTTGTCCAATTCATACAATACATGTGAAATGGCCATTTTTTTCTAAAAGGCAGAGCATGGTTAATTCAGATATCACATCTAGCTATGATCAGCAAGTGACACAAGCTAAAACTCTTCCACAAAGTCATTTGAATATCAAGTAAAACTAAATAAGTACAATCAAACCTTGGAAATGGTTAGTGCTGGGCTCCATTGTTCTTTAAGGATGTCAAGACATATACTTCCATTACTGTTGATGTTTGGGTGGAATACCTTAGTCCTAAATGCAACCTGCAGTATTTAAAGATGCTAATTTTGTCATTTTTAAACATTATATTTCAAAAAAGTGAGATATTTACAAACTTGACTACCAGCCAGTAAAACAGCATTTGTATCTTGAGAGCAAGGTAATCTATTGTATTTGGCTACATAAATTTATCAAATCACACCTTATAAGGAAGAACAATAAGAATGGATGAGGAAAATAAGAGAATGAAATAGACACTTGACATAATGGAACAGGAACAATTATCTAACATAAAAACAGTCAAGTGAAGGGCTGTCATCAATAACATCCAAAAACCTAATTTTGCTACCAGCAGTTCATTGCGGCCAAAAAATGAGAAGGCCAAAAAGGAAAGTCATAAGTATGATTCCAGAACAGAACTACACTCCTGGAACAGTATTTCTACAAAAACAATCCCCACTAGTAATATCAATTTTTCCTTCCTTCCCAACCGAACAAAACAATAATAACAATAATACAAGCAGAATAAATAGAAAAGTACTCCCCTATAATTTCAATCTAGGGATTCCATTCCTCCCTCAATTTTGACACCAATAGGAATCCAGATGACAAATGATTCACTTTTACAATAATCAGAATCATTAACCTGTGATCTTTTCTACACTCCAATGTAGTAAAAATTAGAAAATACCCACAGCCAGAGAAGCTGCATCACAAGGTGGACTCAGTTCCTTTATACAAAAAATTTACAGTGACCTATGGAGTATGGATCTTTTACCATCTTAATATTGTTGAATCTAGACCATACTAAAAAATGTAAACGTCATTTAATCTTCATAGATTTAATATAGTCAAACTACATTGAACGCCATATCCATTGCTACAATGAAGAATTCTAGCATTTGCAGCAATTGTGGATGTCATTCGCATGATATATCTACACCAATCTTTCAAAAAACTGATCCTGGCAAGTTTCTGATCTGGACAGGATGGGCATACCAGTTTAGCATGGAACTGGACCATAGTAGAGTCAGGATCCAATCAAGGGCACTCAAGGAACTGTTTTAAATAGATCAACCCAGTCAACCTGGCAATAATCCAGGTAGTTTGTACTAACAAGGTTATCAAGAATCAAGCTCGATCCTGCACTGAAGAGTGGAGGAGGCAGACCACCAAACTATTACCTCACCTATACATTTACTATAATGGAAAATGATAAATAAAGAAGCAACTTCATGTAGTACAAGCCCAACATGTGAAGATGCAAACTTATTTCCAAGGAATATTGAATAATCATAAAAAAAGTCTAAACATATTTCATACATCAGAAGAGCAGATGACAGAACTAACTAACATAAGTAACAAACTAGGATTATGACATTAGGTTACCTTTGGTGGCTTAAATGGATAGTCAGGAGGAAAATGAATTGAAACAAGGAAAACACCACCTGCATAAGGGCTATCGGCAGGTCCCATGATTGTCGCTTGCCAGTGAAACATGTCCTCAGCCACGGGACCTGAAATAGACAACAACAACATCCAAAGTTATTAAAAGACAAATATCATTGTAGCTAATATTATAAACCAATAAGTTAAAATTAATGGATGAATATAGACTTTATGCCAATAATTTGGAACCCTGAAAGCTCATGTATAGTCCCATTCATCCCCTAGCTGGTATCTAACTGATCCTTAAGAATCACCGATTATACAATATAACAACATCTTGCCAAGTAAAACATAAATGCAGACACAAGAAGGATACAGCAGTAAACTACGTTAATTTTGGTTAATCAGCTCTAGAACTTGAATCTAAACGGTAAATAACAGAATCAAGATCCCAATTATTACAGAGAAAAATAAATACTTGAAGTGTTCATTAATAATAACCAATTAATAGGATCCTATATTCATGCATCGAAATTTAGAGGCAAAAATCAATACTTGAAGTATTCAATAATTCCTGTGTTAAAAGAGAAAAAGGGTTTCACCTGCGCTGCAGGATGTAGGAGGGTCCTTCTGCAAATCCTTGAGCTCCTTCAAGATGCGTTTGGATGCCATACTGAAACTTCAAAACAGAAAGAGATGAAAAAGGCGAAGGTAGAAAGGGTTTCGAAAACGGAGGATTTGGAAAATGAAGCTGCGAAAACTAGAGAGAGGGTTGAAATTGAAGAAGAAAGGAATGAGTAAAATTATGGTCAGGGATATGGAGAGAGAAATTCTAGAATGTTCCGTCCGCGTTCAATGTTTGCGTAGGATCAACGTCCTGCTTTTTCAAAGGTGCAGCAGAATTAACATTAATAAAAATAAACGAGAAATGCCAGCAACACTCTTTTGAACACTCTCCATGTGATTGGTTAAAATTCACATTGGTGGGACCCATGTGAATTTTAACCAATCACATGGAGTGTGTTGGAGAGAGTGTTCAAGAGAGTGTGTTGCTAGCACTCCTCAAAATAAATTACTACATGACAACATGTGTTTATTGACCAAAAACAGAATGTGCTTATAATGATTTTAGACTGGATTGATTGTCGGTAAAATTGATTTTGAAATAAGGTGATTTTTATTTGGATTACTTTTATCAGATAAATATTTTTTATATAAAATTTTATATGGATGTTCAATATTAAATATGTTTTTATAGTGTTTAATTATCAAAATGGCCTTAAATTTCATGCATTGTTCTTTAATCATATTTTTTATTTTTTATATCATAATTAATTAATTAAATATATACATTTATATTTTAAATGTATAAATATTTGGATAATATTTTAAATTTGGGTTAATATATTAAAATAAAATATAAATATAAACATTAATATAAACATAAAAAATTTAATAATCACCTTATTAATAAATTATATGATACTATTTATCTAAACATTCATAAAAACTTGAATTAAAAAAATAATTATTATAATAATATTAGTTTTTCTATTTATAAATATAAAATTACACATTAAATTAATTTCATATTCCTTTTAAATTACAGGATAGGTAACATGTAAATTCTATATAAGATATAAAAACAAGAGGATGGTTCAACTTACATCAGCGTAAGTTACACCAAGTCTTACACTGTCGAATAACTTTTTAACAGATCATCGTATTAAGTAATCTACCGTTGGATTGAAATTTATTATCATATAGATCATACATATAAAATTTTACATTATTCTGAAATTATTTGATATGTCATTGAGATGTCTCAAAATTAACGTCATATATACATTTGAAATTTATGAAAAAAAGGACCATTTGATTATCGGTTTATTAATGTTCAAATTTTATGAAATTTTACACAGATGATCAAGATGATGAATAAACATAATACAACGGTTGGATTAATAAAAATCACATTCGATCTAGAGTTATTAGCGGTGTAAGACTCGGTGTAACTTACACTGGTGTAAGTTGAACCCTTCTCTAAAAACGAGGAGGGTTCAACTTACACCAGCGTAAGTTACACCCAGTCTTACACTGTCGAATAACTTTTTAACAGATCATCGTATTAAGTAATCTACCGTTGGATTGAAAGTTATTAAAATATAGATCATACATATAAAATTTTACATTAATATGAAATTATTTGATATGTCATTGAGATGTCTCAAAATTAACGTCATATATACATTTAAAATTTATGAAAAAAATGACCATTTGATTATCAGTTTATTAATGTTCAAATATGAAATAAAAATTCATAATTGTTCACCTCATAATCAAAATCAACTCCAAGTTATTTATAACAAAACAATGATTTAAAGTAGAAATTAATTTATAAGTGATGAAATCAAATTTGATCAAATTGATTATTTCAATAAATATAATTAATTTTTCACTCCTAAAAATAGATCCAAACAATGCGTGTGGTTTTTTTGGCTTAAATATGTTTCTAGTCCCTATAAATATAAGTCATTTTGTTTTTAGTCCCTGTAAATTTTTTTTTTTGTTTTTCATCCCTAAAACTTTTTTCGTTAGCCTTTTTGGTCCCTGTCGTTAACTTTTGGTTGATGTGGCAAACAGAGTGCCACATCAGCATGCCACATGTGTTATTTCTGCCCAATTTAAATTTGTTTTTAGTCCCTATAAATATGATCTTTTTTGTTTTAGTCCCTGTAATTTTTTTTGGTTTTTTACCTCAATTTCATCCCATCCAACATCACAGTGTCCTTTTGCTTCCACTGCATTGTCACACTTGAAATTTTAAAACTTTTCGTGGGTTTAAAAAAATAAATTCTTTATATCTTCAATTATTTGAAATTTCATAACACTTGGATTCACCGCATATAGGAAAAAAACCTGAAACGACCTTTTTTTCTCTACAATTCTTTTTTTTTCTGTTTATTAACTAACAAAATTTTCATTTGATCTATGTCTATTAATCTATAACTTAATGATATTTGTGTTAACTAACAAAAAAGGCTTGTAATTGAATGAAATCTACGGAAAAAATAATCTTTGTAGAAAATTTAAAAAAAAACACACCAATTTTTTAACGTAAAAACATTATTGTGAAATTTCTCTACTTTACTGTAAAAAAATACACAAAAAATTTCAGGCAAATTTTAGTATTTGAATGAAATCTCTTATGAATTTTGAAATCCACGGAAAAAATTGCAGAGAAAAAAGGTCGTTACAGGTTTTTTTCCTATAACCCAAAAAAGATAGAGCTAGACTGGCAAAAACAGCACATGTTAGTGACCTTTTTTTCTCAACTAATTCTTTTTTTTTCTCTGTCTATTGACTAACAAAATTTTCATTTGATTTATGTCTATATTAACCTGTAATTTATTGAGATTTGTGTTAACTAACAAAAAGGCTTGTAATTATCAATCAAATGAAAATCTTATTAGTCAATAAACAGAAAAAAAAGATTTGCAGACAAAAAAAAGTCGTTCCAGGTTTTTTTCCCTATATGCGGTGAATTCAAGTGTTATGAAATTTCAAATAATTGAATACATAAATAATTTATTTTTTTAAAGCCACGAAAAGTTTTAAAATTTCAAGTGTAACAATGCAGTGGAAGCAAAAGGACACTGTGATGTTGGATGGGGATGAAATTGAGATAAAAAATAAAAAATTACAGGGACTAAAACCAAAAAGATCATATTTATAGGGACTAAAAACAAATTTAATTTGGGCATAAATAACACATGTGGCATGCTGATGTGGCACTCCGTTTGCCACATCAGCCTAAAGTTAACGACATGGACCAAAAAGGCTAACGGAAAATTTTTTAGGGATGAAAAACCAAAAGAAAATTTTACAGGGACTAAAAATAAAATGACATATATTTATAGGGACTAAAAACATATTTAAACCTGATTTTTTTTAATAGATTATAATATAAAGGCCGCAAACACAAGCGAAGAAAATGAGATGGGTATTGAGATTCTTTAGTTTTCATAGACCGTAAATAGATACATATAAGGGGGTGATTTTTATTATACTAGTGTAATTTATCAAATAATTCAAATTAATGTATGATTACAATTATTTTCCATGATAGTACAGATTGTATTTGGGAGTGACGAAATTAAACCCTAAAGTCATTATCCCTTAAGAATGACTTAATAATTTTTTAATATATGTCATGTGAACTAATAAAATAATACATGTCATAAATTGCATGTATTGTTATAAAATAATCCCGATAATATAAAAGTAGAGAGTAGAAAGAAAGAGAAGAAATGAGAAGAGAAGAAGAGACCGAGAGTTGGTCGTGTATTATTCCATCCAACATAATGGGGTATTTGTACAAGTGAATAAGGATTAATAATGGAAACAAAACAACTTATAATTGAGGAAACAATGTAACCTACAATATACAATATCTTCTCAGGATCAATTCTTCTATTAAAGGAAATAGCTAAAGTCATATCATATCAGACTAAATCTGATGGGCATCCACCATATCATAATTATCCATAACACTCCCCCTTGGATGTCCATTATTTTCAGAATGTGCCTCATTAAAACCTTACTAGGAAAAACCCTGTGGGACAAAAACCTAGTGAAGCAAAAAGAGTACATCATTGTTTAATACGTTATTGGATATTGTCTCATTAAAAACCTTGCCAGGAAAACCCAGTGGGACAAAACCAGGATGAAGGAAAAAAAGAGTGCAGAACGTATTTATTTCTCCCCCTAATTTAGACATTCATGTGTAAGACGTCGAAGACCAATCTTCTGTACTAGTTTCTCGAAAACTTTAGTTGGCAATGACTTTGTAAAACAATCTGCTAGATTGTCACATGAACGAACTTGTTGAACACATATATCACCATTCTTTTGAAGATCATGAGTGAAGAAGAATTTTGGTGAGATATGTTTATCTCCTTTAATGTACCCTTCTTCCAACTGGGAAATACATGCAACATTATCTTCAAATAAGATTGTCGGAGCCAATTTTCCAGAAGACAAATCACAAGTTTCTAGCACATGTTGAATCACAGATCTCAGCCAAACACATTCTCGACTTGCCTCATGTAATGCTAAAATTTCTGCATGATTGGATGATGTGGTTGTTATAGTTTGTTTCATGGATCTCCATGAAATGGCTGTACCACCACTTGTAAACAAGTATCCTGTTTGTGATCGACCATTATGAGGATCAGACAAATAACCCGCATCTGTATAACCAACCGGGTTTGAATTTGGTTTATTTGAGAAGAATAAACTCATATCCGTCGTACCTTTAAGGTAGCGAAGTATATGCTTAATTCCATTCCAATGCCTTCTTGTAGGTGAAGAACTATATCTCGCTAATAAATTGACAGCAAATGATATATTTGGTCGTGTATGACTAGCAAGATACATTAGTGCCCCAATTGCATTGAGATATGGTACCTCAGGACCAAGTAGTTCTTCATCATTTTCTTTAGGCCTAAAAGGATCTTTATTCACATCAAATGACCTTACAACCATTGGATTACACAATGGATGTGATTTATCCATATAGAATCGTTTTAACACCTTTGCTTTATATGCTTCTTGATGCATTAGGATTCCATCTTTCAAATATTCAAGCTGTAATCCAAGACAAAATTTTGTCTTCCCGAGATCTTTCATCTCAAATTCTCTCTTCAAGCAATTTACAGCTTTTGGAAGCTCTTTAGAGGTTCCAATAATATTTAAGTCATCAACATAAACAGCAATAATGACAAATTCTTTGCCAGATCCTTTTATGAAAAGGCATGGACAAATATGATCATTTTTATATCCTTCTTTCAACAAATATTTGCTGAGGCGATTATACCACATACGCCCAGATTGCTTTAGTCCATAAAGAGATTTGTTCAATTTGATTGAATAATTTTCTCGAGAATTTGGACAACATCCTTCAGGTAAATTGAATCCTTCAGGGAGTTTCATATAAATATCATTTTCAAGTGATCCATACAAATAGGCTGTAACAACATCCATTAAGCGTAAATCAAGCCTTTCATGTACCGCGAGACTGATTAAATATCTAAAAGTACTTGCATCCACCACGGGTGAATATGTTTCTTCAAAATCAATGCCAGGTCTTTGTGAAAAACCTCGGGCAACAAGTCGTGCTTTATATCGCACAATTTCACCTTTCTCATCTCGCTTTCGTACAAAAATCCATTTGTATCCAACTGGCTTTACACCTTCAGGTGTGCGGGTTACAGACCCAAAAACTTTACGCTTTGCAAGTGAGTTTAATTCTTCCTCAATTGCAACTTTCCACATTGGCCAATCATTTGTTTGGTTACATTCTTTATCCGACTTCGGTTCATGATCCTCATTATCATTGGTAATATCAAGCGCTACTTTAAATGCAAAAACATTGTCAACGTTGACTTCATGTCGGTTCCATTGTATTCCATTCACGACATAACTTATTGAGATCTCTTTATTTTCATCAATTTCAGGTACCTAAGTTCCTTCTGGAACATTAATTATGTCTGGGGACTCTTCTCGAGTCTCTTTATCCTCGATTTGACCATCCATATTTTTAGCTCCTTTTCTTTTTCGAGGATTTTTATCTTTGGAACCAACAGGTCTGCCACGCTTCAAGCGTGCTTCAGATTCATTTGCAATTGTAGATTGTCCATCAACGACATCTATTTTAATAGGAGCATTAGCAGCTGGTACATATGATTTGGTCACTCTTTTTGGTTCAGTGAATACATTTGGTAATTGGTTGGATAAACTTTGCAAATGAATTATCCTTTGAACTTCCAATTTGCTTTGTTTCATTCGAGGATCAAGATGAAGTAAGGATAATTCATTCCAACTTATTTCTTTGCTCGACTGCTTATTTTCTCCCCCTAATGTTGGGAAAATGTATTCATCAAAATGACAATCGACAAATCGAGCTGTGAACAAGTCTCCCGTCAATGGTTCAAGATATTTTATTATAGACGGGGATTCATAGCCGATATATATTCCCAACCTTCTTTGGGGACCCATCTTAGTGCGTTGTGGTGGAGCAATAGAAACATATACTGCACATCCAAAAATTCTTAGATGGGAAATGTTAGGTTCGTGACCAAAAACCATTTGTAAAGGGGAGAATTTATGATAACTTGTTAGCCTGATTCGGACAAGTGCTGCAACATGCAATATTGCATGTCCCCAAGTAGAAATTGGAAGTTTTGATCTCATCAATAATGGCCTTGCAATTAATTTCAGACGTTTAATAAATAATTCTGCAAGACCATTTTGTGTATGAACATGTGCTACAGGAAGTTCAATATCAATCCCAATTGACATACAATATTCATTAAAAGCTTGGGATGTAAATTCACCAGCATTATCAAGGCGAATTTTCTTGATTGGATAATCAGGAAAATGAGCTCTCAAGCGAATTAGCTGAGCAAGCAATCTCGCAAATGCTTGGTTGCGAGTTGATAATAAACAAACATGTGACCATCTAGTTGATGCATCAATTAAAACCATAAAATATCTAAATGGTCCACATGGTGGGTGTATAGGCCCACAAATATCACCTTGTATACGTTCTAAAAAGGTGAGAGATTCACTTCCAATTTTCATTGGTGATGGTCGAATAATCAACTTTCCTTGTGAACAAGCAAGCAGCACATGAGAATTTATTGGACTGAAGAATCTCTTGGTTCTTCAAAGGGTGTTCACATGAATTTTCAATTATTTTTCGCATCATAATTGATCCGGGATAGCCCAACCGTTCATGCCAAATAAAATTTTTATCATGCTTTATTGTAGCATATGTTTCAATTGTACTAATATAGGTGTAGTACAACCCGGAGGAAAATGAAGGCAACTTTTCTAATACACATTTTTTATCTGGCATCATTTTCGTGATGTATAGATATTCCACATTGGCATCATTTGTTGTCTCTATATGGTAGGGGTGTTCATGGGACGGGTTGGGACGAGTTTCACTTGTCCCTAACCCGGCCCTAATTTTTGACCGGGCCAATTCTATGGACCCGAACCCGTCCATAGACCCGAAGAAACCCGATGATGTGCGGGTCTAAGTAAGACCGGGTCTGAGTAGGACAGGACCGGGTTAGCCCGATATATAAGCTAAATATAATCATGAAATGATCATATAACAATGTTCTAAAGAAAATAGTTCATATAATAAATAAATATATTGCATACAATAAAATATCTCTTAATATATGCAATATTTTTTACTTTTTTAAAGTTTGGGACATTACTAAACCAATAATAACATTATATCACTATATAATTTTATGTATAGAAAGTATTTTTAAAGGTAAATAGAGGAAACTTAGACTCAAAAACCTCATCTAAAATAAAAAAAAAGGTTAGGACTTTACATAATAGAAAATCATAAGTAATAAATATTATATTTATATAAAGGACGGGTCGGGTAACCCGAAGGTTAACCCGGACCCGTCCTCAACCCGATGTCGGGTCAAAAATGAGATCCGGTGAGACTCGGTTTGGTTCTATTCTTTCTTATAAGACAGGGGCAGACCCGGCCCGAGTAGGACGGGTTGGGACGGGTCAAAGGAACGGACCGGGTCTTGAACACCCCTACTATATGGTATCCATTTTTGCGGATATCTTTGAAACTTAATAAGTTTCTATGAGACTTGCCAGAATATAAGGCACAATCAATGTGCAATTTTGTTCCTCTGGGTAATAAAATATTAGCTTTGCCAGAGCCTTCAATTATATTTGTACTACCAGATATAGTACTAACATTTGCTTCTTGCATTACTAAATAGGAAAAATATTTTTTCCTTGAGAATAGTATGAGTCGTTGCGCTGTCGACAAGACATATATCTCCATTGGCGGTAGCAATCAAAGGGACGCTCATTCTTCAAGAAAATATAAATATGGCTTAGTCAATGAAAGAAATGAAAAAAATGAAATTATTATAAAAATATTATTGCTTTGGTAAGCAACATTCCTAACATAGAGTCCTATATGTTTTCCTAAAAATAATAATATAAGAACCCTATTTTTTGGACACTTCCATCTCCAATTAGATGATCAATTTTTCTATCAGGATTAGAAAAGAAATCAGCAACATCCAAATGAGTAACATCCATATGTCCATAATCGTCATCACAAGTAAAATTTGTCTCAATTCTTTTCCCCTTATCCTTGAGGGATTCTTGGTAAAGGTCAACAAAATGTTTTGGTGTACGACAGATATGTTGCCAATGACATTTGCTACCACAACGATGACACGTGTCTTTATGATGGTCGCTATTTTGCGCACCTTTACCTTTTCCAACCTTTTCATTATTTCTCCACTTATGGTTGGAAAATGTGTGTTTAGCATTATCACCATGACCATGTCCACGTCCATGTCTATGACCACGACCACGACCACGATTATGACCATAATTTTGTTTATGAGTATGGTGGCCACATGTTGCTACAACATTCACTTCTTGGAATGGAGCAGTTTGTCTATGAGTATGGTGGTCGTGTGTTGCTACAACATTCACTTCAGGGAATGGAGCAGTCCCAGTTGGACGGGATTCATGATTTTTCTTCAAAATCTCATTTGAAGATCATAATTTTATACAAGGCATATGTTCTTTCACTCGCTTAAATAATGGTTATATTAGCAACCATGCAAAATAATATGCTAATATTATTTATTAAATTCTTTAAAAGAAACCACACATGTCCTTACATGTCACACATGTTATATAATAATTTGAAATACTACTAATAATAAAATATCAATGTATCTCATCGTGCAATACATTCAAACCAACATTATATAGGATCATGTATTATCTCATTTACTAATTTAACCATGTAAGAAATATCCCATAAATAAAATTCATATCTCTTGAATAAATATATGAATCCACATAGACATATCAAATATCTTTTTCCATTTAATTCCTCTAACAATTATAATAATAATAATTATCACTGATTCAAAATGATTAGAATATAATATATTGCACATATTTCTCACGATAAAAGAAACATGAATAAAAAAAACTCAACGCATCTTAAATATTCATTTTTAATAAACTAAATGATAAAATCACATGAATAAAATTTCTATTTCATCATTGTTTATATGTTCGATTTGTAGGCTGAAGCATAATTTCATATTTATAAATATTATAAAAAAATCTATATGCCCGATCGACAGGTAGAGAAATAATTTTGGACTCAAACATGTATTTCAATTTAAGATAATGAATGCCCAGAAAACTAATCATACCTTCTCTGCAGAAATGTAGGATTTCTAGTAATAATAGTAATATCTTTAATTTCCGCAAGAGGATAGAACTTCTTGTGATAATGCGTAGAGCCTTGCGCTGATAACGTGTTATAAAATAATGCCGACAATATAAAAGTAGAGAGTAGAAAGAAAGAGAAGAAAGGAGAAGAGAAGAAGAGACCGAGAGTTGGTCGTGTATTATTCCATCCAACATAATGGGGTATTTATACAAGTGAATAAGGATTAATAATGGAAACAAAGTAACCTATAATTGAGGAAACAATGTAACCTACAATATACAATATCTTCTCAGGATCAATTCTTCTATTAAAGGAAATAGGTAAAGTCATATCATATCAGATTAAATCTGATGGGCATCCACCATAACATAATTATTCATAACATGTATGACTTTTTAAAGGGTTTTTCATAAAGTAATAATTCACTACAAGAGTGTGCGCATTTAGACGCGAAAGGGTAGTGACGGTCATGAGTCATCACTAAGATGTTGCTATAGCATTAAATGCGCAGCTGTGCAATTAATACTCTGTAATGGTCTTGTTGTTGCTACGTTTTTAATTTGGCTTCACGCGCCAAAATTTTAACGTAACAACGACTAGTTGAAAACGTGTGCGCACAAAACCTTCCCCCTTCCTTCTTCTTCCTCTTCCTCCTTCCTGTTCTTTCCTCCCCTCCGGCCACCCCTCTTTTCCCTCTCTCTCTCTTTCATTTTCAAAATCTCACCGATTAAACACTAACCCTCCTTTTATAGGTTCATTTTGAACCAACCAGAATCTGAAATAGTTTCCCCTAGCTCCCTGTGCACTTCCTTTCTTCCTTTCTTCCTTCTTCCTCCTCTGACGTCCTCTCTTTTGTCATCTACAAGTAAGTTTTACAGTTTAATTAGTTATAATGGTATTTAATTGGTTATATGATTAGTTATAATTAGTTTTAATGATTAGTTATAATTAGTTTTAATTGTTTATATATAGGTATTTAATTATATAGGTAGTTATTTAGTACTAATTATTAGTAATTATTAGTAGAAATTAATTAGTAATTTATAGGTTTGATGTTTAATATTTAATTCAACACTATTAAATTTAGGTAAACATGCCTCGTATGCGTGGCAGAGGTGGACAAAATGTCCCACCTATTAGAGGGAGGGTCGTCCCTTAGGGCGAGCTTGCTACACAACCATCTGCTTCAGCACCACCGGTATCATATGTCTAGTCTTCTTCTTCCTCCCCTCCACCTGCTGGCGAAGCTCCTGCATCGGACCAACCATTTGACGAAATGAGGTTCATCCCTACACCGATATATCATGACATCCCTTCTGAGGTGCAGCAGGAGCTTCCACATATATCTGAGCCCGAGGTGGACAGTTAGGACGCTCAGGCTATGATTGATTAGGAGGCTGACCCCTAGTCTGATGAGGAGCCTGTTCAGTTCCAGGGTGTCAGCTCCAGTAGACGTCATAAGGTAGATCCTCATGGTAGGGTTATTATCCGACCTTTTGGCAGAGAGTGAGTTTGTTTATTTATTTTTACTTTCTTTTAAATTGATAATATTTGCTCTTCATTTGTTTTAACAGTTAATATTGAATTTGTTTATTTTGCAATTGGGTGCCTAAAAACCCACCCATCTCAGCCATTGGTCATGCGATTCGATCGCAGTTCTGGGGTCCTCACTACCTGTGGGAGGTCACTCCGCAGGATGTAAGAGACAAGTGGTGGGTCGAGTTTACAGTAAATAAAAAGTCTTCACTTTATATTTTTTTCTTAAGTTATGTCATTTTGTATTGACTTATCCTATTGAAAAAAAAATTCAGAGCAAATTTACTTGGGACCCTTCTGATGAAGCCCAAATTAAGAAGGTGTACGAGCAGAGGATTGCCCGTTGCCTTCGAGATGTGATGAATAAGGCTCGAATGGCTGGGAGGAGGCCTACTTTGTGTGGTGAGGAGGCATGAGAGGGTCTTTTGGCCTACTGGGCCTCTGATGAATTCAAGGGGAAGTTCGCTCGTAGCAAGAGCAATCGGGCTTCTCGGCGCGGGGGAGCGGTCTACACCATGGGCCGCAAGGCCCACCTTGAGGTGGCATTAGATATGGTATGTATAAACAAGCACCCTTCTGTATTATTTTTGTATTTGTTATTAAAATAATTAAATTGTGTAATTATTCTGTGTAGGCTCGAGAGCTTGGGCGGGAGGTAGAGCTCGATGAGTTCTTTATCGCCACCTACATAAAAAGGGTGGTGGCTGGGTAGATGACCGGGCGCAGTCCACATATGTAAGTCCAACATTGTGTTTATCAGTGTTTTTTTTATATTATTTCATATATTTGCAATTGAATATATAACTAACTAATTATACGTTTACCTGTACTCAACAGACAAATTACCAGGACTGCCTAAGGGAGGTGGAGTCACAGATGAGGAACAACTCTAGCTTTGATGGCTCCACCAAGCTACAGATCTGGAAGGATGTTGCGGGTGGCAAGACCCCGAGGCCGCTGTTATGACACTGGGGACTTCTCAACCAACATTAGTTCGGGTGTGACTAGCCTCACTCAGGAGTCCCGGGTCCATACCAGTGGGAGCGACGGGTCGCGCCATTCGTTTGAAGAGGCACTGAGGCAGAAGATACTTGAAGCCAACTTGAAGGCCACTCGAGCTGAAGAGAAGGTTGCACGGTTGGAGAAGGACTTCGCACAACTCCGACATCAGATGTAGTTGTTGCTGGAGGCCCAAAGTGCAGGTAGTTCCACCAACTTCAGTCAGGCTCAGGCTCAAGCTTAGGCTCAGGCTCCGGCTCAGCCGCACTCGCACCCGCACTACGATGGCCACCTGGATGAGCAGCCATTGATTGAGGATGAGGATGATGATCGTCGCCCACCACAGCAGCGTCGTCACCGTCATCCATGATTTTTATTTTTTATTATGTTATTTTATACATTTATTGTATTTTTTTAACATTTTTGTATATATACTTTTTATATATATATATATATATACATTTTTCCTCTATCAGTGTGCTTATATAATATTTAGTATTTTTTTTATAATATTAAAATTAACAAATATTAAATTAAAATAAATAATAATAAATTAAATTTAAAAAAAAATCACTAGCGACGGCTATGGCCGTCACTAGTAAAAAATATAAAAAATATGATATATGTTGCGACGGCCATGGCCGTTGCTAGTAAAAAAATATAATATATGTTGCGACGACCTTTAGCTTAGCGACGACTTAAGCGACGGTCCCGCAGACGCCACGTAGCGACGACTTATTTTGCTCGTCGCTCAACCATTGCTATGCGGAGTGTAGCGACAGCTTTTGGCCGTCACTAAAATCCGATTTTCTTGTAGTGATTCATATTTACAACTTTCAGCTTTTATTTTTTGTAAAAAAAAAATATAATAAGAGTTGTAATCATAAGTTTGGCTTTGTATTTTTATTTGAAAAAATGAAATGAAAGTTGTACAATGGATTTGCAATTTTATATATATAATAGAACTATAGAAGTTTAACTTCATGTGTTAGACTGCACTTTTTTTAAAAAAAAATTGATATGAGTCGTATTGCAAGCTTAGATTGCTTATAAAAAAATGCAAGATTCACTAAGAAATTATTAGTTTTATAACATTGTATGTAAAATACTTCAATCAAAAGGCACAAATAATAAAAAAAAATCGCATCATTTATTTATCTTTAAATATATATGATTAAATTTAAACCACACACAATAAAATCTAAAGCAATTGGGTTCAAAATGCACACCTATATGATTAAGGAAAGCATTCTGTTTTGGAGATCCTAAGTTAAAAAATAGGCTATCTCTAATCCCTTTTTCTTTGTTATTTTGTCTATGCTTGATTTCTCCAAAATTGATTACCACATTTTTAATTAGACCATATATACATGTCACAATGAAGAAGAATGAAGTTTATCTAGATTGAAAAGCTTCAAAGATGTACATGTCTCTAATGGTTTGTGAATACTTGACTACATTTGAAGAAACCCTCTTCCCTATGAATAAACTTGCCCTCTGATGAAGGATGCAATGAAGTGTTGCTCTGGCAAAACTTGTTTGTAATTGATTTCATCAATTACTTGAAGGCCTGCAACACATTTGTACACATCAACATTTAGGAAAGCCATTAGTATACTTGTTAGAAACAGTATCATTTGCTCTTAACTTACAGGATGAAGTCTCCAAAATCAATGTGAAAAATAATACATGCAGTCATATATTCATTTGCATTTGTTATATAAAACATCAAACCAGGGCTGATTCCTCAAATTAAATTCATACAACCAATGGATCATTCACCTATAGAAGCTGCTCATAATGGCTTTTCGTCCCTCTTTCTCTCAATTTGGTACAAAGTATAAGACAGATCTCTAAATAACTTTTTACAAGCACAGTTCATAGACCCTGAACAGGTTATCCATTGGAACCATAATTTTCATAAGTACCTAACAGAATCCATATAATTTTGAAGATATTTTCATATAACATTGAGACATCAATATCTATTTTTTTTATATAAAATGCCATCACATATATAATTTCATTTTCAAGTATATCTTTGTTTGTTCTTTTGGAGTCAATCACAGCTTGAACATATCTCTACCTAAAAATTCCCATCCACCCCAATCATCTTTATGCTAGAGTTTCAAGTTTCATCAAACTAAAAATGAAAACCTCAAATTCAAGTACCTATAAATTAATGACCAAAATTTATGCATCCAAATGGGCATGATATCAACAAACATGCATATATTTTAGTTTTACCTGACAGCAAACATTTTAACTTCACATTCAGGCCTTCTTCCATAATCCACATCCATTTGCCTGATTTGATGACAAGATGATAAAAAGGGGATATTGGTCATATGCAAACTCCCAAACTTAATACCAATTTGTCCACTGACATATACATCAAACACCATCTCATAGGCTTTGATGTCTGATTTTAAATCATCCACAGCATACTTGTCAACATCAACATTGTTAAGTCCCATTGTCATATCAAAATCTGTGTCATTCAGAGGCATTTGAGAGAATGCACCAAGTTTAGTCTTCCCCAATGGCACATCCTCACTTGTGACATCAACAAAAAGAGGACCATACAAAAGCTTGAGTTTTTCATTCTTGTTTGAGAACCTTAATCCTAAACTTATAGCTGCATCCATCTTTTGTGAGTGATCATCAACCTGCAATTTGTGTATGTTAAGCATCCTGACATTAACTTTTGGCATCCCTGCTTTGAGGAAAGCCAAGTATGAGATTCCAACAAAGAGAAAGACAATGATGAAGATGAACACAATAATGCATGACCAAACACAACATGCAAAACAACATGGATGGTAGCGTCCCTTTTCAAGGTGGTCAATGGAGGAACCAAAGTCACTGAGGGCAGAGGAGTAGTGGTGGTGGTGGTGGTTGGAAGGCTCCTCGAAGGCCACACGCCGGCCCGGCTTGCGGCAGCTTCCGGTGGATGGATTCTTCACCAAGGCCGGCTTGCTGTGTGGCTCAGCCATTATTTCCCAACCTTTGACCACCTTTCAAGGGAACATACACCTATGTCCAATGTTAGTTTAGCATGAAGATAGGTTATTTGTTTGTGATGGCTTTTGTTTTCTTCCCTTTAGGGTGTAAAAGTTTTGTCACCACAAATACACAAATCTATATATGGTAAATCAAGGTTGGCGGCTAAATATAAACAAAGGTTCTTAAAGTGACATGCAGTTTAGTTAGTTTCCCCTACCTAATTGACATGCAACTGTATATATATTATATATAATGCAAATATTTTAACTCACTAAGAAAGAGATATTTTGGAGAAGCAAAATGGTACATGAGCAACTTAGCCTTAGATGGACAAAGTACTCTTATAAAATAATATAAATAAAACCGTGTATTGCATGGATATTATCTCTAGTTATATTGTAAATGCTTATTATATTATAACTATAATTGAATTTATAAAAAAAATTTACTTGCGTTCATCAAGCTTCATGAATCGAGGAAATGGGCAAATCGTGGGTCATATTAAAAATCATGGTCGCTTTATTTTTAATTTCCTTTTATAGCACAAATTAGGATTTTATTAAAGAGCTATAGATATTAACTCAAATCGAGTTCTCAACTCATCTCCACCCCTAGGTGGCTAGATGGAATGAAGCAAAGCAAAAATTAGGATTAATAGAAAGATTTATAGCACGTTTAGTCAAAACCACGTTATAAATGTAATTCAGTTTAACACTACTGATAGTGTGTTTGATATACCCCAAAATCGCGTTACAAACATGGATCCGGGCTAGCGCTACTCTCACTGGCATTGGCTTGGATCCAGGTTTGTAACGTTTGGATTATCGTTGAAACATGGTAAACTCACGTTTCCAATGCTAGAAATAGTTGCATTGGAGAATCCAAACTTGAGTTTGACAAGTTTCAACGCTAAACCAAACACACACAGACTATATCCACGTTTTCAATGTGATTTTATGCGAAACCAAACATGTTATTAATAATATATTAATTAGCTCCCATCTAGAATCTGTAATTTCAGGGTATCTTTATTGCATAAAGCAACTGGCAGACAACTGAAATGTTGAATATTTTATCTCTTACCTGAAGGCAGTGAAGACTAAAATAGGATCCTAAAAGAGGAAAACTGAATATATTGCTTCTAAAAGCATTTATTAATGTACTGCTACAATGTCACCAAAGGAACAAGACACTAAAGAGAGGTTATGTTTTTTATCAGCATTTCTCATGAAGAGCTGCTTAACAAACAGCACAACAAACAATTACAGGGGACCAAATGTGCTTGAATGAAGATCATCAATTGAATCATGATGTTAATACATAAGAATTCATGGAAAGCAACCTACCTATTGAAGTAAATAACTCAATGAATTCCATCTGTGAGAAATATTGAACAATTGGAAAGAAAGGTTTGAAATACAGCTTGAGAAACCTTGACTAAGCATGCACTCACTCTTATATATACCATTTAATGTGGCTTCCTGGTTAAGCAAAAAGCCAGAGTTAATCTATGGAGTTTGAACATTTAAGTCCTTAGATTTGTTCTCTTCAGAAGATGGTCGGTTCTCTGAGTCAGATTGCCGAACCTCTTCAATCATTCTCACTACTTCATCCATGCTTGGTCTCATATCTGGCATCTTTGCCACACAAGCCATGGCAATTTGCAACATTTGCACCATTTCTTCTTCAATGTTTTGGTACCTCATTAGCTCCACATCAAAAACCTCAGCTGTCCACTCCTCCCTAACAACAGACTGAACCCATCTAGGGAGATCAACCATATCATCACGTCCCGGAGACTGGAGAGGCGCCTTCCCAGTAAGCATCTCCAGAAGGAGAACACCAAAGCTGTAGACATCTGATTTATGAGAGTGCTTGCGGGTTTCAATCACCTCAGGAGCACGATAACCTGCAGCTCTAGAAGGGGTTGCTGGAACATTCATAAGAGGGGCCAGGCCAAAATCAGAAATGCAGCCATCATTGTCTTGGTTGAGGAGGACATTTGAGGACTTAATGTTTCCATGTATGAATTTGGGACCACCAACAGAATGGATGTGAGCAAGTCCTCTGGCAGTTCCAAGGGATATTTTTACTCGGGAGTCCCAATCTAATGGAGTTCTTCCACCTGTCCGACTTCCTGTAATCAAATCGAGGTCCAATTTAAGGGAAAGTTAAGTGTTTTAGCTGGTTCAATAGATACTATAGTAACACAATTACAACTATGAGTAGAAAATAAAACTATCCTGAAGGACTTAAAACATCTGAAAGATCTTAAAAGAAATAAAACAAACCCACATAAGGAATAAAAGTAAATAAGATTTAATTGAAACTACTTAGAGGAAAAGAAATGCATACCATGTAAGAGTGTGTATAGATTGCCAGCTGAGACATAGTCATAAACCAAAAGCTTTTCGTCTTTTGAATAATAATAAGCACGAAGTGGCACAACATTGGTGTGTTGTCCAACCCTTCCCATAATCTCCATCTGCTGTTCAAAGTCCTTCTTGCCTACCACAACTTCTTTCAACCTCTTCACTACGACTGTTGTTGACTCCTCCAGTATAGCCTTATATGCAGTACCATAACTACCCTTTCCCAGAACTTCAGCTGAAGCTCTCAACAAATCTTCAAGATCAAAATTATAAGAACTTCCCTCAAAGAAAACCAACTTGTTCTTCTCAGGTTCTTGCACCCCACTCCCAAACTCTTCTTTTGGCTTCTCACCCCTACCACCACCAGGACCTTTCCCTTTAATTGCACTGGGGTCTCTTTCATCTTCCTTCTTTAAACAGCAAAGAACAATAACAAGAACTACAAAAAATAGCACCACAGCTCCTCCAACAGAAATTGCAATGATAGCTACCTTACTCAATTTACTTTTGGAGCTTACTCTTCCAGGAGCCGATGATGGAGTAGGAGTCAAGGCAGGAGAAGGAGAAGGGGGAACCACAGAGCATGGCTTTAGAGGTGGTCCACATAAAAGAGAGTTTCCTTCAAAGGATGAATTAGGAAAAATCTGAAGAGCTGATGGAATAGAGCCATTCAAATGGTTGTAGCTTAAATTCAAATGCTTGAGATTAGTAACATTGAAATCAGGTATCAGTCCAGACAGGGAGTTGTTCTGGAGATTCAAACTACTTAATTCTGTCAAATTTTGTAATGTCTTTGGAATGCCACCAGTGAAGGAATTATATGACAAATCAAGTACAATTAGTTGAAGTGGCAATGAGACAGGTATATCACCAGAGAGGTTATTATGCTGGAGGTAGAGATACTGGAGAGAAGGAAGAGAAGTAATGTCGGCAGGAAGATTTCCACTGAGTAGGTTGGACCGGAGGCTAATAATTTTCACAGCATCAAGTTTTCCGAGTGTATTAGATGGGATGGAACCAACTAGTCCAACACCGGGGAGGCGGACATATATAACACGAGTTCCATTTTGATTGCAAGTGATGCCTACCCAAGATGTACAGACTGAGGTGGATGGATTCCACAGAAGGTTCCGGCGGTGGGGCACGGCATTAGCAAAATCAAGAAGGGCTTGCTTATCTGAACTCAGGTCAGCAATGGCCAGAGGAAAAAGAATAACTATGACAAAAAGGAAAGAAGCCACTGAAGTAGAAGAGGACTTCACAGAGACTACTTGACTGTAAGGAATAGGATATTGACAATTAGATTTGGAGTACACTTTGCTGGCCTTCATATTTTCCTGGTTTAGCATCATCACCATAAATCGAAGTTAGGATCCATCAGCATGAAGATATAAACAATACATAACAAAACTAAGTTGTAGAATTGTAATGACAACATTTCAGAAAATAATAGTTGAAACAGAATCATTCCCAATTAACAAAAAGGAAGCATCCTAATTAACTGAGGAACAGATAGTCAATTGCAAGCCCAAGGTAAACTTTTGCAGTCTCTTTCCATTATCAAGGGAGAGATAATGGAGGAATACACTCTCCATGATGAAAAGAACATAATTTTTTTTATAAAGCTCTAGTTTCACAGCTAACAAGAGATACACTACAGCAGCAGATAATTAAATACAGATCAAAGAAAATATTCATTTCATTTCCAAGAATTTATCACATTAAACCTATATATGTCTTTTCTAAACAAGTGAATCTCCTAAAATACCAGAGGCATACTGAAAAGGTTTAAGCATACTTCACTTTAGCTTCATCTTTATATAGTTACAACAGAACAAAAGCAACTTAAGCTCAATAACATGGTGCATGTTATTTATATGAGTTACAATCCCTGTTTACAATATGTGGGAAGAAAAGCAACATAATGACAAGAAAAAAAATTTATGAAGTTGAAAGAAAAATACTTGACATCATATGGAACTTCTTCACTCACCAGAGATGGGAACATATAAAATAGCAACTATACCAACAAGATGATGACTATTGAAAAGAACTTGTTGACAAAGCTTAACAAAGAAAGGGAACAAACAGTGTTTGGTTTATCAAATAACCAATCCCTTCCTAATTTTACAAAGATATTATGCAACTTGTAGAAAGATTAAGTTAGAGAGAAAATGAAGCTTTTTCAGCTGCCAAAAGAAGCATAAGATTCATGACCAAACAACATAATTTTGAAGTTTATGGCAGATGTGGAAAGTGAGAGAGAAGTCAAGGAAAGGGCAACATTCACTGTAAAATTAAGTCGTGGGAGTAGGTATTTTTAGCTTTGAGGTAACTTCATAAACTGTTTGATAACTGGAACTAACATTTCTGCAGTTTATTCTCTGAAACAGACAATTTTCTAGCCAACCCACCAACCAAGAGAAACGGCCTGAATTTCAACATTGAACAAAAAGAAGGAATAAAGAACCGAAATTTACTTCAAATGCATGCTCAATCGATGGATTAGGAAGGAAATCACAACATAAAAAACAGTCAGAGTAGTTCAACAACTAAATTTGTATCAGGAAAGAGAAAAAGAAAAAGAAAATTAAAACTTTCTCCACAAGTACCTTCAGATCCTAAACAAAAACCAAAACCCAAGTGCTCCAAACATAAGAAATTAAGAATTAGCATAAGAAAGAAACCCAAAAATGCTTTGAAGCACATTCCAGCCCGTAATGTGGAGGAGCATTCTTAAATAAAACACAGAACCCAGATCTGCAAGCTAAATTAGGAGCACTATGTTCCACTGGGTAAGCATGGAGAGGCCAAAAAATTAGCCTTTTGAATGAGGAATCACCTGAAAGGAAGCATGGGAGAGCTCAGAAGCAGGTTTAGTATCAAAATTCAGAGCTGAAACAGCAGGTCAAGCAACATTTTTCTGAAGTGGAAATGGAAAGTTGGTGGGGTGCTTCAGCTTCAGCTTCAGTTTCAATTTCAGATTCTCAAGTAGTTGTTAGAGAGCATTGAAAATTTGGAACTGGGTTTCATTGGGAAGGAGCATGGTACTAGCAGAAGCCCATAAAGCCAGGGAATTTGCTCAAACAGAGGAGCATTTAAGCAAGAGAGGAATAATAGCAGCTACAAGTACTGAAGACAGAGGCTTCATGAGGAATTAAAAATAAAAAACACAAAATTTTTTTAAAAAAAAATAATAATCAGGATTAATTAAAGAAAGTGACTTCATTTTTTGTTTATGGTAAAGTTAGAGATTAAATAAACAAAGAGAAAAGGAATAAAGAATGAAGAGGACAGCAGGGCAATGCAGAATGGACACTAACCTCGTTCTCTTTCTTGACCTACCCCAGAGACTCACAGTCACAGAGAAAGAGAAAAGGTTGAGATTTCTTCTTGCTCTTTTTTATTATTATTTTAATCTTTTTGGTAACTGAAATCTGAAAGGGTGAAAGTTGAGACTTTTATTGAATGTGAGTGTAGTGAGTGAGAGGTGAGAGAAGTCAGAGGAGAATGCACACAACACGTAATATGATTATGGTTTCTTAAACGGCTATGAATATGATAAATGAGTCTTCTACAAAAAATAAATAAATAAAATAGAATTAGAAATTGCACGTTACAAAGCAAAATCTATGATTCTCTCTCTCTCTCATTTTTTCTTCTTTAATTGATATATTTATCCTTTTCTTTCTGAAAAAATTATTTTAAGTAAGTATTTGAATTATTTATTCAAAATTATTATATTTAGATTTATAAATAAAATTTCCCAATCATTTAATGAACTATGATATAAATTTTAATTCAACATTCACGTTTATTTCTTTCTCATCAAATAGAATTCGAAATAAAAAGCTATAATTTTTTTTATTCATAGACAAATTACTAAAATATCTAAATTGTTTTGTCAGTTTATATATATTTTTAACTCATTTATATATCTAAATTTTAAAATACTAATTTAAAAATTATTGAATTAATTATTGTTAAAAATAAAAGTTGTCATTATTTAGAATGGATCAATATTTGATTTTAAAAAATTAGTTAAATTTAAAAATTGTAATTGTTTATAATAACATTTTAAGGCCGATTGATTTAAATTACATTAAGGATTTAATGGGTTGTCATGTAAAAAAATTATAATATTATCTAATGATATATTGTCACGGAATTTAATGATATGACAATACATAATTGAATGATAGTGTAAAATTTTATTACACTGATAAATGTATATTTATTAAACTCTTTTTTTAGATAAACAATATTTTTTAAACTCTTAAGTTAAGAGTGTATTTGATAAAACATTTGCTAACTAAAACCTGAAATTACTTGCTGAAATCATCTCATCAGTGTTCGGTAAGAAAACTTTTTTAGGTAGCTACTAGTTTTTCTTGAGAAACTACTTGATATAACATTTATAAAAAAGCTACCAACGAAAAAATTATTACAAGTTTGTCCCTCAAAAATCTCCATTTACCGTTATTTAATAGTTAATAATATTTTATGTCATTTTATTATTTTCAGCTAGTTTTACTAAATATTTTTAATCAAATAAACTAATTTTTCAGCTTTTAACTTTTAGGTAACTTATCAATTAAATTACCAAATAGACTCTGATTCGTTAAAAAGAAAAATGTACTTCAATTTCATTAGTTGAATTCGACCCTCACTGACAGGCATATTTTAAGTTAGTTTAGTTTAATTTTTTCTATTAATTAAAATTAAAATTATAAAGTCAGCTTTTTTATTGATAAAACGCTCGTTTGAAATTTAGAGAAAAGTCTTCAACTTTGCTTTCATTTTCATCTTCGTCTGTCTTCCTTTTCATCTTAATTTCCTATGAAGTAATGACTTTTAGACGTTAATTAACTCGTGGCTCTGAATGCCTTTATTAGAATCCTAGGAAAAATTTTATCACCTAATCACATGAATGGAGTGACCAACACATTAAATTGAGGCTTACCTTTATTACTCCTTCCGGTCCTTTTTATAAGTCACTATTAACCGAATTACACATACCAATAAAAATGGTTAAAGTTGGTTAATTTTATTGGAATTTTAAAAAATAGTTGAACTTTCTATTTTTACCCTTATTTAATATCATTAATTAACTCCACTACCATTTGATAGTTGAAAAGATAATAAGGGTAAATATGGAAAATGGTAATAAATGCTACCTTGAAACTGTAAAGTGCCTTATAAAAAGGACCACAAAAACTTGTAAAAAGTGCCTTATAAAAAGGACCGGAAGGAGTATGTTGTATGGCACACTTAAATGTAGTACTACCATTCTACTATTTCTCATTAATTGGTAATATATTCTACTCTGAACTTGAATATAAGCAAAAATAATTAAATTCACACTTATTAAGAAAGTTGGTTAAACTCATTAAATTTTCTTGGTATCATGTAAAGAGTACTTGCATTGCCTAAACTACCCTACATTCAATTTTATTGAAAATTGTTTCAAGTGGACATACTCTCTTTCTATTGGCACATGATTCATTAAATAGAGTGGTTGAAACGTAAAATCAAAGGGCATTTTAGGTTTATCTCATTAAATAGGGTAAAAGTAGTTAATATTTGCTTATATTTTAGTCTACCAAATATGAGCTTTTTTTGCTTATATTCAAGTCCGGAGGGAGTATGTCCTATATTTCCCGTAGTCTTGTTAATTCAATTTGCTAAGTTTGTGTGTATATATACAGACACACATTGTAAGATAAAGAAATTTTACACAGACATCCAATCATGTGTTGCCATAATTTAATAAAGCATAAGGTGTCATATTCATTAAATGATGTGGCGACACACCATTGGATGTCAGTGAAAGACTTTTTTACACTGACAGTGTATACCAATTAAATCCCCCTTCACACACATATACATACATACACACACACACACACACACACACATATATATATATATATATTCCATTGGTAAGATTTATATGAGCGGCAAAATTCTTCCTTTGGGTATTTAACACAACTATATACTCATGGTGTTCGAACTTAATTGATACCACTAATTAAATTGAAACAGTCTTTTATTAGTTGATTCACATACTCGGTGGTGATTGATGCTATTTTAAATAAACTGCATGCCCTTTTAAGAAATATTATACTATATTCCAAGAGTTGTGTAACATTCATTTTGACAATTAAAATAAAATAAAGTTAAAACATAAAAAACAAACCAAGCGGAGTAGAGTGAATTTGATTTTCATTAAAACCAAGTTATTAAACGGATTTGGGTGAATGCGCGCTTTCAAGAATATCATTGGCTTGGATCCCTATTACAAACGTGGAACCAATAGGTCCAACATTATACAGTCTCAAATTAAGACTGTCTTACAAACTCCCCTAGGTTGGAATAGCCAGGAAGACTCATTCTATTGGCCACATTGTAAAAATGGAGTTTATACAGTCAAGTCTGGCTATTATAAGTTGAGGGAGGGGAGTTTATCTCCCCAACCTGCAGTTTCCTCTTCAAACCCTTTTCCTAAGGAGTTATGGTCTCTAATCTGGAGTATCAAGACTCCTAAGAAAGTCAAACATTTCCTATGGAAAGCTAGCCACAAAATCCTACCAGTTAAGGAGGAATTATTCAGACGCACCCTGGCTCCTGACCCTACTTGTCCAATCTGCCAGAAAGCTCTCGAATCCATAGAACATGCTTTGCTAAATTGTGAGTGGATTAGGCCGATTTGGTTCGGGGTCCAGCTCCAATGCTTACCAAATGGAGCCCAAGATCTTTCATTAAGTCACTAGATCTACTCTAAGTTCAAGGAGCTTCAAGCCCAGCCAAATAAAAGTGTCTCAGGTCAAGCCCTACTTAGTTGTGCCCTATGGAATATATGGAAAATGAGAAATGAGGTGATTTTTGAAGGGGTGGCACCTAGTCCTACCTCTACAATTATCAAAATAAATGTCCTCTTCAGTGACTGTATCAGGGGTCTCCCCTCTGAGGGCATTGAGGCTAACTCATAGTTGAGTTGGAGGCCCATACAAGTATGGAAACCACCCAGACAGGGTTTAACAAAAATTACTACAGATGCTAGCTTCTCTAAATCTACTGGGGTGGTTCATACAGCAGCGGTCGCTAGGAATGCTTTGGGGGAGATTGAGTTTGGTCTTACCCGGCAAACGTTTGCTCCTTCCCCGGTGGTGGCTGAGGCCCTTGCATTGATAGATGCCATCTCTGCTGCAGCTAACCTAGGGCTCTCTGAAATCGTCCTAGAGAGTGCCTCCCTCTAGCTCATTCGGGCCTACAGAAAGGAGATGGAGATAGGGGAAATCAAACATATCGTCTCAGATATCCTTCAGCTTAAGTCTCAATTCATGTGGTGTGGTTTTACCTGGGTGGGGAGGAACAGAAATTTAGCAGCTCATACAGTAGCCAAACTTGCGCATGAGAGAGGTCTCCCTTCGAACTGGTCCCTCTCGCCACCCTCCCAACTCAGCTCTATTCTTTCCATGGATTCAAAGGAGGCCGTAGTGTGGTTCGGACTATAGGGATGGAGGATCTTTGAGCAAGCTTTTGTCCGTTCTCTTGCCCTCTTCACGGCGCAAAACTAGGGTTTCTTTAACTAGTTTATGTTGTTTATTGTACTTGGTTTAGTCAGAGAGCAAATCTAGTGGTGACACAGTGTATCTTGGAGGATTTGCTTCAGTCTCTGCTCTTGTATTGGGCAGGGCTCTTGTTTGCTGGTCCCCAACTTTCTTTCCTTAATACAGCTTACTTTTGACAAAAAAAATGAGGAACCAATAAAAATCAAACACGTGTGTCATTGTATGAATCTCTTCAATTCAGTTCATAAAACTTAACTATTATAATATGATATTATATATATATATATAACAAAAAGATCGATAGTGCTTTAACTCTATAGTTTGAATTTTAAACTTGACATTATTTGACATAATAAATTTATTATTCCGACTTTTATTTTGACATGTGAATTTTAATTTTACCATTTGAAATGTTCATTTGAAACTTGATATTATTTTTGGTTTAATTACATTTTTTTGTCATTTTAATTAGTTTAATGTATCAAAATTTAATATGTTATCATATATATATATTTGCATTAATTCATGATGAGGATGGGCAAAATGGACGTCACTCTTTCTGTTACTTCTTAGAGTATGTGACTTCAAAAACCCAAAACTCCATTCCGAACAACTATTCAAGCAAGTTAAGTTAATTTTAAAAAATGTTATTCATATTGTTTGTCCTAAGATTTTGTCCAAATAAATATATTTCAGAGCAATCTAGGACGAGATACATGTCCTTAAATGTGTGGGCTCTCTTAGTGTGAAATCTAAGAATAAAGCAAGAAAAAGTGCCAATATGAATAAAAGAGGCCCCAAAGACGGGCCTGAACTTGTATTGAATTTGATCACAACTAAGAAACAGTAGATGAAAAGACTACTACAACTCAAGAACACATGAAAGAAATACATAAAAACAAAGATAAAAGGTTGGTCTGCATGATCCCTACTTTCTCTTCGTGAATCTGGGTGCTTGTGATCTCTGGAGTGGATGCTATGGCTTTCAGGGTGCTATGAGTGTTCAGGTTGCCGACCTTTGCTTCCTCTCTCTCCCCCTATTTATACGTGTTTCAAATAATTGTCCTTGTGCTGCATAACTGCCAAGCACATCTTCACGTAACCCCCATGAACCCACGTTCTTGTTAAGCTCTTCAAGGATGTACTTCTGATAACTGCTTTTGATGACGTGGAAAATGTCCATGTTCCTTCGAATTGATAAGGGGAAATGAGCCTCTTCGAATTGATAAAGAGAAATGATCCTCTTCGAGCCTCAGCAAAGAATTTTCTCTTCAAACCTTGATTTGCTTCGAACTCATCTGGCTCCCTTTCGACCCTTTTCTTGCACCAAGGGGTTCGATCTTCTTGTCGTTTTCTCTTAACCTTCGAAGCACAAGACACCTGCGACCAACTTAAATGCCCTTGACCACCGTCAACCTTGGTCAAAGTGATTCAGACTTCCCCTCATTGGCTTATTTGAGTGGCATTTTAATATCTTCATGACCTTCAACCTTATAAAAGGGTGGACATCCATTTCTGGTTCATCATTTTTCTTCTGACTATGGAGAGATTGCTGATATTGGATGCCCTGTACGACCTGATTCTTCTATTGCCTTTGGATTTCAGGTTGACAGGGTGTCCAATGCGACACCCTTAGTTATACTGCTAAGAATATCACATTACAAAACGTAATCGTCGAACTTACTGTCTTAAAGATTGTGAAAAATACGGGAATATTTTTTTTGAAAGAGCTTAGGCAGCATCAGCTTATTACTTTCTAGTTCCATTTTAAGTATTCATAAAAATGTACCTTCCTTAAGTCTGAAATTCATTTTCTAAAAACGTCTAGACGATTCGATCATCCACATACATACACGACATACACGCAGATATAAAGTCGATCATATGAAGGAAACATAATGAACATATATATACATGCCATAGTGTCAAAGTGATCCTCGAGATAACAACACCACCATACAAAACAAGAGTTCTAGCAGTAGAATATAAATAAGACCCCAACCCAAAACAAAATGAGAGGCCACTAATCAGAGCTACTACACACTAGACTCATAACTACTCCACCCAAAACTACCCTACTCGTCGTTGTCTGTCCCAATAGAGATCCACCCGCGGCTCCTCCCTCCAGTGCCTCCAAGGTTGATCATCCCAAAGTCTTTCGAGGGGTCGTCACTGGAAGAATCTTCTTCCGGCTCCTCACTCTCAGCGTCCTCCTCCGGGTCTTCCTCTGGATCCTCATCCTCGGATGTAGTGTCGTCAATCATGATTAGTTCGAGCTCACTCGGAGGGGAAAGACCAAAAACACCAGGACGCGCGGGCTGTGGAGGTGATGCCTCTGGACCGGGAGAGTAACGAGGGGAATCTGGCTCGTCCATAAGTGCCATCCGTGAAGATGGTGATGAAGAAGACGGAGTGGAACGACGACGGCGGTTAAGGAAAGTGGTGTAGCGCCTAAGTCCAGGTGGCGTCTCGAACTCCAGAATCACCGGCACTGTGAAGTCAATCTCCGGAACCAAGGGCAGGCTGGAATGAGAAATAGTAACATGCACCTCCCCTGTAAACATGCAGCGTCTAGGGATGTCGGTGACTCGCCACTGGCCCCGTGGCTCCCATCTCAGCTGGACTCTCATAGTTGACATCTTGAAGTTCTCCAACACCGACTGTCGACGTGACGAAGAAATACAACGATGGGGAAATAACAGAAGTAGAGAAAGGAAGGGTGAGAACATCACATGAACTCATATCAAGTAGAACACAGTAACTAGAGCATTCACAGGACAATCACAATCACAATCACAATCACAGAGATATAATTTATACTGTCATGATGCATATGATCAATGCATGAGGGCCCGGGGAAAATATCACCAACTGCAGAGCACACAGCAACTGCTCGACCATATATGGACAATGTCATAGGAGTTTTGTCTGTACTAGCAAATAGTACTTGGAGCATTGCTCAATCTCTGGCCAAGACGATTATCCCTGACTTCCAGACAACTCACTGATCGATGAAAACTTGAGAGCGACAGGATAGTCAAGCCTGTACCCCGTTTGCACGACAGTAGGGGGCGAGCCTACGTCACTTGAGCCATTTCGGGACCTGACTTATCCTCAGGGCTGGCGTCCTTTATTGGACCCGCTGGAGTTCTTTGCAAAACCCAGGGCACCCGTCCCTACCAGTTTCACACTGTACTAGAGTGTTATTGTCATATAGGTCGTAAGGTTTTTAAACCTTAATCATCCTTCATGCTTTATGATGCATGTCACACAATTAATACTTACAGTATTTCATCTTTACAGGCAAAGCCCACTGGGTCATTCCACGTCACCACTTTACCGTGGCACGGCCTGACTCAACATCTTTTCTTCACAAGGGAAACCAGATTACACTCTCTTGCCAAGCTTCTCAAGTCTTATGAAGGAGAGAAGTGTTGGTTATAATCTTTTAAGGTAATTTGTACTAACGTTATTGATAATTACATTCTCTTAAGTCTTATAGTTTACTAAGACTTATGGATGTGTCTTATGAAAGGCATTATTAATCCTAATTCTCTTTGTATAACTAATTAAGATTAGGCTTATCCTTTAATTATAACTAATTTCCATTAATCGGGTTACAGTTAATCTTAGTCCTCTTTAATTAAGTCTTAATCCCCACTTAAGGTCCTAATTAATTTCTAATTATCCCTTAATCTCTTCCTTAATCTTGGATTAAGCTTTTAATAATATTCGATTGAGGTTAATCATAATTAATTAATTAAAGCTTAATTAATTAATTAATATCTTATTAGCAATTAAGGTTAATTAACTTTAGCCTTAATTAATTATTCTTTACTTAATTAACTTAAGTAAACTAGATTATTAAATCAAATAATACAAACAAATCAAGTGACCAAAGTGAATTTGGATTTTTTTTCTCTCCGCCCTGTGAGATGTTTCTCTCCGGTAGCTTCACCCACTGACTATTGTGAGAAGATTCTTTCTTTGGTTATTTGCTAGCATGGATCGGTTGTCAATAGTGGAGGAGGATGAGGAGTTGGAGGTGCAAGTTGGTGACTGTAATGAAGGAGGTCAGGGTGTTGGATTCAATCCAGGGCTATGCCTTGTTGGGCGATTCCTCACAGACAAACCAATTCGCACTCATATCATGAAGGAGAGGATGGCTGGTGTTTGGCGTCCGGGGAGAGGTGTCTCCATAAAGGAGGTAAATGGTGGCATATTTCTGTTTCAATTCTTTCATATTCTTGATGTGCAACGTATCTTGAAAGGGGGCCATGGTCTTTTGATGGGAATATGTTAATTCGTGGTGCCATGAAAGAAGGAGAAATTCCAGAAGAGGTCCCGCTGTTTGAAGTGCCGTTCTGGGTTCAGGTGCATAACGTCCCAGTAGGGTTCATGTCTCTGGCGGTTGGCAAACATCTTGCTAATGGAATAGGGGAATTCTTGGAATATGATGAGAAGAACAACTCTAATTTCTGGCGGGCATTCATGCATATTCGAGTTTTGATGGATGTTCGCAAACCGTTGAAGAAGTCCCGGAAAATCAAGAAGCCTGGCGGGGAAGCAAAAGAGGTGCAGTTCAAGTATGAGAGGCTTGGATCATTCTGCTACATTTGTGGTATCATGGGGCACGTAGAAAATTTCTGCGAATTGCTGTTTACAATGGACAATGATGATGGCCAAAGAAACTGGGGACCGGAATTGAGAGCAGATCCTAGAAGGCAGCCATCTGGAGGTGGCGGACGGTGGCTGAGAGAGGAGGGCCAACAGACATGGGTTGCACCAAATCAGGGAGGGATAGGAAATCAAGGGGAAGTTTTGTCAAATCGGGAAGGAAACGACTCGGAGAAAAATCAGCAAAGTCAAACCAATTTGGCGTCAATGCTAAAAAATCCTCTCCTTCTCAATAAAAATGATTGTATGACAATCATTTCGGAGCCAATTAATGCAAATAAAGTGTCTGACGGGACAGGGGACGAGGAGGAAATGGTGGGCGTCATTGAGTGTGACAAGAAGCGGCGTAGGAATGATGATTGCATGATGATTGGCGGGGCACCACAAAGCATTGAAGGGGGTGCACCAAGTAACTAGGTGACAAGCATGGATATCAATGAGAAAGAGCATTTTTTAGCGGTGTGCCTTGGCGAAGAGGCCTGCCAAGGATCATGAGTCTATTGAGCTGGAACTGTCGGGGCCTAGGCAACCCTAGAGCAGTTCCAATATTACGGGACCTCATTCGGTCGCACCATCTGGATGTGATGTTCCTTTGCGAGACGTTGGTGCATGCAAACAAGATTGAAGAATTGAGAATAAAGTTGGGTTTCGATGCTTCATTTTCGGTTGATAGGTTGGGGAGAAGCGGGGGCTTGCCTTATTATGGAAGCATCCGTTTGAGTGCAACCTTATCAACTACTCCCAGAATTTTATAAATATGGAGGTGGTGCATCATGGTGTTGATAAATGGAGATTTACTGGCTTCTATGGGTTTCCAGAGAGACATCGTAGGAAAGAGTCGTGGGAAATGTTAAAAGTCTTAGCAGCAAATGTGAGCATTCCGTGGTGCGTGATGGGAGACTTTAACGATATGACAACACAATCAGAGAAGCTTGGAGGTGCGGACCATCCTGAGTGGTTATTGCAGGGGTTCAGGGAGACTATTCTTCATTGCCAGGTGATTGACCTCCCTTTGGAAGGGTACCAGTACACTTGGAGTAGGGGTAAAGGCACTCCTAGTGCCGTGGAGGAGAGGCTGGATAGAAGTATGGTTACCCAGGGGTGGTTGGACATTTATCCCCATAGCAGATTGCGGAATGCAATTGCTTGCAAGTCAGATCATTCCCCTATAATTTTGTGTTTATCCCATCATAACAATAAACGTTTTTTGGGCAGTTTCAAATTTGAAAATGCTTGGCTGCATGAGCCAGATTTGGCTGATATTGTCCAAGCGGTTTGGAACAAAGAGGACCAGGTAGATGTCATGAAGCGCATTGCTAGCTGTACAGAAGACATGAACCTTTGGGGGAGAAAATTAAGATCCAAATATAGGGTAGCCATATCAGATTGCAAGCAAAGGATGGAAGAGCTTCGTGGGTGCCATGATACCGCCTCTATCCAACGTTACAATATGTTGCATGACAAGATGAATTGTCTTATTATGCAAGAGGAAGCTTTCTGGAAGCAAAGGGCGAAGGTGTTTTGGCTGCGTGAAGGTGATGGCAATACCCGGGTTTTCCATGCAATGGCCAATGCTAGAAAGAAGAGAAACGTAATTACTGCGTTGACGGATGAGGATGACCGTACAGTAGAGCACCGGGCTGGTTTGTGTGATGTGGCTAAGGAGTACTTTAACAATTTATTTGGAGCATCTGATTGTGATCCTTCCCTTATTGTGTCCAATCTGGAGTCGCGGGTTTCATATAAGGATAATGAACTCTTGACAAAGCCTTTCTCTCTTACTGAGTTTAGGAAAGCACTTTTTCAAATGAATTCTGACAAGGCCCCGGGGCCTGACGGGCTCAATCCTGCCTTCTTCAAAAGGTTCTGGGAGTTGTGTGGGCCAGAAGTTTTTCATGCAGGGACAGAGTGGCTTGAGAGGGGGGAGTTCCCACCTCACCTAAATGACACTAGCATAGTCTTGCTGCCTAAGATAGATCACCCGAGGACTATGAAAGATTTGCGGCCTATCTCTCTTTGTAACGTCATCTATAAGATCATTTCCAAGGTGCTCGCAAATAGATTGAAAGGTGTATTGCCAAAGATAATTGCTAAGGAGCAGTCTTCTTTTATTGAGCATAGGTCCATCTTAGATAATGTGCAGGTGGCTTTCGAAATCATTCACCACATGAGAGGTAAGGTTAGGGGGAAGGTTGGGGAAGTTGCTCTGAAAATCGATATCAGCAAGGCATACGATCGCATGGATTGGAATTACTTGTCACAAATCATGCTTAAATTGGGTTTTGATGCAAAGTGGGTGCACTGGATGTTAATGTGTATGGGCTCGGTGCAATTCTCGGTTATGGTGAACGGTGAGGGAGTTGGCCCAATTCTTCCTAGGCGTGGCTTGAGGCAAGGTGACCCGCTGTCACCCTACCTTTTCATCATAGGAGCAGAAGGTTTTACTAGTCTCATGCACAGAGCCATGGCTCGAGGGGACATTCATGGTGTTAAAATTTGTAGAGGAGCTCCAATTGTCTCTCACCTGTTGTTCGCGAATGATTGCTTTCTTTTCTTCCAGGCCAATGAAAAGGAGGGTCTATCAATGAAGAATCTCCTCCAAACCTACGAGAAGGCAACCGGGCAGGCTATTAATTTACAAAAATTAGAAATTTTCTTCAGTTCCAATACTCATCATTCAGTTCGGACCAAATTAACAAGTTTGTTTCAAGTGTCGAATCCTCTGGGAAGGGGAAAGTATTTGGGTCTTCCGTCTCTAGTTGGAAGAAACAAAAAGCAAATCTTTGCCTACCTCAAGGAGAGAACGTGGAGGAGAATTCAGTCTTGGTCTGGTAAACATCTTTCAAAAGCGGGGAGAGAGGTATTGGTTAAGGCAGTAGCCCAATCTATTCCTACTTACTGTATGAGCGTTTTCCTGATCCCTACATCTCTTGGTGAGGAGCTTCAAAGAATGATAAACTCATTCTGGTGGGGGTCTAATAGGGGCAGGGGAATTCACTGGCTCAGCTGGGACAAGTTGGCAATCCGGAAGGAGTTTGGAGGTTTGGGATTTCGAAACTTGTATGCTTTTAATTTGGCAATGCTAGGGAAGCAAGGTTGGAACCTTTCTACTAACCATGATGCTATAGTTTATCAAGTTTTCAAAGCTAAATACTTTCCTCATGAGGAGTTCCTAGGGGCCCGGTTGGGCCATAATCCTAGCTTTATTTGGCGTAGCATTCACGCTTCACAAGCTGTGCTCAAAGAAGGAGCAAGATGGAAGATTGGCAATGGTAGGAGAATTAAAGCGTTCAAGGACCCGTGGCTGAAATCTATTATGCAGTCTCATGTCAGTAGCACTTGCCCTCGGGGTGGAGAGGAGTTAACTGTTGCGGATTTCATTGATGTTAGTAGAGGTCATTGGAGAGTAGATATGATCAGATCATTTTTCTCTGCTGCGGATGTGAACAGAATCCTCTCAATTAACTTGTCCAGATTGGATAGGGAAGATTCTTTGATTTGGAAATTGAGTAAGGATGGCAGGTATTCTGTTAAATCAGCCTATTACCATATCACAGAAAATATGGTTGACAACTCTCACTATAAAGTTCAGGGGGATTGGAAGACTTTATGGAAGTTAAAAGTGCCCAATTGTGTCAAATTGTTCCTGTGGAGGCTGCTTGGGGTTGCTTGCCAACAAGAATGAATCTGCAGCGCAAAGGAGTGTCGTGCCCAGCCACTTGTGCGTTTTGTGAATCAGCCTTGGAGAATGAGTGGCACGTGTTTTTTGGTTGCATGAACAGCATTGCTTGTTGGCAGAAGGCTGGTATGTGGCAGTTATTGGAGCAGCCAGTTTCTATCTCTGAAGGTTTTCAGGAGACAGCATTTTTCCTGTTGAGTTCCCTCCAATACAACATGAAGCATAAATTTGCAATGGTCTTATGGTCGTTGTGGAAGCAACGAAATGAGAAAGTTTGGGAGGGGGTGCAGCGGGCAACGTCAGAAGTGGTTACTCGTGCTCAGGAGGCTTTTACTGACTGGAATTGTGTGAAGTCTTGTGGTGAGGTTGGTATTACTTCGGTGGTGACATCCCATAATTTCTGTTGGTTTCCTCCTCAAGCGGGCAGGGTGAAATGCAATGTGGATGCTGCACTTTTTGCAGATCAAAATGGCTTTGGGGTTGGTTTATGTTTGAGAGATGACAAGGGTCAGTACATCAAATCTAAAGTCCTGTACCACCATGGCTCTCCCCCAGCTCGGGAAGCAGAGGCTCTTGGTTTGCTTGATGCTCTTTCCTGGCTTGGTGAGCTTGGGATGCTAGAAGTAGATATAGAGCTTGACTGTAAAGAGGTGGTGGATGCTCTCCATGGGGAGGCGGGGAGCCTAAATGAATTTGGTAATATCTTGAACACTTGCAGAGGGGAGTTAGATGCTTTTCAAAACTTAAGGGTTAATTTTATTAGGAGACAAGCTAATTTTGTAGCTCATTTGTTGGCTAGGGCGGCAAAATTTTATGCTTGTAACCATGAGTTTGATCATATGCCTCCTTGTATTTCCGAAATTATTAGTAATGAATTGAAATAAGTTTGTTGTTTTCAAAAAAAGAAAGTAAACTAGATTATTTAACTTAGATAATTAATTTAGCTAAGCTCACTAATTAATTCCTAAGTCTAGATTTTAATAATTTAAATTAAAGTTGAAGTCCAACTTTAATTTAAATCGAATCTTATGAAACATTTTTGGTTGACTTTTAAATGAGTCTTTGACTCTCTTTTTGTGAGTTTTGGGTCTAAATTAAAGACCCCAAGGGTTTAATAAATAATGGGGATTTATTTTTACTCATAAAAACTCAAAAAGTTGACTTTTACCTTGACTTTTATTTGGGTAAAAGTTGAAATCCGAATTTTACTTTTCATCACTTACTTTTTAAAAGATTTTACTTAATTGCAACTTAGTCTCTTTTTTTTTTGTTACAAATTTATTCTTTAGTCCCTTTGGGCCAATTGAGCCCAAAAACACATTTTAAACATCCTCTTGATCTTTTTAGGATCAAAAGGACATTCTTGATGAGTTTTGCCAAGAACTCTCATGAACATCAAGAATAACCTTGAATGTCCACCCAAAACTTCAACTTTCTCCAACATCCAATCTCCACCAATTTTTTTCACACAATCATGAATATACATTCTAAACAACAATTATCACATTAACTTACTCAAAATCATTCATACACATTTTAGGATTCATGCTTCCATTTTCAAGCTATAAACACCCATTTCCAAGGATCAAACATCAAACAATCATGTAGAATCATCCAAACTCATGCATGTTCATAGATTCACCAAAAAAACATAATCCAACCATCAAAGTAAATTAAAAACACATGCAGCCCAAAATCTCTCTCTAGGCCGAGAGCATCAAGGGAAAAAGGAGAAATTTTTCAATAATTTTTTTTTTCAAGGCTTGCATGCATCCAAATCCATCAATCAAACACATTTCAAGTACCAAAATAAACATGCAAACATCATCCACAACCCAGCTCAAAGGTCCGCAACTTTTCATTCAAAAATAAGCCCAAAGAATCGATTTTTCAAGAAGAAAATGGTGAGTAAGGACAAGGATTCAAGGGTAAATCATTGACTCTAGTTACAATTCCTACTAGAGTTCAAGTTCTCCCCCCCTTTACCTCAAATCTCCAAGAGAAAATGTGCAGATCTTTGCTCCAAAAACAGCCCCTCAAAGGTCCTCCTCCTAGTCTCCAACAAGGATTCCAAGGCTAGAAGGCTAGTGTTTTGAAGCTTAGACTCAAAAATGGAACCTAAGCTTGGTGGTGTTTATGGAAAGATGGAAATTTTGGGAGAGAAAAGGATGATGATGCCGCGGCCAAGGGAGAAGAAAATGAGAGAAATGAGAGAGTTTCTAGCTTGCATGTATGAAAAAGGTGAAAGTGAAGTGGTGATTTAATGCCATCAAGTCTTTAATGCCATCAAGTCACCTTTTTCTTACACAAAGCTTGAGTGGAAATGAAGGAAAAGCAAATGTCTCTTCATGCATTCATGGCTGGTTGCACGGTCTTTGAGGAGAAAAAAGGAAGGCTTGTGCAATTTTTCTGGCCCGGATCAGAGTATTCGGGCCCGGTTCAAGGGATAGGAGGGTCAAAAAGGTCGTTTTTCACAGAAAAATCCCAAAAATTCCCAAAAAAATCCTAAAAATAGGAAATTCAATTCTAAATCCAAAAATATAAGTTTTGATGATTAAAAATAATTTTAATCATTCAAAATCCAATAAAACACTCAAAACGGCAAAAATGGCAAAAACAGTAAAACGCGGGTGTTACATCCAACATTAGTGGTCACTTCAACGTGGACCTTGACCTCAGGTCGAACAACGCAACCAATTTGCAAGGCCATAGCATTATGTGTGGCCTTGTATTACTTCCACTTCCTTGGTGCCAATCTCGAATCTAAGGCAGTGGGTAAACTCAACACCCGACGCCAATCCTTCTAACCTTTGGAAGAAGAAGAGGAAGAGGGGGAGGAGGAAGAAGAAGAAGGTGAGGAGTTCATGCTCTTAGGATTATTTGGAAGATCCAAGGCTTCGAGCTAATCCTACCTCGGGATCACAAATGCGTCAACACTCTTTCTCCGAAGACATGATACTGGCTCGAAGAACAGAACATCTGCAAGGGCAATTATAGTAAAGGAGGACTTCAGACTTGAAGAAAGGGCAATTGTAGTAAAGGAGGACTTCAGACTCGAAGAGAGACATTTGTAGTCTAGTTCGATCTTTTTGTAACTTTCATTCGAACATTAATAAAATGTGTTTGCCTTCTACTTCTTTTGTTTGAATCATAAATTTTAAAATTGTGTGTAACACACACACATATATATGGGTGAATTTACTTTAAGAGAAACTTTGAGTCTTTGACAAAGTTATTTCACTTAATAACTACTTATAAAATGTGAATTTAACAAATAAAACCACTTAATATTTTTTAAAATTAAACTTTTTTTTTGGGTTGAGTCTGTCACTGCACGTGAGGACAGCAAATCAACAAAGTCTAGTGTCTACGTCTCATTCAAACTCAAATGGCTCATGTTATTTTATTCGTTACTTTGTCTGAAATAAGTCAATAAAATCTATCATTGAAATTCAAATTATTGCACATTAAAATTAGTCTTAGTTAGTCTCGATCCCCACCCCATGTCGCTGTGCTGAGAATTAAAATCCATGGAAAAAGAAATGAACCTTTTAGTAATTAAAAAACTTAAAAATTCCCTTTTGCTTGTAGTTTGTCTTTAGTGGTAGGGTACGGAATATTATAAACAAAACTTTTTTATAAGAAATTAAAATGTATTTAACAGGTGTATGTATACTGTGTCCTACTATATATTTTATCAAAGAAGGAGCCTTATTTCATAAATTAGAGTGAACAAATGTTATTTTACACAACTTATTATCTTTGGGAATATATATATATATATATATATATGAGGAGGGTTATAATTACACCGGTGTAAGTTACACCAAATATTACACCGTTAATAACTACAAATCGAATATGTTTTTTAGTAATCCAGCCGTTGAATTATGTTTATTCATCATCATGATTATATGTGTCAAATTTCGTAAAATTTTGACACTAATAACTTGATAATCAAATGGTTGGATTTTTCATATATTTCAAATGTATATATAACGTTAATCTTGAGACGTCTCAAATACATATCAAATAATTTCGGATTAATGTAAAATTTTATATGTATGATCTATATTATAGTAACTTTCAATCCAACGGTGGATTATTTAATACAATGGTCCGTTTAAAAAATATTCAATGGTGTAACACTTGGTGTAACTTACACCGGTGTAATTATAATCCTCCTCTATATATATATATATATATATATATATCCAAGAGTAACTTTTGGTAAGTTACTCCACTTAATAACTTTTTATAGAATAAGAATTTCACAAATCTAACCGTTAATGTGATATTAACGAGATGATCATACATACCAAATTTTAGATAATTTGTACATATGTAGGTATATAATTTTATAGTCAATATTTACATATATTTTGAAATATATATATATATTATACGTTAATTTGAAGTTATTTGATGAAATATCAAACGGTTTTTAAATTTTATAAAAAATTGTATACTTGATCTAATTAATGAAAACTTTCAATTGAACGGTTAGATTGATAAAAATTAATATTTATAATAATTAAGTTATATGAGATTTTCACTTCTTTTAATAAAAAGCTCAAATAAATTTAAACTATATACTTTCATTACAATCAAAAGATTGGATCCAATCATGGATTCCATTAACAAAGTCAAAATAAATTTTCAACTAAATGGTTAAAAATTTCTACCAAGTCCATTTTAAAATCAAGTTACTTATTATTTATTCACACAAATCAATACATAAATAATCTATATAACACATTTTTTTTCTTTATCGAATTACATATCACATTTTTTCTCTTTTGTTGTAATAACATTTCTCTTTTAAAAGAAGTTTATTATATATCTTGTTGATTGATCTTTGAAGGAATTAAAAGAGAAAAAAAAATGACAGATGGTAAAAACGGATGAGTGGATAAAAAATCATAGTCAAAGGCAGATCATGAGCATATGTATAACCGCGTGGCAAATTCATTATTTACTCTGAAGGGTAAGTGAAGTACAAGCAGAAGCTTCATGATGATATTTTGATGACATATTAAGAGAGAGCCATGACAAGCAAATCCACATCCAACCACTCTGACTTTATCTATTTTCCAACCACTTCTACCTTTTCCTTGATCTGGATCTCCCTTTTAATATTTAATAAAATAAATAGAAAATTTCTTTATTTATAAAAATTCCAACTAATTAAGAAATAGATATATAAAAGAATATTCCCTTCGGTCCTATTTATAAGAACATTTTTTAAGGTGAGCCTTTGGTCCTTTTTATAAGAACTTTTTCAGATTGTCTTATGCATTAATTATTATTTGACAAAAATACCCCATTAGTGGAGGTAGGTGAGTAATTAATTAGTAGAGAGAGTATGACACAATTAAGTAGTTAAATAGAAAGAGAAAGATAATGGGTCTCAATAAATTCATGGGTAGTTTAGTAAATGTGATACACATTCATGATAAATTTATTATAATCAACTAAATTAATCAACTTCTTTAATTCGTGTGAAGTGGTTAAAAGGTTCTTATAAATAGGACCGGAGGGATTACACAGTTGAGGCTATAAAAACTCAATTATGTTATAGGCTATTGAAAATCAGATAGAAGACAAAGAATCCATGAAATCAGCTTAATTACAGATATTGCAATGTTATATATGATGTGCTAACCAAAAAACCCATTGTGATTTTTCAGAGAAAAGAAAAAGCTAATAAGAACAAATTAAATAATTGACTGTGATATTTGAATGGTAAGAAGCCAGGAGCAGACAGAAATTCTAGCTAATTAAGCATTTGAATGGCAAGCAACAATGATGATGGAATATGCATTGCAACCATAAATTTGTGGTAATTTTGTTTCAAATTTTCAATGAGGTGAACCATGGAACTACTTGGTCACTAAATAAGATATCTATTGAATAAGAAGCTTCAACGGTTCAACACTATATATCATGATGTCTCAACTTTAGCCAAAAGTACATTATTACAATATTGTAGGACTCAGTTGTGGTAATAGGCAGTCACCAGTTTTGTGGAGCTTGAGATCCAAAATTTCATCACAATGATAAGAGAGGAGAATTTGAAAAAGCCTCAGAAAAAAGGGAAAAAAAGGCATGATACCCCTTTTTTTCCATGTCTAATTAACATCATATATGTAGTAGCTAGTGATAGAAGATATATAGAGAAGTTTTAAAACTTTGGTATAAAATTAGTGTGCTTAATTTATAGAACCTATATCACAGAGCTGACCATAAATTTTAAGCGTAACAATATAGGAGGGACCACATATATTTAAATGTATTTGACTTTATTATCAAATAATAGAAACACGTTCTTCTGTGTAAAAGTTCGTCATAAATATCGAATCTTGGAATTTTCCCCCGAAGTTAGTAATTGAAGTCTTCGAACTTCTAAGTGTTAATTTCCATTTTATACTATATATTATTTTTCAACTTGATTTTTTTTTTGGTAATTTTTCAACTTGATTTTCTTTTTGGGCATCTCATTAGTATCTATTTGGTTTGGCGTTGAGACTGACAAAACTCAAATTTAAATTCTCAAACGTAATTATTTCTAGTATTGAAAACGTGAGTTTACCACGTTTTAATGTTAAATCAAGCATGCACTTAAGTATTCGATCCTTTTCAAACATTAATTAATTTATTGTAGTGACTCTACGGATCCGATATATATGACTGTAAATGAGCTGAGCTATTTGTGAATTATTTGAGCTCGATTTATTAAATGTTCGAACAAACTCGTTTATTTAATTAAACAAACAAAACTCATGTTTAAAGTCCAAACTTTATAAACTTAACATTAAGGTTCGTAAATAGCTGGTTTAATTATTATATATATAATAATTAATTAATATAAATAATTAACGTAAAGCAATATTAGTAAAAAAAATAGAAAAAGAAAATATAAAGTTATAAGTTTATTTTTAAAATAAATAATAAAATAGTAAAAGAATTACTCTATATAAATTGATAATATTAAGAATTGAATTTTGAAAAATATAATATTTTAGATTTTTTTAACTATATATAACATATATATTAAGAATATATTTCAATTTTTATATTCTCATTTAATATTAAAATATTTAATAAATGTTAAATTCATAAACTTAAAATTGGTTAAAATAATTTCATAAAAATAAAAATAATGAAATTATAAATGAGTAGTTACCCCAAACTTTATTTCTTCTTTAACAAGTCAAACTCGAGTTTAAAGTTTAACTCTTTTAAATAAATGAGTCATCCATTTTTTCTATAAGTCAAGTATGAGCTTCAGAAATTCATTTTAATTTTGAACAGAAAATACTCATTCTATTCATAATTATTAAACAGAAATTCATTCAATTCATTTTGAATATAACTATAGTATTGTTAGAAGTGTGAGTACAGTTGTTCAGTAATACAAAAGAGCCAGTACATATAATCACGAATTATACAATTGATTACAACGTGATCTCTCTTTAAGTGATCTGTATTAATTTTACATAAAAAAAAATTGTTCCTGTCAGCTTGGCAGAGAAAGTAGAATTTTTGTTGCACTTAAAAGATGATAATAAAATGAGTAAATATTTTTTAAACATATTGATTAGTTTATATATAGAATGTAGAGGATGCAGTGGGAAGATACAATAATAGTATTATAATTTGACAGCAGCACATGGTGGTGATTATTAATTACTACTATGCTAGTTGGCTAGGATCTGTTTTAGGAATCCCAATTTTCACAGATCTGTGTGAGATAACTGAGAACTTTCCAATAAGTAAAAGTCACTGTTTTGAGAAAAAAAAAAGAGTAATATATATTGAGCCAAACACTGAAGAGTTTAATAGACCTAACATCACGGAGATTGAGATCAAGAGGCAGCTGATTTACCTCACCCCAAAGGGAGGAGTGAGGGTTTTAACCTGCGACCTGTCAGGTACGAGACCCTGTCTTGCTCCACTCGACAAACCCCTTGAGGTTATTATTTATTTATTTATTTTTTAAAATTACGTACTTTTAATCTTTATTGTAATTTTTTTATTATTTTTAGATTTTTCTGTCAATTTCAAAATTTATAGAAAATCTCTTACGGATTTTAAATTTTGTTATTTCTTATAAATATGGTACTATTTTTAAAAATTTACTGTGAATAATTTTTCTATAAAAATATTCACAACAATTTTTTATGAATTTTCATCAGAGAAAGTTGGAAGAGAGTGTAAACGTGGTTTAATGGAATATATAGTTAATAATAAGAACTAAAAATATGTGATTTAAAAAATGAGAATTAAAACTAAAACAAATAAAAACGAGATTAAAACTAAATTATACTATAATTTCACGAATAAAAACATATTTAACCTTTATATCGTAGGAGACTTTAAAAGAATCGGTAGTAATGAGGAGATTTAAAGGAAGACTGATTTTATAAGCTTCAAAAAGAAGGTTGAAAGCTACTAATTTTATGCAAAACTAATTATCAACAGGTAGTTAGTTGCAACATTATTTTAATTAGTATGTGTATAACAAGACATATGTGTTAGCGTATAACGTATTCGACTAGCGGATAAACTAATTTGATTAGATTGTAAGTGTTTGATAAATGAGCTTACGTTAAATTGTTAATAACTTATAGCGTTTTTTCAAACATAACTTTAACCAGTGTTTGAGCTTATAGATTATCACTTTTCTTTCTATTTTTAGTCTTAATATTTTAATAAAATCTAATTTTATTCCTTTTAATTTTTTAAAAATGATCTCAAATCATTTTCAAATTAAGCGCATTCTATGAACAAATTAAATAATTAAAATAAAAATAGCTTTGATTATGTTAATATGCAAAATCTGTACCAAAAAATGTTAATATGCAAAATAAAATAACTAAAACTAAAAAAATAATGTAATTTAAATTGATAATTCATTTTTCAAAATACCTAAAATTATAACTATCAAAATATATATATATATATATATATTCTATTAAATAAAATTATAATTTATATAAAATTATCATACAAATATTTTTTATGTCATATATTACATTTATCAGCTACTTCAATAATTAACTTCACCAAATAATTTTAATTGAATAAGTTAGTTTTTCATCTATATCAACTAGCTTATCAGCTATTTTGACCAAACATGACCTTAAAAAATCACTTTTAAAATATCATAAATTAAGCCTTATTAATAAAAGCACAATTTAATATTATAATTTTTTAATTATTTTGACATTTTAAAATGAGTATTTTTAGAAAAAAAATATCTACCATTAATTTTAATCTAAAGATCGTGATCCTTGCTGTAGTACAGTAAAATTGATTGTGAAAACATCAGTATTTATGTAGAAACAAAGACTAGTTTATATAAACTTTTAGGAAAATAATTTTAAAATTATGTAAAAAAATTAAATTAATTTTTAGTTTAAAGAAATTTTATTTTTCATTTTGATTACTATCATAAAAAGAACTAATTCTTATTTTTCATTTTGATTACTATCATAAAAAGAACTAATTTTTATTTTTTTAAAAAAACATGGTTATAATTTTCTTACAAAAATTACTTAATTAAATTACCAAATCTCATGATACTATATTGTAATTTACCGTACCGATCGAAGTATTATTAATCAATTATTTTGGTTCTGAATAATACTATATGGCTTGTTGTCAATGATAGAGTCATTGAGTTGGGCCAAAACATTAAACATGGCCCTATACTGAAGCTTTTTCCATTATAAAGCAAGGACAAATTCAAAGGAAAGTGGGTGATTATGTTCATATATATCCATGTAGTATCACATATCATCATGATGAATTTGAATGGTATACTGGCGTGAGATGTATCATGATGATAAATTTGAATGGTGTGTATATACCATGCGCATATGATTAATAATGTTATATATTAATTTAACATTTGCTTGTGATTTTATTAATTTTGTGCCGAGTTTCTACTCTAACTAACAATCCGTACTGATCAGTATTTGTATATCTAATTAATCTCTCTCTCTCTTTTTATATATTTTATTTACAATGATAAATTAATAACAATAACAGCAAATAATACTGTACACTTGCGTCTGATGGAAACCCTTTGCGTTGTCACGGCATTGCTAAGTTGTAGTGTCTGTTACTGATTATTTTATTTTTTATTAGTGTGGCCACCTAGAGAAACAAAGTAATACAACATCCGAAAATTGAAAAGGAAAGAAGGACAAAATTTTCAGGTAAGAAAATGAATATGCATGTCGTTTATTCGATAAGTAATTAAGGGTAAGTCTACATATATAATTTTTAAATGATAATTTAATAAACCAGCTATTATAGTCATTTTATTATATATTTTGTAGAAAATCTATTTTTTGGTACATTAAAATTTAGGGTGAGAGGATGATGCCCCAGTCTTGGACTGGTACGAGACTCTATCTTAATGTATCCATTTAATTAATGAATAGAATAACTTCTTCATCAGTAAAATAAGACTATCAGGTCTGGCATATGAATTAGAACAAAATTAAAGGATAGACATGTACATGGTGATTACAATACAATGCAAGATATGGACAACATACAGTGACATCAACCGCACACGTTAAATCATTATTGTGGAGGCAAGCTTTTATTGTCGTTAGGCTGCCCTGAAGAATCTTCCACTTTGTAAAGCTGCAACTCTTAATTAACAATTAATTAAACTCCCATTCCCTTATTGTTTGTCCAAATTAATACATATATCAGGGTCTTAAGCTACTATATATATCGGAATGATAAATTAAACATTAACTATTAAACAAATAAAACAATGTTAACGTACGTATTATAAGCTTATATCATCATTTTTATAGGTATATGTATATAAAATATCTATATCTCCTTGAGTTCGGCTAGAGATTGCCTGTATTAAAATAAGAATGATGTCACTTATATAGATTTAATTAGTGTTTCGCTTGCGTGATGTGTATCCAGATATTCAACAACTCTTTATTTATTTAAACTACAGCAATCCCGCTCGAGTCGGAAAATATACATCATGATGGGACTAACTCTCACAACGAAAATTTTTTCATCCACAAAACACCAACCTGAAATCTTGTTTAAGGGCAACATGTACCACTTGAATATATCAACAACTCTTTGATGTTTTGAAATGGATATAGGATTCTAACATGAATCTAAACGCGCATTTAAAAAATAGTCACATATAATAACTCATTTAAAATTTTATTTAAATTAATTAAGATATATATATATATATATATCTGTCGGTATAAAATAAGAAAATTATACTAAGGCCAGGAGGAGACATGGGCATATTATAGTTAGAACTCAAGCCAAGGTCATAAGAGCACTAATCTCGAACTTGAAGCCATATGGGTTTTCATCTCGAAGTAATGGCTTATAGTTCGAATTAGCCTCAAGGTTAGACAATTGGTCATCAGAGTTCGAAGAAAAGATCTAGAAGACGCATTCGAAGACTGCCAACAATTGGCCTTTTTGTCCACATCAGGTAATGGTTATAAACAGTTCCTTGTCTTTCAACACAGCGGGATATGTGAGAACGTGGTATAAGTGTCCAAAATATATAAGTGTCCACATCAGGAAATGGTTATAAGCAGTTCCTTGTCTTTCAATTGGCCTTGTCTTAGAAAAAGAAAATATTAAATGGTATAAGTGTCCAAAACTTATAATTAGCGTCAAAGCATGTTCGGTAAACCCTAACCCTTCCCCTATCTCTTTTTCTCAAAGTGGGGAAAACTTGTTCGATAATATGCTATCACTAACATTTTAAGAGTGTATTTGGTAAGGAATTTAAGCTAGATGAAAGCTAAAATTAGTAGTTGAAACCATTTTATCAGTGTTTGATAAGGTAGCTTTTTTAGGTAGCTACTAGCTTTTCTTGAAAAGTTACTTGAGGTAGCCTTTTTAAAAAGCTCCCATTTTCAGCTACACTTGCTAAAAATTTATTATAAATTTATCCCCCAACCAACCTCACTCATCATTATTTAATAAGTAATTATGTTCTTGTATGTCATTTTACCATTTTCAACTAGTTTTACCAAACACATTTAATCAAATCAGCTAGTTTTTTTGCTTTAAGCTAACTTTTCAACTAGTTTTCTTAAACACACTCTAAGTTTCTCATTATCACTTGTAGCACTATCTTCTTAATGTCAATGGATTCTGTTGAGATGCCATGAATTTTATGTTGTCCTGAATTATTACCGAACCCAACATTGTGGAGATTGAAATTGGAAGAAGAGAAAAGTAGAGGTTTTATTGGTGGAATCAGAGAAAACCACAAGCAGATTGTGGATTGCTCCATGCCTATGGAAACACTGCAGAGTGGGGAAACTGAAGTAAGAGAGAACCACAAGAAGGTTGTGGATCGCCCCATGCCTGTGGAAACACTGCAGAGTGGGGAATTGAAGTTAGAGAGAACCACAGGCAGGCTTTGGATCGCTCCATGCCTGTGGTTCAACTAGAAACGTTATTTTCTGCTGCCTCTTCATTTAAGATGTTTTTATTGGGTTGTAATGGGGTTTTAAGGTGCTGTTACATTTTATCCTTTTATAAGGCCATAAGGCATCTGCGTCATTGTATTATTCTCTTTAATCAGAAATAAGAAACTCTTGAACTGCTCGTGGACGTAAGTCACATTGACTGAACCACGTAAATTGTGTGTCATCTTCTTTTCCCTGTCTCTTTCTTTTGCATTTTGCCATAACAATTGGCATCAGAACTCTAGGTTACGCTAGGGCCTGCTCTGGAGAAACGCAATGTCTTCGTACAAATTCAATATTGATATACTCAATGGATCTAATGATTTCACTTTGTGGAAATTGAAGATGAAGGCGGTTCTGGTGCATCAGGGGTGCGCTGCAACACTGGAGGGTGCAGATAAATTACCAACGACTATGACAGATAATGCGAAGAACGCAATGTTGGAAAAAGCGCACAATTTGATTCTATTGAGTTTGACTGATGAGGTTCTGCGAGAGGTGGGTGAAGAGACAACGGCTGCAGGGATGTGGAAGATGCTGGAAGATAAATTCCAGAAGAAATCCCTAATCAAACGGTTGTATCAGAAGCAACGTCCCTATACCTTGCAGATGTCTGAGAATATGTCTGTGAGAGATTATCTTGATAACTTTAACTGAATTATCTTGGACCTACAAAGTATTGGAGTTTGATGATGATCGAGGATCTAGCTATTATTTTTTTATGCTCTCTGCCAAAATCATATGAGAATTTTGTTGATACTATGTTGTATGGCAGAGATAGTATTACTGTAAAAAAACGTGAAGAATAGTTTGCAGTCTAAAGAACTGAAGAGAATAGTCTCTAGTTCTAATAGGGATGATGCAGGTCTGATAGTTAACAGAGGCTGAAGCATGGAGAGAGGAAATAGTAGCAAGGGTCATACACGCAGTAATTCACTTTTGAAGTCAAAGAAAGTGAGATGTTACAAGTGCAATGAGGTGGGGCACATCAGGAAGAATTGTCCACAACTGAAGAAAGACAGAAATAGTAACGTTAGTGCAGCTGTTGTTCGTTCTAGTGCAGTTGTCTCTGGTGAGAGTTCTGATGAAGGAGATGGCGGAGATGTTTTGACGGACAATACTATTGGTTTTGCTGATACATGGGTCATGGATACCTATGATTCTTATCACATGACCTTTAACAGGGAGCTATTCAGTTCGTATAAAGAATGGAATGGTAGTGTAAAGTTGGGTGATGATGAGGAGCTTAGTGCGAAAGGTAGTGGTGTTGTATAGATAAAAATGTATGATGGCATGGTCAGAACGTTTGAATTTGATGCTTGGTATGTTCCTGGCTTGCGGAAGAACCTAGTTTCTATTGGTAACTTAGATAAATAGGGGTATCGTTTTTTAAGAAAAAAAATGGACATATTACAGTTTCCAAAGGTGCTCTGGTTGTCATGAAAGGGATGTTTCAACATGCAATTTATGTTATTCTTGGCAATTCTTTTCAGGGAACGGTGTCTGTATCCCATTCCTTAGAACAACATGTTGATAATACAGAATTATGGCATCACAAGTTAGGACATATGAGTGAGTGTGGACTTGCAGTTTTGAGTAAACAAGGATTGTTGGGTGGAGTGGTGACAGGGAAATTGAAGTTATGTGAATCTTGTGCTATGGGTAAACAACACAGGCTGAAATTCAGTCACGACACTACATTAACAGAATGGTGCTACTGAACAAATGAATCAAACACTACTTTAGTGTGCTCGGTGCATGCGTTTGAATGTTGGTCTCTCAAAAAGAATTTTGGGCTGAAGCAGTTAATATTGTTGTCTACTTGGTGAACATGACTCCGTCTACTACAATTGATTTAAAGACTCCTCGGGAGGTATGGTCTGATAAACCTTCTGATTATTCTAGTTTACATATATTTGGTTGTCCTGCTTATGCTCATGTCAATGAAGGTAAATTAGAGCCTAGGGCAATGAAATGTATATTTCTTGGGTACCCTATGGATGTCAAAGCGTATAGATTGTGGTGTACCGAAAAGAATAGAACTCAAAAGTTTGTTATTAGAAGAGATGTTACTTTTAATGAGTCTGCTATGTTTGGCCGGAAAGAGGAGGTTGAAAATCTTGCAGGAAATAAAAGTACAGATAAGGAAGTTCATCATAAGGTTGAGCTTGAGGTTGAAGCATCAAATGAGGAAAATTCGAATCCTTTGGAATAGTCCAGTAATGTCCAAGAAGAGCCTCGAAGTATAGAAACAAGGAGAACAAGGAGGGAAATCAGAAAACTTGCTAGGTATGCAGATGTTATTAATGTTGTTGATACTAACTCTGTTGCGCATGCCTTGGCAGTTGGTGAAAATCTTGATTCTGATGAGCCCAAATCCTATAAGGAGGTAATTCAGAGTAAAGAAGCATCAAAATGGTTAATTTCCATGAATGAGAAGATGCAGTCTCTTTAGAAAAATCAGACCTGGGACTTAGTACCATTGCCTAGAGGTGTGAAGCCAGTGAGATTAAAATAGGTGTTCAAGAAGAAAGAAGGTATTCCTAGTACAATGTTAGATGAAGAATCTTTCTTTTTTTAGTTTTAATTCTATCTTGGGCTATTCAAAATGTTGGGTATTACTTGATTTGTCAGATTATATTCTCTTGGATAAACTATGTTTTTCCTCATTGTATTTTTTTTATCAATTTTAATATTCGTCTTGACTTTTAAAACATTTGTTTTATATCCATATATTTTTAAAATATCTTAGTCATAGTCCCTAATGCTAATTAGTTCAATGAAGTACTTTTAAAATATCTTAGTCATAGTTCCCAACACTAATTAGTTCAATGAAGTTATTGACCTATTTAATAAATTTACATATTAATCTTTAGTGTTTGATCTCATTTAGTTCATGTGGATGTTAGTTCATTTATTAAGCAATTGACTAAGGTGTTTTAAGGATACATAGATATAAAATAAAGATTTTAAAAATCGGGATGAAAATCAAAGTTGATAAAAAAAATATAGGAACAAAAAACATATTTTACCCTATTTTCTTTAGCTAGAAACAAATGTTTTAGAAATCATCCAATCCGTTCATTAGTGGTAGCTGTAAATACATTAACTAGTAAGTAAACAAATGACATTGTTCAACTATCAACACCATCCATTCAGAGGTTCACAATAATTTAATAGAGCTCTCAACTCTAGTATATATAATTGGCCACAAAAGGGGTCCCTAGTAATGTATGTGCAATTAAATGTTGCAGTGCTGAGTGACCAATTGTCTCCAAGACAGAGCAACACTTGAATCTACTCAGGTCCCAGCCCAGGATTTAATGGTCCAAACAAGCTGCACAGAGGTGTCCATTTCAATTTCATGCAGTGGCAGTACCAAACAAAAAGAGGGACATTTCTCGTGCTAACGGCTAATGGAAATTACAATGAGTGTCACATAAAAATTAATAACTACAGGTTCATTTCAGAGTACAGTTCACACAGTTCAAAGAGGGACACCATTCAATGATTCATGGTCCCCTTTTATTCATTACTTAGCTTAATGCTTAGAGTAATGTTTAGGGAGAAAGAATGAGGTAAGTGTGCCTGTTGGGGGACCAATCCATCCAAGACCATGAAAGTGCACACAAGCCTTCAGCGATATGGCCTAATAAATGATAATGGGTTTGCAGAATGTCCCAAAATTGATAGGTCCCTGTTCTGATCCATTGAAGATGGTTTTGAGAGTTAATTGCGTCCAAGAAAGTTCACGTGAGGCCCAGCTCATTGCGTTCATGGACTCAACCATATCCTTCCAAATATCTTGAGATTTGTGAGACAATGATCATTTATTGCTTAATGACATTCTAAGTTTAAGAATTCTTTGGTCTTAAATAGAATTATCATTTTAAAATTTCATGGATACAGATTTATGTACGTTTAAAAAATGGAAGGAGGAATAACAGATGTGATTGGTAGTGTAATGTAAATGAAAGAGATTCAGGAAAAAAAGAGGTGAAAAATAAGATGTAAGAGAAATTAGGGATGTGAAAATTATTATTCAATTTTTATATAAATATTAAAAAATATTTTAAAAAGTTATAATTGTAGGAACAAAAAGTTTATTTAAAATAGATTTAAATATATTTTTAGTCTTTATAAATATGGACCTTTTTGTTTTTAGCTCCTATAATTTTTTTATCCCTAAAACATTTTTCATTAGCCTCTTTGGTCCCTACTCCGTACTGTTAACCCCTAGTTGAAGTGGCTAACGGAGTGTCGCATTAGCCCGCCACGTGTTATTTATATCTGGCTTAAATTTATTTTTAATCCCTATAATTATGGTCCTTCTGTTTTTAGTCCCTACAATTTTTATTTTATTTTTCACCCCAATCTTATCTCTATCCAAGATCAAATTGCCTTTTTGCTTCTGTTGCATTGTTACACTTTTTTTGTTTTTCACCTCAATCACATTCCCTTTCTAAGGACGCGATGTGCATGGCGACGATACTAAACAAGGTTATGAAGGTGTTGAGCGTGGCAATGGAGCACAAGGTGATGACGTTGTGGAGTTTGTTCTTTCTGTTTCGAGATCGGACATGACAAGAAGCAATTATGCAGGTCAATGGGTAGACCAAGATTCAGTTTCTGATGCAAAGCGATTGTTCCCCCCTCATGTGCATCAAATGTGCACCGATTTGCTCAAGATTTTCAGGGTTAACTCAAAATCATGCCTCTATTTCCTATGACACCTAGACTACACGTGTCATGCCCTTTTGATGCACTTGAAGGTACATCATAGAAAATGATAGGAAAAAGCTTGTAATTATAAATCAAATGAAAACTTTGTTAGTCAATAGACAAAAGAAAAAGAAATGCAGAAAAAAAAAAGATTGTTTTAGGTTTTTTCCTCTTCATACATTAAGTGTCTGTTTGGTTTATAGTTGAGTAAAATTGATTCTATAAATCAGTGATTGAGATTAATTATGTACATTTTACAATGCACGTTGGATGGAAGTGATTTAAAATCAATTCCACGAAACCATGGTTTTGATTATTGAAACACGCAAACAAACAGGCACTAAATTCAAGTGTGTTAAAATTTTGAATAATTGAATACATAAAAAATTTATTTTCTCAAACCCACGAGGAGTTCCAAAATTTCAACGGTAACAATTCAACAAAAGTAAAAAAGGCATTGCTATGTTGCGTGGGGATGGGGTTGAGGTGAAAAACAAAAAACAAAAATGTAGGGACTAAAAAGAAAAGGATGATATTTACAAGGACTAAAAATAAACTTAAGTCGGGCATAAATAACACGTGTGGTAGGATGATATGACACTACATTAGCCACATCAACTTGGAATTAATGGTAGGGACTAAAGGCTAATAGAAATTCTTTTAAAAATGAAAAACCAAAAGAAAAATTTGTAGAGACTAAAAACAAAAGGACTCATATTTATAGAGATTAAAAACATATTTAAACCTTTAAAATATATTATCATCTCATTCTATTAATACTTTTTAATTTCTCTTATGAGCGATATTAAAAGACAAAAATAAAATTGAAAAAAGTTATTAGTTTTCTTAGTTTTTGAAATTGATAAATAATTTAAAATATATAAAATGACAGATTTTAAAATAGAGTTATCGTTATTATCATCATATTAAATGTTAACAATTTTACTTTGAAAACTAATGACATTGTATATATTATTAAATAGTCATATTAATCAGTGTTCTAAAAACATGTTAAGGAATAAAAAATATTTAATAAAATGTCCAATCATGTATTTTTAGAGTATTTTACTTCATTTAATATACATATTTTAAAAATCTTAATAAGTGTTTTTTTTAAACCACATGTATCATTTAGAGGATGAATGGTTAATGATACGATAACGGTTGTCATTATTAAACATTACTCCCTCCTTTTCAATACGATAACTATTTTTCCATGTTTACCCTCTGTTTATGGGTGTTGGGAAATACGTCTTAGAAACTGAGTAGTGGGACTTTGAAAGTTGATATTCCATTAATTGCATAAAGTTGATATTCCATTAATTACAAATTTACTTCCCATTTGCTTTTTAGAATTTCCTTCATATATTTGGCTTTTAAAAATAATGCAACGTTCAAATTTCCTTGTGCACAACGATTTTCAGTTTGCATGCTTACTTCACATGTGCTTTATTAATTACTCTTGAATGTACAACTAATATCAATGCTATAATAAATATCAACTCATTATTGTATTCACATAAAATTAAAAAGAGGATGGTAAATTAATAAGGGCAATTTAGTAAAATTAGTATGTCTTTTCAATCAATTATTGTTGTTCTTAATCTGTGTGAGAAAACCTTAAACGACTGTCATATTGAAATGGAGGGAGTAATTATCAGATTTATAAACACAATTTACTAGCATACATTAATTCCAATTAGTTACTCCATCTGTTTCTTTTTATTTGTCGTTTAAGATTTTTGCACAAAGATTAATGAATGCAATAATTATGTCTTTTAAGTCTCATGTTTTTTAAAGATGCTCTTTCTCTTTCTCTCACTAATGCAATTAATATTTCTCTTTTTTTAATAACAATGTATAAACACCATGTATTTATGTTCACATTGTGTACCTCTTATCATAATTTTTTTTATTTGAAAACATAAAAATTACATTTATTAAAATTTTGAACTTTATAAACATTTATGATATAGCTTTATAATAAATATTTAAAATAAAAAAGAATAAGATTTTTTGTTTTTAAAAAAAAGAATTAGATTACCATAGAGTAAAATTGAAAAAATAACATTTATTATCGTTTTGATATCTGAAAACGACACTTATTTAAAAATAAATTTGAGACCCTAAAACGACACTAAAAAAATAGAGGGAGTACTACATCTTATCCTCTACATAAGAAATAAAGACTAAATTTATCAAGACCAAGTAAATGTATTGGAATATGATAAAATTAATTAATAATGTTATTAATTTAAGTTTTTTTCCACAAATACCTTTAATATAAAATGATTGAATTTGAATAAATTGATATCTCATTTACCACTCACAATAAATCAAGGATATATAAGATATTTAACAATTAATGAAAATAAAATTGGTATTTCCTATAAAACAGGGTCTCGCATCTGACAGGTCGCAGGTTCGAAACCTTCACTTGTCCCCTTATGGTGAGGTAAATGATTTTTGAGCCCGAAGGCCTTCCCTGCCTTCGACTGAAGCACCATCTCTCACCCTAAATTTTCGTTCACCAAAAAATGTGTTTCTTTTATATTGGACCTAAAAATTTTAACTTTTGGAGGTAATATTAAATTTAGAGAAATTAATTTGTACAACTAACATATACAACATTGCCATGCAACCAAGAGAGAGGTAGAGATAAAAAAGAGAGAAGTGTGAGATATAATAGGTGATATGATGGAGAGATATAGAGAGAAAATTTGTGTTATATGAGTTGTATAAATTTGTTCTATGAATAATTAATCTTTTAAATTTAAGTATATAACAAGCTGCGCACGACAATGACGATACGGGTTTTTAAGGAAAACAAATTCTCCATAGCTTAAGGTGTCAGGTGACTCATCTAATCAAATTTAGCAATGAATACTAAACTTACCAAATGAACCCCCCATTAAATTAGACACGAGTCCCAAGTAGAATATATGGTTGTGTACTTGTGTTCATTTCTACTTGATAAAATCCATTCAGCCCGCAGTCTGAGCATAATATTTTTAATGGCACTAGTATCTACTTAAAGAAAAGATACAAAAATACCGTGTCAAATTAGTATTTTGAATTGAATAGTTAAACATACATATATAAGATAGATAAAAAATTACAATACAATGAAAATTGACAAATATTTCATAGACTTATATAACTTAAACACCGCTTCCCCGTTTAAAATGTCCATTCATATAATATAAATTTCAAAATATAATTAATATTTATTTATATTAAATTTAATTTTAATATATATATTTTCTTCTTTTAATATATAATATCTTTAATACTACAGTTTTATCAATTAAACATTAAAAATATAATTACTAAATATTGATTAATATTACTTTAAATTATTAAAACAAGTAAATTCAGATAAATTTTCTTCTAAGTGAAGAATATATTTTACAAAATAACATGCAAAACTATAGCCCTTAATTGAAAAATCAGGTATTAAAATTTTAACTTTATAATATATATGGATGTACTTAATTACAATTACAATTATAGTTTCAATTATTATTTTTGCAAGTAATGATTATAACCTTACATTTTACCCTCTAAAATACAAATCCATCATTTTAAAAGTCAAATCCCTAAGCACATTTTTTTCTTGCTATTTCGATCTCAACCATTGACAATCAGACGAGCACCTCGGCAAATTGAAGGCAGAATAAGTCAGGCATATTAATTTTGAAAACTGGGTTCAGTGCTCAATGATCAATCAAACATGCGGGGTAAGCTCAATATTAAGCCGCCACAATTAATCTATTAAACAAACTAAGTGATCTAAATATAGTAAGATGAAAAATATGCAAGAACCGGAAACATTGTATCATTTTTCATGAATATTTGATATGGTCCACGATTGCTCTAGAAATATATCCTTAATTCTGCACGTACACGAGACCACGCACATACACACAAATAAATAAACTATTCGGGAAACCCTCATCATCACTTGTAAAATTCGAAGTCAGTATCAGGCTTCTTCACGTTTGTCCTATAACCCTTCTCAAAGTCCTTTGGCAGTATGACATATCTATTCTTACGAACGGCATGCATTCCTGCTTCTTGACAAATAGCTGCGATCTGCATGCACCAACAATTATCAAATAATCAATGCCATTTACACAATACAAACTGTTGAGATGATAATTACATTCTATTTTGATGTTTGACTTCTACGAAGTTTGGTTATTTTCTTCCTTCCCATAGCTATCTCTTTCAGTAATAAAGCTAAAACCCAAATTTATATGTTCATATATTATATATATACATTATACATATATATAATCAAAGTGCAAATGTTTGAGGCTTTGGAAGGTTGAAAGGGAGGAAGGTTAACTTGTTTGTTATTATGTATACATCTCTCATTCATGAGGGTGTGAGACATTGTATACCAAAATCATATATAATAATTATCAAGCTGATTCAATCAAACAATTGTGCCTTTCATCTTTTTCTCCCCATCTGCTCTTCTAATCTAGAAATCTTAAGTTTCTACTTTCTACTTCAATCATGTACCATTACTACCTGCATACCACCCTCCTCTTTACATTGAGGGCAGCCAGCCAAAAGCTTTGCTGAAAAATATATCCAGGCAGTCTAAAATCTCCTTATTACACGGAAATCACATTTTTTTCTAATTAGCTATCCAACATTTTAAGCTTAGAAGAACAAGTCATCCACAGCATAATCCTTCTCAAAATAATAACTCATCTTCCCATAATCCCATCTATATACACAAACATATTTTGGCTTAAAACGATACTAAGATAACAGCTTCAACTCATTGTCCCACATATTCCCCATAAAGTAATGCCATTCGGCTAATCAGTTAATATAAAGCATCTCAAAAATAAATAAACATGATAATTTTCTCTGAGACAACAATTTTCAATTCAAACTAAACTGTTTATAGCAGCAGCTTATTTAGCACTCCAAAAACTGTGACAAAGATTCTGAAATAAGCTCCCAATGACTTTCCAAGTAATTATTTCATATTTGCTTTTAAGCTTTCCCACAAGATGATGAAGGTGAAAAAATATAAAATTTTGAAATTTTGATAGTTGGATTAATCATATATGATCATGAAATTAATAACAAGTCTGCTTACATAAATTTGTTAACATAATGAAAATTATCGGTTAATACATGAACAAACCTCAGCAGCACTAATTTTGTCAGGTCGCGAAACATAATCTTCCAGGTCCACCTCATCACCCAAGTTCATTTTGGCTGTGCAAACCTGTTCAAAGTACATAAAATAATTAGCTGGAAAGCAGCCAAAAAATGAACTATTATATAATTCTATATACAAGCAACTGAAAGCCTGCAAAATAAACTGAAATTTGTCACTCGTGAAAAATAAAATGTCGTATTGACTGTAAACATGGAATTCTGACAAAGTATGAAAGTATAACATATAGAAGTACTGAAGACTTGCCTGAAACACAAGCCTCTTTTGGCGTCTATCAGGCAAAGGGAACTCAATTTTGCGATCAAGCCTTCCAGGACGCAAAAGGGCAGGATCCAAAGTGTCTGCCCGATTAGTTGCCATTATGACTTTAACATTCACTGTTTGGTCAAAACCATCCATCTGAAGAAAATTACAGAAAGTTAAACTAGAACGTCAAATATCTAAAACCAAAGAGGCACTCTAACCAAAGAGCCAAGCCAGAGGTTGAGAGATAAGGAAAGACTAAACCCATGTTGCTCAGCACAGCTTAGTAAATAGTCATGCATTACACAATACATTCACAGCATCTGATAGAAATATCTTTTTATAATACCTGATTCAAAAGTTCCATGAGGATACGTTGCACTTCTCTGTCAGCACCAGTTTGAGCATCAAATCTAGCGGTAGCTATTGCATCAACCTCATCAATAAATATAATAGCAGGGGCATTCTCTTTCGCAAGACGAAATACATCACGAACCATCCTTGGACCCTGAAAATATAAATAGCAGATAAGATTAGAATATTTTGCTGTAAACCATTGCTAAACAATTAATTCTTGTTTTATTAAGATAATATGAATTTTGAAACTCCCAGGAAACATTGTTAACATCACTTCGATTGCACATGACATAAAATTCATACCTCACCAAGATACTTCTGCACAAACTCAGATCCCACAACCCTGATGAAGGCAGCAGTGGTATGATTAGCAACAGCTTTGGCAAGCATTGTTTTACCAGTTCCAGGGGGCCCGTATAGTAGAACACCACGAGGTGGGTCAATACCAATTTGTTTGTATAACTCATGATGTGTAAGGGGTAGCTCCACAGCCTCACGAATTTCCTGCTTTTGGATATCACATCCTCCAATGTCCTAAAAAAGATCAAAACCATATCAGGGGGGTATGGACAGAGTCGACGGACACATAAAGTAGTTTAAGATAACAACAATACATACTACACAGAAGGCCTGACAAATATACCACAAAAAGCACCTGTTAAAACTTGTTAGAATCACTGTCATTGGCTAAACCAATTATACTGCTCAAGTAATGTGTCTGTATCACACTTTATCATCACTCTCATGATAGACCATCCCATTCCTTGGCGATGGACCAATACTTTCAGTTTCAATGTTATTTCCCTGCAACCTCCTAGACTCAAATACAATTTAGCATTTAATTTAATGAACAACTAGTCCCCTGTATCTGTAATCTCCGGCATCAAAATCCTAGATTCCAAGTGGAAAATGAAGAATTGATAGAAACTCCCCCAAGCTCATCTATGGATCTCACCCTCACCTTTGAAGTAAGAACATTCTTCTCTAGCTTATACTGCAACTACTAACCCAAGACACTTGAATTCTCCTAAACAAATTCAACATTTTCCATTCTCACATGTGATTTAAACACTTGTACATATCTAGGGTGTTCAATCTTAAAAATCTACAGAAGCACTTCTGTGAATGTAATGACAATTCAGCTTTTGGAGTGAGCCCATGAATTTGAAGACATGGAGGAAAGACAGAAAGCAATGATTCCCTCTTAAATCAAAATTAATCAGACAATGTAGATCAGTCTCATCAAAACGAAAGTCCCTGTATGTAGATTACTTCACAACTATCAAGCTAAAACATTCTTTAATATCCTCGAATAGACCAAGTAGTCTTCTAGAGGTTTAACAATAACCCAACACTCACTCCCAGAACTCAAAGACATTATCACTTTGGGACCAATATCTCTAGGATTGACACCAAAAGCCCTTGTGCTCCAGCTAAAACCATCCAATCCATAATAGCAACAGTAGATATTACAAAAAAAACAACGCTACAAAATACAAAACTTCAAGAAGTAATGCACAAATTCATAGTTCCTCCTCGTCAAATTAACCATTACGTAACACAACACTACCTTTAAAGCAGAAGGACCTTTTCCCATTATAATTTTATCGAAACAGGTCAAACAACAAACACAAAAGCTAAATTTTCATATTTGTCACAAATAGGCCTAATAAATATCAAACCGCAATTGACAATCAAAAACTGAAAATTAGAAAAAGGAAGCAGTTGCATTCACAATAAAAGAAATTAAAAAAGCACTTAAAGGAAAACCCTAGATTTCGTTTCCTCCGTCAAAAGAAAACCCTAATCCAAAACCAATTGAGAAATCGTTAATGAACTGACATTGTAAGTGACATCAGGCTTCTCGGACTGGCTGAGGAGTGAGATACTGGAGTCTGCCTCCGGCGGGAGAACATCGACGAGGGCGTTGGAATGGCGGTGGAGTGCGACGGAGGCAGAAGGCTTAAGGAGTTCGCGGTTGATGGTGCTGAGGATCCGAACGTAGTAATTGGATCCAGTTGTGGATCCAACGATGCCGTTGTTCTGGTCGACCATCTCCATGAACTGGCCGATGACGAGTGGAACCGATTGGATCCTCTTCACCTCTTCTTGCGCGCGAAGAAGCTCGCGCTTCAGGTTCTTCTGCTCGTCCTTCACGTACTCCTCCTGGATGTCGATGAACTCAAGTTGTCGCTGCAGCGACTTAAGGCGGCTGTAGAGGTCGTCTTCGTCGGTGGATGCGTCGCCGCCATAGATGTAATCGGATTTCGTCGACGGAAGCGACGGTGGCGGCTCCGACGTGGGTTTTGGGTCCAATACCATCGCAGAGGATCCCATAGTTTTTGGTGAAGAGAGAATATCAGAGAATTTGGGGGAATAGGGTTTCGTGGAATTGGTGATCGTTTTGTTTTTGTGAAAATGAAAATAGATAGAATGACAAAAACGACCTCGTTTGCGTGTAAGCGAAGAAATTCTTTACGTTTTTTGTGCTTCGCACGGGATAAAATATTAGCTATCATAAATACTTATATATTAAGAGAATATATTTGTAAAAAAAATGGTAAGAACAAGACTGTTTCCTGTGGTTCATTAAAAAATTACTCTTATAATAAAATAAATTATAGGAACGAATCATTAGTGAAAATGATTTAATATAATAAAAAAATAGAAGTGCGATAGAAATAAAAGAAAACGACAAAAGCAAGACTCCCGTGGAGGATGTCTGTTTTTCATTGCATAAAAAATCATTACTAAATTGAGAATAAAAAAACCACAAAAACAGAAGTTTGAAAACACGACACATGTATTGTGAGAATAATTTTAATATAAAGTAAATAAAATAGATAAAATGGTAGGAACGGGTCTGTCTCCCGTGGAGAATACCCGAAGTTCATAAAAAGAGTCTTTCATGATGAAACATATATTAATAAAAAAATAATGAGAGAAAATGTTTTAATATCATAATTAAAAAAGAAAACGAAAGTGTGAAAAAAATAAAAGAAAAAGGAAAACGACAGGATTATGACTGTCTCCCGTGGATAATTCATGTAATTCATAAAAAATCACTTTACTAACGTGATAATGAAGAAGAATGATATTATAAGTGAATGATTAATTAAAAACAAACAAAAAGGAGAAAAAACCCTACAATAAAATTTAAATGAATGAAGATATGATTTTTATAAAAAAAAATGAAAAGAAAGTAAAAAAGATGATACGACTTTTGTCATTGTTCATTTATGACTTTTTATTACATAAAAACACACATTAGGAAATATAATAAATATGTTGATGTATATAAAATGTAATATAATAATAATAATAATAAAAAAGAAAATTAATGTGTGAGAAAAAACAAAAAGGTAGGAACAGGACTGTCTCCCGTGGAGAATACCCGCAGTTCATAAAAATTTCTTTTATAATGTAATATATTAATAAAAACGAATAATGAGAGAAAACATTTTAAAATCATAATAAAAAAAGAAAATGAAGGTGAGATAAAAAATAAAAGAAAAAAGAAAATGATAGGATCAAGACTGCCTCCCGTGGAGGATTCCCGTGATTCATAAAAAACACTATAATGGAAGCTAAATAAATGGAGATATAATTTTGATAAAAAATTAAAAAGAAAGTAAAAAGGATAATAAATAAAATTAATGTGTGAGAAAAAATAAAATGGTAGGAATAGGACTATTTCCCGTGGAGAATATCGACAATTCATAAAAAAATTCTTTTATAATGAAACATATTAATAAAAACGAATAATGAGAGAAAATATTTTAATATCATAATAAAAAAAGAAAATAAAAGTGAGATAAAAAATTAAAAGAAAAAAGAAAACGACATGATTAAGACTGTCTCCCATGATTCATAAAAAAACACTACAATAGAAGCTAAATAAATGGAGATATAATTTTGATAAAAAAAAATTAAAAGAAAGTAAAAAGGATAATAAAAAAATTAATGTGTGAGAAAAAAATGGTAGGAACAGGACAGTCTCTCATGCAAAATACCCGCAGCTCATAAAAAAAATTCCTTTATAATGAAACATATTAATAAAAACAAATAATGAGAAAAAATAGTTTAACATCATAATAAAAAAAATGAAAGTGAGATAAAAAATAAAGGAAAAAGAAAATGACAGGGTTAAGATTGTCTCTCGTGATTCATAAAAAAACACTACAATAGAAGCTAAATAAATGGAGATTTTGATAAAAAAAATTAAAAGAAAGTAAAAAGAATAATAAAAAAAGAAAATTATTGTGTGAGAAAAAAATAAAATGGTACGAACAGGACTGTCTCCCATGGAGAATACCCGCAGTTCATAAAAAAAATCTTATTTAATGAAACATATTAATAAAAATGAATAATGAGAGAAAATATTGTAATTTCATAATAAAAAAAGAAAATGAAAGTGAGATAAAAAATAAAAGAAAAAAACAAAACGATAGGATTAAGACTGCCTCCCGTGGAGGATTCCCGTGATTCATTAAAAAAACACTACAGTAGAAGCTAATTAAATATTAATGGAGATATAATTTTGATAAGAAATATGAAAAAAGTAAAAAGGATAATAAAAAAATAATGTGTGAGAAAAAATAAAATGGTAGGAACATGACTGTCTCCCATAGAGAATACGCGCAGCTCATAAAAAAAATCTTTTATAATGAAACATATTAATAAAAACGAATAGTGAAAGAAAATATTTTAATATCATAATAAAAAAAGAAAATGAAAGTGAGATAAAAAAATAAATGCAAAAAGAAAATGACAGGATTAAGATTGGCTCCCGTGGAGGATACCGTGATTTATAAAATAAACACTACAGTAGAAGGTAAATAAATGGAGATATAATTTTGGTAAAAAATAAAAAAAAATGGAGTTATAATTTTGGTTAAAAAAGTAAAAAAAAAAAGTAAAAAAATGATGTGATATTTTTTAGAGGGAAAGAAAATGAATGAGAAAGTGACATGTGGCAAAGGTGGGGTTTTATTTTCCTATAGTATATTAGATTAGATTAGATTATATATTAGATATTAGATTAGATTAGATAAAAGTGAAAGAAAACAATTAAAAAAATAAAAAACGTATAGAAGAGTAGAGCCTTGAAAGAATAAAAAGTAAAAAAAAGAGGAAAAAGGAGAAAGCAACACATGTCTTGGGAGAAGCCTTTCTTATAGCAGTAATAGAAGGCTTAAATAAAACAATAAAGTCTTATTAATTTTTTAATTATTATTAATTTATAAATTTATAAATAATAAACATAAGTTGATATTGCATTAATATACTGGGGTTGTACGCATGCTTTCCCAGAAAAAGGGGCAATTCCGGTGTGCATTTCTTTTAAGTTTTAATAATGTAAAGATAAATATTAGAATTCTTTTAATAACATCGTTTCGTTATATTTACTTGTTATCCCCAATTAGAAGGTAAAAATACAGTAAAGGACACACTGTATTTATCCTTGATTTGGTTAGTAAATATTTTTTTAAAAAATTTATGAAAAAATAATATAAAATCACCTTAAATTTTTACGCTTTTATAAATACTTAAATAGTGATGTTGAAATTTCACTTTATTTCAATTAATCCCTAAAATTTTATTATTATTGCAATATATTATTTAAATAATATAAGGTTAAATAATTAATATAGTTAATCTCAATCTTTCAATATTTTGTGTTTAAATATTAAAAATACATAAAAAAAAGTAAAATTTACATTTCTTATTTTTTGATTAAGTCAAGTTTTAAGCATGTTTTAAATTTTTAAAATGAACATGATGGTTGTTCTTTTAATTTAGGGTCTTTTTTTTAATTTTCTGAAACTTTATTTTATATAATTTTAATATTTTATATACAAAATTTTAAAAAATTTGTTTTGTTAATTATTTAATTATCTTTATCTTTATATATATATATAAATAGAGATGAGTGTGGATCTATTTTTCCCGCCAAAATTAAGGTCAAAATTGTAATAACCTATTTAATCTTTTTTTTTAAATTAAAAGTTCAGATTTCAAATTTTGAATTAGTAAATAGAGAATATGGGAAATGTGAATTTCTTAAATTATTGAGTAGAGTTATTGTTGCAACTCATTCCCGATACGTTTCCCATTATTTGCTCTGCAAAAAGAAAAGCTTGCCACTTCCTCTTCCTTATTGTATTGATTCATCATAATTTTGTGGATGGACGATCTTCTTCTACTTTTCTCGCCTCTTTTTTTTTTTTTAATTTCAGTCATCGTCTTCTTCACAAAGCATTCTTTGTCTTCAACTTCTGCAACAGTGGAGCGCGTCCTGTAGAAATGCATTGGCATAGTGGTGCGACGATTGGGTCTGGTCTGGCTGAGAGATTGGAGTCGGTGCGGTGGTGCCCGTCATGCACCATGGCTAAGGCCGTTGGGTTCCTCTTCTCTCTCCGTTTATTTGTTTATGTTATTTTTTCTGAGTCCGAATACAGGGAAATGACTGTGGTGCATTTGCAAATAGGTGGTTGTGGGTGCTGCCTGCAAATAGGTGGTGGTTTCATGGTGCGACAATGGAGTCTGGCCGTAGGATTGGGAGAGGCAGTGGCCGTGACGGTGTAAGGGTTGTTCTTCTGTCCCTGTTCATCTTTTTTTTTTGCACCATATTTCCTCATCTGTATTTTTCTCTGATTGTGGGATTTTTTTTACATGATGTTATAATCTTTCATTTTTGATTCCTTTTTCACATGTTTCATTATTTGCATATTTTTATTCTGATTCTGAAGATGGAAATATTCATGTTCTCTCCTTTTAACGGTTCTCCATGTTATATTGATGTATAAACTGAAATATTAAAGGACAATATGTTCAAACTACAAAATATTAGATTAATTAAAACTCAAACTTAAGAATGAGTTATTACACAAAAAATAGATAAATTTTTGCAATTTACATTGATATTGTTCTCATATACATTTGCTTTTTTAAGACTTTGATTGGATGAAAACAAACATTTGAGGATGATTTATATATACATGCACTTTTATGTTTGCTTGATTAAATTTTATTGGAGAAGTTAAGGTTTTAAACAGGATAGGACATACGAAGGTGAAATCAAACATGTAAGGCTTGATAAGACCAAAATTGGTATAAGCTGAATGATTGAAGGAAAACTTAAAGAATGCACTTCCCAAAACCAAAAGATCTAAAATTGTCTAAGACTAAGGTACCCATCTGCCTATATATTTTATATTGATTTTTTAAATTTGCTTAAATATATTATCTGAAAAATTACAGGCTTTTACTTATATTATCACTATATTCTCTCAATTTTTTCATTCCTTTTTTTTATGTCCATCTTTGGATGGGAAGTCTCAATCAGTATTTGTTGTAGGTAATATTGTGTATTTAGTAAAATTTAATAGTTATGCTTTGTACCACCCCTACCATAATTTGGCATTACACATTTTCTGGCAAGGCTCAATGTGTTGTTTTTCTCTTGATATCTCTCTAATCTCTATTGTCAAAGAAGCATGTTATTGATGTTGTGTTGTTTGTCATTAATAATCTCACATAATCTAAGTTTCCTGTTAGAAATAAATTCTGATGTTGTAAGGGTTTATTTAAAAGGAAAAGATTAATAAACTCACTCTTTGGGAAGTACATAAAATGTTTTGCTAATCCTCACAATCCTCACAAATCATATTACTAAAATATCCATTTTCATATATTAAATTGTATTATACAATTTGTTCTACAAATATCTCTGAATTTTTCCTTCATGTTAGGAGGCTCTAGGAAAATGTTTGAGTAAACAAGCTAGAACCCTGATACTCACAGTCTGAAAGTATGAGCAGAAGATCACATGAAAATATAAACACATTGAAGGAGCAAAAGGTATTTTGGACCACTTTAATTCTTTTAACTGCCGAAAATGTTTGTATAGTATTTACCACTTCTTTGACCTATTACTTCATTGTTATCTTCAACTATTTTATGAGTTATCATGCTTTTCATTTCTCTAAATAAATTTTAGTTTTCCCATTGTTCTAGATCCTAATTGTGGTGTCAATGTGATTATTATTTTTAGCTTTTCAACTTCTTAGAAGTTGGAAATGAGGCCTTGGGGCATGGCGTTCTTCACGGAACCGATTATTAAGTTCTATAGTTATGGCTTTTCTTTTTTTACACATGCACATTTAATTATTGTTACTTTTTTCTGGCGGAATTTCACGTATGGAGTGTTTTGACATCTGGAAAAGATCATGGTGTAGTGCTTAGACGAATTAAAGCAGTTGTATACTGTTGTGGTAAATTGTTTTGATGTTGATTTTTCCATTCAACCTAGAGGTTTACAAAATCCAGAAGCATTTGCAAGAGAAACAGTGTGTATGTTATTATTTCCATATTTCATTCCATTTTATGAAATCAAGAACTTCTTAAGGCTTGAAACAGACAAGTCTTTCATTTTTATTTCAACTTTGTCAATGGTTGTTCTGAATTTAGCATAGATTGGATTTGCTCCAATTATCATTTTTTGTGCTCTTCTCTCTTCTTCATCATATCATGTAAGTACATTCCATGCCCCATTCTTTTCTTTCTCAATTTCGATATCATGCTGGGTTAACATACTTCTTTTTTAGATGATGTTGGGTTAATTTTTATAACATTAAGCTTACATGTGTTTATAGATATTCTATTTCCATGCATTGTGGAGTATCTCTATATTTTTTGTAGTATATAATTTCAATCTTTCAATTATTGACTGGATCCTGCACCGGAGCATGAGTTCTAATGGATCAAAAGGAAGTTTATGATGCTTCAGGTTTCTAGCATTTTTTGTTGGAGTTGCTTTATTGTAGTATTTGTCTCATCTCTCACTATTGAAATTATCACAAACTCAGATGGGATGGATTTCTATTTATCTGCTGAATAAATACTATAATGTTAGCACTTAGCATTAGCATCACCTAGACATCATTGCTACCATAAGATGCTATGTTATTTTTACCTGCTTGAAAGCTCAATGATGCTTATAGTTTTGAAGATAGATAATAATCCATATTTCATTGCCAGCCCATCATTTTTTGGAAAGCTTGAGACAACTAATTTGATGGAAGGTTTGTTGGAATTGTTAATTCAACAACCAAAATTTTCTGGGTTTATTTAGTCTTTTATAAAATTTATAATAAAGATAAACTATATTTGTTAATGCAGTTATTAATGGAGTTAAAGCCAGGCATATTTTGACAACTTTGTACGCATCATAATGCTTTTGATGATCTTTACTACATAAGGCATCTTAATTATTTTAGATTCCTATGTTGCTTAGAACATATTAGAATTAGGTTCCTTAATCATTTTTAGTGATTGCTTGCTTTAGATATGCTGTGACACCCTTCTACCCCATACTCTCATGTGTTTAAGAAATTGAAGTTTAGAAAAGGAGAAAGCCCCACGATAGGTAAAAAGGTTCACAATCATTCTTATAAAATCTCATAGTTCGAAAACGACTTATTAAAAGAAATTAATCTCTCAGATATAAGTCAAACATAAAGCAGCAGAATCACCAATACATAAACCATTAATAACTTACTGCCATACAAGGCATCCCAAAAGGTTCATAAACATACTCCTAGTCTAGAAACATGATAAACTCCCAAATACACCCTGATGTCACATCTATCAGAGCATACCCTTTTAATCATAATCGACACCAGTCGTGTCCTCATCAACACCTGTAAAATATATTCACAGAATACGGTGAGGAAAAAGAATACTACATATACATACACATAGAGAATACTCGTCCTCACCCACAACATCATTACATCATGCCATCAATACATCAATCACCAATAATAACATTCATCTAAAACTCAACATATAATTTATCATCTATATCGACATGTAGATATGTCACACATTAGCCCAAACTCATCATCATAGCATCTTTCATATATCATCATATTCACTAACATTATAACATCATTTATATAACATCACACCCATTATCATCATGCATCATTCATCTATCGTCATACTCATTCTCATCATTACATCATGCATATAGCATCATACTCATTATCATCATACATCATGCATCTATCATCATATTCATTATCATCATTACATCATTCATCTATCATCATATTCATTATCATCATTACATCATTCATCTATCATCGTATTCATTATCATCATTACATCATTCATCTATCATCGTCTTCATTATCATCATTACATCATTCATCTATCATCGTCTACCCAAAGATCCTGACTTGGAACTCCGCACAATGGGTGCACCTCGTCAGTCACTCTAGTTAGTACCAAGACAGTCTATCGGTGTTACCATACACTATCCGATAGGTTGTACCCCCTCTATGGGCCCGCACAACGACATTCGACCCTAGGTTGTTACCCCCCTCTATGGGCCCGTACAATCACTCCTAGGTTGCACCCCCTCTATGGGTTCGTGCATCGAACGCCCCATCTTGATCCCCTGAGTTGTACCCCCTCTGTGGGCCCGCACAACTCAATTCACCTCTCGAATTGTATCCCCTCTATGGGCCCGTACAATTCAGGTCTCATCACATGTGCTCATGGCACCTCTCCCAAGTTGTACCCCTCTATGGGCCCGCACAACTCAAGTAACATCACACATGCACAAGGCATCTCTCTTAAGTTGTACCCCCTCTATGAGCCCGCACAACTCGAGTAACATCATCATCAAAAAGGTGATATACACCATCATCAATATCATCATCATCATCGTCAAAAAGGTGATATACACCAACATCGTTATCATCAACATCATCGTACAATAATAGACTCATCATTAAACATCATCATAATAAGGTGATATACACCGACATCATTATCATCATCATCATGCTCATCATCAAACATCATTAAAGTAAAGTGATATACACTTATCATCATTAACATCATCATCATGCTCATCATCAAACATCATTAAAGTAAAGTGATATACACTTATCATCATTAACATCATCATCATACTCATCATCAAACATCATTAAAGTAAAGTGATATACATTTATCATCATTAACATCATCATAATCATCACAAACATCATTAAACATCATTAATCATCAATATCAAACACTCAGAATCTCAAAATCCACTCTGGTAATCGATTACCAACCTCTGGTAATCGATTACTCACAGAAAAACTCTCTGGTAATCGATTACAACACCCCTGTAATCGATTACCCACAGACAAACTCTCTGGTATCGATTACAACACCTCTGTAATCGATTACCAGCCATCAAAAGGTAGTTCTGGGTTGCCCAGACACTCTGGTAATCGATTACCACACCTGGTAATCGATTACCCGCGACGCAGATCGCAGATTTCACGATTCAAAACATCTCTACTCTCATCCAATCAATCCCTAATCAATCTTTTTCGTCTAAACATCATCCATACTCATTAATAACATCCAATACACAGTAAATCATCAATCAATTACAGATTTACCATCAATTCATCAAAATCCCCAATTTCTCAATCCCTAATCATCCCTCTTTCATTATTCTCAATAACATCATTAATCTCATCCAATACTCATCAATTTACATACAATCAATCATAAATCAACAGATTATATCATTCATTCCTATTTACACATACATCCATACGAATTAGAGTCTTTAGAGGGTCTTATGGTTGCCCTCACTACCCCATATCCCTACATGCATATACAGGCAATACCCTCTCCCCCACCGTACCTTAAGCGAAGCTTTGATCACAGCGATGAAGTCCTTTCTTGAATCTTGACTTTCACTCCTCAGCAACTCTCTCTTGAGACTCAGGTTCTCCCCTTTTTAGCCTTTCGCTTACTGACGAATGATACAAATAAGGATTAGGGTGCTCTGTTACCCCTCCTTACAGAATAACTAATTGGGCTTGGGCCTATTCTCACCCCCCTTTATTTTATTTTCAAATAAAACTAATAATAATAATAACCCTATTATTTATTTCCCAATAAATTAATTATTTATTTAATTAATCTATTTCATTTAATTAATATTTATCCTAATAAAATTAGGATGTTACATATGCCACTATCTTGAGATAGCTTGGCCCATTCTGTTATTGCTAACTAAATTGTGTACATGAGCAACTTGATATTAGCACTATTTAGTTTCCAAAATCTCTCCGTATCTCTCTCCATATACCCTATCATCTTCTTTCCTTAGCAATTGTAGCATGCAGAAGGGAATTAGAGGGCCTCTAACCCTTCATATAGTCTAAGTTTGTAAATTTGTTATGTTTCATGGCTTGATCCTTAATGTTTATTGAGCTATATGGATTAAGTTAACCTTGGAGTGTCTGTCACACAGCGTAGCCTTTGATAGGACCCTTAAAATTATATAATTAGGTAGTTAATGTAAGGGCTTTAGAAGGAATGATTTAGTAGAATTATTAGCAATCTCCAACCTTTGTTTGGTGAAAATTACTTTATGCTACTTACATATGCTTTTAAAAGTTTGAAAGAATCAATTTTGATAGTTTAGAATGGGGAAAAGAACTTTCTTTTCAAACTTAGCATCCTCTATAGACTCTCTTAATGATCACAAATTTATAATGATTCATATGATAAGAATTTGTCTGACAACCTTCAAGTTCTCCTGTTTTGAGTGTTCATGGTTATTCTGCAAGAGCTTATATCTTCATCTATGCAAGTTGCTATCTTCTATACACATAATCAATACATTTATTAGAAATAGATTTTTTATTGACTATTTGTTTTTGTAGCTTTACATCCGTTTGTAGCTTATATTTTCATTTAAGTACCTTAACATTAAGATATTAGGTTTCATATCAACTCAACCAAATAGCTGCATGGATAGTTATCTGAATAATGTAATGTAAGGGGAAACTTGCAAGGAAGTATATTTTACAAGCATTTATCAGAAGATAATAGGAATTGTGTACTTCATCATTGCAGAATGGAGGTTTGTGGGTCAAGGGAGAGGATAAAATTGCTTCTGTAAGTTCTTTCCTTAAAAAATATCACAAGATTTGATCTATATGTTTGCCTTTGGTTGCATTGTTGGGTGTTTTTAATATTAAATTTTCCGATTTTTGCAGGTTTACTACAAATTCCTTTAATATAGTGTCCATATGAGAATAAAAAGCTTACAATTTTGGATTTATATATAACCATATTGTCAAAGATAAAATTCAATGTCTTTTGTAACCAAATCTTCTTTTTATCCCCTGTTTGCATGGTTGTTTAATTTTCCACATGGGCTTTCATTTTCTAGGATATTATCCATTTGTTCATTTGTTTTATGATTTCATTGTTGTATTCTACATTCAATGTTTTATGGTCTTGCATTCTTTGTTTTATGTGTCACTTTAGGAATTACCTATGTTTTCTGGGATTAAAAAATGTTGATGCTATTGAAACACACCATATCTCAGTTCATTCAGGTAGTTACTATAACATCTGACTGAGTTTTAAGGTGATTTTGAATCTGTATCTTGAGTGGATTATCATCATATCTGTATCAGGTAATTACCACTATATTTGGTGCAATTTTGTGTGGATTTTAAGAGAGTAGCTAAATCATGATTGAACAGAACCAATTGATATATTGCCTATGATTTTATAGCACAAGTAAAGGGAGAGTAATAGGTCCCAAAACCTTAAAGGTTTGGACTTTTGATTATTTGGGTGATTATAGACCTAATTAGAAAAGGATAACAAATCTGATTATTTTAATTGCAATACCCGATCTACCCTATTGTGTTATTGATGTTGCCTTAACTAATATAGTTGTTACTTTCTTCTAAAGTTAATGTTATATACTATTGTAAATCTATGGTTGTTTTAGGTGCAAAAATCTTTATTGCTTTCAAGAAACTAGTCATGAACAATTCTGTTTCTTCACAGAATGGTATAAGCCTTCTACCTAAATAAATGATTTGAGAATGAAGTGATAAGAATTTATCTCAACATTTTTTTTCTCTTTCTATCAGTTTTTTCAATTTATGTTTAAGATGCAGATTGGTGCATAAAGTTAAAACAAATCTACTTAATGTATGTTTAGTTAATGTTGAAATTGACCAAAACTCAAATTTGCATTTGCCAACACAACTATATATTTCTAGCACTGACAATGTGAGTTTATCATGTTTTAAACGTTAAACCAAACATGCTCTTAAATCATGATGAGCAGTGTAGATAGTATGATGGTTTTGTTGGTAGAATTACTTTGAAATTTTTTATGAAAAATGGAAATGATATAACAAGTAGTTGTTGGAGTTTGAGAGACAGATCTGCTTATTTGAGACCATTCAGTTCAAAATACTATTTCTGTTATGCAGGAGAATCCAAATTTATGGAAGAGGATATTTGGGCAGGACCAACCCCTAGTAAGTCTTATTTTATTATTTAATTGATGAAATTTCAATTTGGTTATTTTGTTGGATTTTGTTTTTCTTCGGGATTCAATTCTCAGAAAAGTCGTTTGTTGCTTAAAATGTTTGCTGCAGTGCGGGAAAGAGTACCAAAGACAAGAGCAACACCTGGTCAATCATGGGTAAGAGGATGTGATGATATCAAGAAAGATTGGGACAGTCTCCTTACTAGGAATCAGTAGTTCGAGAATAAAAGTTATAAAACTTATTGTCATTTGTAACAGGAAATAAAATTTAATATTAGTAATGACTGAAAAACATGATAAAAAAAGTGTTTACAAATTTATGTTACGAAATTATTAATTAAGAAATTTTTATTGCTTGGATTGTCGTTCCTCTTTTTTTCCTTTTACGTCTTCACTTTATTTAAATCATGAGTCTTTTATAGTATGAATTATTTATAACATTTTATAAAAAATACATTTTTTATTTTATATTGTAATATAATATATTTGCAAAATTATATTATATATTTGCAATATTTACTTAAAATATTTTAAGCCATTTCAATGACAATATTTACTTAAAATTATATATTTGCAAAATACAAGGGCAAAAAATTAAAAATTCTTCAGAGACAGTTTTTGTGCGGTGGGGAAGAAGAGAAAGTATAATAAAATTATTTACGTTAGTTGAGATGTGCAAATAAAAAAATGAGGCTGACATAAAAAAATAATTAATTATTTAAATAAATGGAAATGTGTAATGTTAGTCATAATAAATTTCTTCAAAATAAACTCTTTCAACAATTATGAAAAGTGAATTAGAATATATAATGAGATATGGGAGGGTATAAAGTAGATACCCCATTTTGGCATCCATATTTTCTCCAAAATAATCTTATAATACCGTCAAGTCAAATGCAATATAATAACCATATAATAATCAATCGTAATAATCACAACTACCTTACAAAATATAACATCTACCCATAATCATATTCACTTTACACAATGTTATCCATTGAAAAACGTTTAATTTTAATTCATGTAAATTATATTTACTATGGTATGATTTTAATTAACTCATACAAATTAATACTCTTTGGTTGCCATACAAATTTTACACTACCGTCTTCAAAATATTTTAGTACTCATAGTAAATTAGGAGCTATCTATAGCAAAAAAATGTTACAAATCCAATATAGTTTCTATGCAAATATTTATATTCACTTTAGTATAATTTTACATTATTACTAATTTGTATGCATATGTTTATCATGCTTTAAATCCTAAACCCTAAATTATATTATTTATGTTTTCAATTAATTCATGTAAATTGTATTTATTAAAATTTAAATGTATACAAACTAGATTTACGTTTTCCAAAAAAAAAAACAGATAGACAGACATGTCTTTAGAGATAAATATAGGGTAATAATGTAACCTTTTTTTATGTTATCAAGTAATATAGTAATATGGAAAATAACAATAGTGGAACAATCATGAAAGCAACAACGAGAAAAATGGAGACAAAATGCTAGAAATAGAAGTCAAAGAATGAGCATGGAATAAAGGCAACAACAATTATTGAGTTGCTATATAGAGTCAAAGAATGTTTCAGAAGCAAAATTCAAATCAAAAAATAATGTTTTGTATTCACCTATTATTGAGTTTTTTCATGTTTAGACATATACTTTGTTAATAAATATTATTTTATTTATAAAATTAACCACACCCCACGATTTATTTCAAGGTATTAACTTCACTTCATATAATTGTCGTCTCAATTTTTTTTTATAATTATGATATTGTTGATGCCACAACGGGTTGCTATTTGATTTGGTCTACTTATGTCACTATTCAGTATTCATAAGAAAGTTTTTGATAATATTATGACACAAAAGTTGTAATCTATTTAGGGCCATTCTAGATTAATAATAAATAAATTAAATCTATTTATTGCGAGAAAGATAATAAACTGGAAAGGAAAGGATAGAAAAGGGAGTATCAATACAAGTTGTTAATCTTTGATTTAAATGAAATTGTTCTCGATTATAGCCTCAAATTATTCTTTTTTAAACTTCTCTTATTTAATTTTATGAGGTTGTAACTATTGTCTAATAAAAGTTTTTTTTTATTTTTATAATACTTTGTATCAATTGTTACATAGTTTGATTGAAGATTGTTCTTAGTTATAGTCTCAAATTATTTTATTTAATTTTCTTTTAAATTATATATGAGGTTGAAATTACTAGCATTGATAACTACATTTAGTATTTTTGTGATTATTTTTAATTGTTACATTGTTTGATTGAATACATAAATCCCTTCAAGGAATAATTATATTTGGGATTTTTGTAATTTTTATAATATTGTTCTTAATTATAGTGTAAAATTGTTTCCTCCTCAATTTTTTACTGTATTTTAATTATGAGGTTGTAATTATTGTCTATTAAGAGTTATTTTTGTTATTTTTACAATATTTTTCTTTGGATTTCTATAAAGGTTTGATTGAAATTGTACTAAGTTTAAAACTACTTTTCTTCATCCCTCTTTTTTAATTTTATAAGATTGCAATCCTGCCTATTGAGAGCTATTTTGTTTTCTTTATCCCTCTTTCTATTTTTTCAAGGTCATTCAAGTAGCTAATATATGGTGTAACTTTATTTTATTTTATATTAATTTGAGAATTTATTATTTTCCAATTTAATATTATTTAATACAATTTCACCTCAATGCATGAAGTGGTATGGTGCACTTAGTTATTATTACATATTTTTCTAAACTTTATTGATAACTTATATGTTCATATTATTTTTTTGCCAAACTTTTTATTTGCTTTAATAATTAAAATTAGAATTACTTACAAATATATTGTTGAATAAAACTAAAAACATCTACCTATCATTATCCCCCCAATATATCGTTCCTTTAAAATATAGTTCCTTTGCATCGCACGGGTTACTCACTAGTATGTTATTAAAAGAACATATTACAACAATAATAAAAATTTAAGTATTAATTAAGATAGAAAAAGTTCATTACAAAAAACGTGAAAGTTCAAAATGGATATATACTCTTTTCACAAATTTTATTAAAACATTATCTTCTTTAAGTAACACGTTATCTTATATTAATTTCAATTATGTGTGAAAATTATTTATGATGAAAAATGACGTGTTTTAAACTCTACTTTAAATTTTCAAAAACTTAAATTAAATTAGTTTTTTAACAATTTTTATATTTAATATTGTTCACTATATAGTAACTAAGTTATCTAATTATTTTTCATGGTAGATATTTTTTCCCTAAATGATTTAATAATCTATTATAACATTTATTTTTTTTTCTAATGTTCTATTTACAAATTTGCCAATGTACAATAGTAAGTAATGGGGTTGTTCTCGAGTCGGATTGGATCGGATCAGGCAGAAAAATTATGGGTCGACAACTCGAATCGACCCAAACTAATTATGAATGGGTCTTGGGTTGAGTTCTCAGGTTGGACTTAAGATATTTGGGCCAACTAAGCTGGTAAAAAAGGGGGGAAATGGTTTTCTGTTGCATTTACGGTCGAGAATTTGGGGATGCATATTTTAACAACAAATTAAAGCACCAGGAACATGATTCGCACATTTTAGGGAAGAAATTAAAGCTCCATGAATATAAAAACTAGTCTAAACTCAAAGACACGTTAAATATAAATTAAAATAACAAAAAAGTCCTGGAAATTATGAAACAACAAACATAAACTCCAAAAGAGCATAATTATCAAACAATCAAACACCAAACAAAACAAGCCCAAAAATACAATTGAAATTTCAAACAGCCACAAAGCTCCATAGTTCATCACTTCATCATGTTTCATCCTGTAAAATAAAATCTAAATTTAACTACTTAAATGCTTCTATTACTTAGTGTCAAGTGATAGTTAAAAAAATAAGTTAAATGAAGGTATTGAGTAATTAATATTACCACATTGCAAGAATTAAATACTCATGTCATTAAAAGTCTCATTTTCCTCAACAATTGTAACACCTGACATTTCTAAGAATGGAATATAAAAATAAAAATGTTAAAAGTAAGTCACGAAATTGAAACATATAATAAAAAGAAAATAATAAGGATTAAGTAGTAATTTACCTGATTCGAATTGCATCACATCAATTGGTTTTTGAGGATCAATGATAATCTTAGTGTGTGACTTCAACCAATTTTGTGTACAAATCAAGCCTCAACAATGGTGGGATGCAAAGAACTACGGTATGGGTCTACAACACGACCTCGAGTGCTGAATGCAGACTCAGATGATACAGTAGACAATGGAATAACTAAGATATCTCTAGCCATGTGTGAAAGAATATAATACTTTGTGGTCTTGCCTCTCCACCATTTTAAAATGTCAAAACCATCATGGCTAAGTTCAACACCATCCTCAATGTATCTCTCCATCTCATTTTTCTTAAGTTCTCATTGCTTCTTTCTCACCCTTAAATTATACTCATCATCCAAATCAACACTATCAACATCAGTACTAATATTGGAGGTCACATAAGAGGAAACACCACTAGAATCATGACTATCAAGAGGATAAGGATACAATGTCGTGTATTGAGCAAACAACTTCTTCACAAGATCTTTCAATTGTTTTAATTATCTCCTTACATTTCTCATGACCATAAATCTTTGGTAAACTAAGCTCAAAATATTATAATTTCAATCTTGGATCAAGATAAACAACCACAAATAGAAGATAATTCATGTTCCCATCAACACCCCAACACTTGTCAAGTTTCAGTTTCATATTTGATGTCATTCGTTGCAACCCAAAATCATCACATTCAAGAAATGACTTTAATGCAATTTGAATCTTAACAATCTTGTGGATGAAAGTGTTAGCACTAACATGCAAAGAACTACAAAAATAAAAAGTAGCCTCATAAAAAATCTTTAAAAAACTTCATATACAAACGTGCATGGTTCCAATCATCACTATTAGGGGCCACATCACTATCAAGAGCATTCATAAAAGAAGGATCATTAATTAAGTGACTTTTTCGTATTTTTCAGCCACCTCCAACATCAAATAAGTGGATTTCCACCTTGTTGGAACATCGAGTACAAGCATTTGTTCACTACTAATGCTTGTCTCTTAGACACACTTCTTGAAACAAGCCAATCTAGCAGGATATGCCTTAACATACTTACAAGCAACCCTTATTCTAACAATGGATGCATCCATGTCTTTCAACTCATCATTTACAATTACGTTCAAGATATGTGCACAACACATCATATGCGTATACTCACCTTTCAGTAAGGTAGTACCATTCTAAGAACTCATGTTCCTAGTTAAATAAGTTGGAGCCAAATTATTAGCACTAGCATTATCAACTGTAGAAATACATACATTAGAGATCCCATAATATTTCAAACAATTTTCTAAGGTTTTGCCTATAGTGTCCCCCCTGTGGTCACCAATCAATCCAAAACTCAGAATTTTCCTATTTAATTCCCACCCTCATCAATGTTGTGAGCAATCACACACACATAATTCATATTTTGAATTGAATTCCAAGTACCGGTAGTCAATGAAACCTTTTGATTGTTGAGACTCAAGAAAGATTTTAATTTCACCTTATCCCCCCTTAATAACTTCGTGCAATCTCTAGGAATGGTCAAATGACCCGGAATTTTAAAACGAGGTTGAGAAGCACTCATAAAACGTTTAAAACCCACATTCTCAATAAATTTAAAAGGAAGCTCATCCGTAACAATCATCCTAGCAAGTTCATCTCTACATAGATCTTGTTTGAATTCAACAAGCTTAAAAGAAACAATATTATCATCCTCACCTTGCTTACCAAGTACAATGGTTTTCTGTTTCTTATCACACTCAATACAGGGTTTTTAGAACAGACCTTAAGATGTTTTAGCAAATTTTTAATCCCATTATTAACACTATTTCATGCATACTCCTTACAACAATAATTATAGACAGCCTTATCACCCTCTATTTTAAAATGATCACAAGCAGTAGAGAACCGACTCTACTAGATCTTATTTTTTACTTGTCTCTTGTGCAGATGGAACATCTTGTGATGGAGCTTCAATAGATGGTGGGACTGTGGGGCTTGACTTAGTTGTTGCATTGCTTGCACATCATCAACAATCATTTCATTTTGTGGAGTAGGAGTACTCATAGTCATTGGAGTGGGAGTACATGCCACTTGAATCTCAGTTGTCCCAGTAGTGCCCGTTTTTTTGCATATTCTATTTTTTTCAACCATATCAACTACAAACATATAAAAAAACAGAAACATTCCTTATTTCACAATGCTATAATAATAATAATAATAATAATAATAATAATAATAATAATAATAATAATATATAAAGCATAAACACACAAATATCTCTCTCTCTTTATTTCACAATGTTATAGTGAAATACATAAAATACATATAAAACAGAAACATATAAGAGATCTATCTCTCTCTTTATTTCACAATGCTATAATGAAAATACATAAAATACATATAAAAAAAGAAACATATGGTTTAAGGAACACATAAAAAACAAAAATGTATAAAGAGATATGAATTCATGACTATTTTTAAGACATGATACTAAATGTTCTCTTAAATCCATGAAGCACATCATCTAAAGAAGTGGAGGAATGAACTTATTTCCTCTATCGTCAAGTTTTATGCCATAATAAGAAACACCATTAACAGTCTTAGAAATAATGTACTTCATAATACAATCAAGGGTTGTGTATGTTCTCCATTACTTGGTACTTATTACTACCATCACTATCAAGATAATTAACAAACATCCACAATGACAAACTCACTCATATTACTTGCCAAAGTCATGAGAAAAAAAAAACCATAGTAATCAAGCTTTTGTTCTTCAGCCTTCATAATGAAATTATTTAAGTTACATGATGCAGATAAAATTCCTCCATTTTCATAAGAATCTAAAATGAAATCAACCCTATCATCCGCATAAGCATCCACAAATTTCCTCCATTTGCAATTTTCCTATGAGCATCTAAAACCTTCTAAAATCGGCCCTATCATTCGCATAAGCATCCACAAAAAATAAAAAATCTCATGTGCATTACTACATGCACATGGTAACAGGATGCAAATAAATTTCCTTCATTGCCATAAATTATAGAGATAAATTATTATCAATTTAACCAATTATTACTTGTTAGCAATCACCCTCTCAAGCAATAAGTGAATAAACAGCAGTCAAAAAATGTAAACCAACAGATCAAGACATCAAGCAAGTTAAGTTTTAGAAGATCAAACAGTTATGAAGAAAATTTACCGGTGCGAATGAGTGAGAGTCGAGAGCGAATGGGCGGACGGCGACATAACAAAGAGCAGACGACGACGCACAGGAGCTTCCACGGCGATGGGAAGGTGAACTACGGTGGGAGGTTTGAGGGCTGAGAGTGAGAGTGAGAGGGTTAGAGGGAGAACGACATAGGAGCTAGGGCTCGTTTCTTCTGAAAGTACAAAATGAAATGAAATGAAATGTGGAGACGACTCGCACAAAGCAAAAAAAACATCAAAGTTTTTTAGAGGGTTTTTAAAATTTATATATAGGTCAGGTCGGGTTTCACGAGTGCACAAACACCAACCTGTTACCTAACCTACTGACACATGTTTTTCATTTTCTCAGGCCGGGCCTACTCGAGAACCCGACCAAACCGGCCCACTGCATTCGGGTCGGGTAAAGGTTTATGGTGAGGCTGTGTGGCAGCGATGAAGAGAGCTTCGAGGAGGCGGTAATTCCGGTGATGATCTGTTTGACTTATCCGAGCTTATCCTGCTAGAACCACTTGCTTCGGTGGTACCTCGACAGCGGAAGCCACTGAAGGAGGAGGGAGGAGGAGAGGAGGTTGAGAAATGTGCCATTTATGTCATGGATGGAATCAATTTGATATTAATCACACACAAAGAGAAAGAGATGAGAAGAGAGATATTTGATGATTAGGGATTTTGTGCAAAAATGGCAGAGTGGGGAGAAAAAAATTAAGAGATGCGAGGGGTGAGAAACATTTTATTAGATTGGGGATACGAAGGAATATGACTTTCACTGATGGATAAATCCTTCATCGTTATAAGTGACTGTCAGTGTATGAGAATTTTTTCGTAGTGTAGGAGTTTAACACAAGTTTTTCTTAAGGCACGTGTATGTAAAATTCAAAAAGAAGTTTAGAGGAGAGACTTTGCTTAGGAATTTGATGATGGGTGCAACTAAGTCAACCTATTTTTGAAGTTTGGGATGAACAAATTGAGCAATAAGGCACTGGACAACAAGGCCTATGACCGGTTAAAGGCAATCCCAACTACTCACTGGTGTAAGCATGCTTTCTCTTATTATCCGAGATTTGATGTTCTCATTAACAACATTTCAGAGGCTTTTAATTCTACTATTATGTATGCTAGAGATAAACCAATTATTACAATGCTTGATTGGATTAGAACCAACATAATGAGTAATTTTGCCACTTTAATGAAAAAAATGTGTAAATACAAAGGTTATGTGATGCCTAAACTAAGGAAGAGGCTAAATAGGGAGACAAAAGGTTCTGCTAATTGGTTTCCTACTTGGGCAGATCAACTCAAATTTGGAGTCACTAATAGGTCATTCACATATAAATTTGTAGTAGACTTGGGTAAAAATAGTTGTAGATACAACTTTTGGGAACTTGTGGGAATTCCCTATTGACATGTTGTTTCAGCCATACGTTACATGGGAGGAAAGCCTGAAGACTATGCATAGCTACTACAAAAGATAGGCATATCACATGTGTTATTCCCATGTAAATTCATATATTAATGGCTAGAGTATATGGCCTAATACTAAAACTGGGGTCATTCTACCCACTGAGATGAAGAGTGCAAATACAACTTATGTTTGTGGGTTCTGCCAAAAGGGGGGCCACAATGACAGAAGATGCCCAGACAAACCCGTTGTTGAAACGTCCACTCAAGAGGTATAACCCTGTTTTTGGTTCTTCCTTAATTGTACCACTTTAAGATTGCTTAAATCATATATGGAAACAAATTTCGGTTTACCCTTTTTTGAAAGCCAAGATTCTGGCTTAGCAAATGTAGCCCATAGTACAACCTGTAGAAACACAGGGAAACACTAGAAGGGGGGTTGAATAGTGTTTCTTAATATTTTTGAAAGCTTTTTCAAAACAACAAGTATAAAACTGTTTCAACAGGTTTTTGAGGGCTGTCTGAAGTTTTTAAGACAACTTCTGAAAATGTATTTTAAAAGGTTTCTTAGCTTTTAAAATATTTAGAATTGCTTTTCAACACCCTTAAATTAGTATAAACGAATTGACAAGAGTTAAGGGATAGAAAACTTAGCCAAGGAATTTATCCTGGTTCACTCACTACCACTGTGAGCTACGTCCAGTCCCAATGCCAACTAGCACTTGGATTTTCTCTTAATCTTTCACAAAGATTACAAGTATTCTTTTACAGTCAAGCCTCTTCAGGCTCTACAACCAAGTATTCTTTACAGCCAAGCCTCTCCAGGCTCTTACAGACAAGTATTCTTTAGACAACAAGCCTCTCCAGGCTCTACAAACAAGTATTCTTTACAGCCAAGCCTCTCCAGGCTCTTAGAACAATTTTACAGAGAAAGATAAGTTTAAGCTTTTAAATAAACCAGTTTTTAAGCTCAAACAAATACAATGTACAAAGATAACTGAGGTATACTCAGGATATACAAATGTGTGTACAAAGAATATTATCAGAGAGTTTTTACAGAGTAAAAATTGGCAGCGATTTGTTTCTCTTTGATTTTCTTGAATATGAAATCCTTAGCCATTTTGATGGTCTTTATGAGGGGTATTTATACCCAGACTTCAGTCCGTTGAAAAAACCACCGTTTAGAGATAGCATTAAATGCTATTTAATCCATTGTGAGACATGCTTCTGAGAGTCCTGACATTTCTGACACAGTACAAGGTTGCACCTGCCAAAAAGCTGCTTCAAATGCTGTTGCAGAGGCTGCGTTGCAGGAATTTCCTAAGTGGTGTATGAATTTTCAAAAACACCAGGAAAGACCTCTGTGTTCCTTGCCATAAATATGCTTGAAAAGGTACATGCAGCAGAGACTCAGAAAACGTCTTCATAAAACTTCAGCAAAGGTGCCACGTCATTATTGAGACTTCAGACAACTTCAACACTTCAGACAGGTTGGGCACTTCAGACGGCTTCAACACTTCAGATGGGTTGAGCACTTCAGAAGGCTTGATCCCTCAGACAGGTTGAAATACTTCAAAGTCTTTTTGTAGGATCATGGTGGCTTGCTGAAATCATAGATAAATCATTAAAGACATATGTGTATATATGATAAATTATTTTAACCCAAATTTGTTAGTCATTAAAACTTGGGAATTATATTGTCTTAAAACATCATAATTTACTTATGATATTTTTGAGACTCAACATTCTCCCCCTTTTTAATGATGACAAATTTGCTTAAAAATATACAAATCTGAAAGGAGTTTTTAATATAAAGAGATGATAACTCCCCCTCAGATGATGAAAACTTAAACTGATTTACTCTTTTCAGTTTATCAGTTTTCATATACTCCCCCTGAGTCCTGTAAACACTTCAGATATTGTTAGTTTTATACTCCCCCTTTTGTCATCAATCAAAAGGGATTCCAGAGCACAACAACAATAGCATTGAAAAGTTAAATCATGAAGTATAAACCTAAAGAAAAGAACATCATTCAAAGAAATTCTGATATAATATATGTCAAGAAATGTTCAGACACACATGAAATTAATGCACATATCAGAAATAGAACTTAGAACATGGCTACATCATTGACTACCCATCCTTCTTCAACAAAGCATCCTTCATGAAGGAGATGAGCTCATCCTTTGCCTTGTCAATCTGGGAGAGAAGAGCAGTCTTCATATCTTCTTGGTCCATTTCTAATTCAGCTGTTGCTCGTGTAGAATCTGGTCTTGCCTGGCAATGAGATCAGCATTGTGCTTTTCCAGTTTCTGTATCTTCTTCCTCAACCTCCTATTCTCTTCTTCAGGGTCAGGGTCTGTTTCATAGAAGATGATTTGAATGTGCCTACATACAAATCTCAGCACTTCAAAACCTGGAAACAACCCATACTCATGAGGATGATAGACAGGATGAAAGAAGGTGCCAATGGGGTTGATCAACTCCCATTCTTCATGAAATGGTGCAGTCAGAGGGGGAAAGGGTTGTCTGATAAACATATACTGCACATTCATGTACTTCCCATGGCCAACTAGTGAATCTTCATCAGGTCCAGATGACCCAGAAGAGGATCCAACATCCTCTCTTATCTTCCAATAAGAAGCCCAAACCCTGTCTCTAAGACTGTGATCCATGCCTCCTCCTTGCTTCTTTACATTGGCAGGTAGCTCTCTCCACTCCCTTGGAGTCAAAGGCTTGAAGGGGGCTGAGTAAACTTTAGGTTCTTTAAACTTATCTTCAGAACCCTCCTTCAAAGGATACCTAGGCACAATCCTATCAGGTTGCACCAGAATTTTGGTGGTTGGCCTGATTGAGAAAGTCCTAGGAGGCCTGTAGCCTCTCATACCTATGCCCTTGATACAGTCTCTTTCAAACAGCTCTCCCTCTGTGTAAAGCTGCCTTGCAAACTCCATTCATCATTGGATAGCTTCATGCAGTCTTCATCTGAGAAGGGATTTAGTGGTGCCCACCTATGAGCAGGGTTACCACTCCCTTTCTGATCTTTTCCAGCTGCCCAGAGTATTGTTGATCTAGACTTCCCTTGTACTTCTCCCTTTCAGCTTCAGCAGTGTGCTTGATTCAAACCTTGATGCAGAGAGATGGGAGGTGCAATCTCTGAAGTACAAGTAATTCTTCATAGAGGTTTGGGAATTTTGGCACTCTCTCCCTTTCAAAGAAGGGTCCCTCATACCTTCTATGTGGTACTTCAGCTTCTTGAGCATACTGAAAATCAGTTGATGGAAAGCATATGGATCAAAAGTGGGTTCTGTGAAGAAATCCCTACTCTTGGGTCCAAGTCTGATGTGCTCAGGTAGCATGCTTCCTTTCCACACCTTTGAGCCTGATGGTTGTTGAAGTTCTACAACTGGCTCTTCAGAATGAGCTGAGTCTGAAGATGATGTTGATGATGGTGAGGATGGGGGTGATGGTGGAGATGATGGTGATGGTGGTGCTGGTTCTTTTCTTCAGTAACCATAGGTTGCTCAACAACCTCCTTTCTTTTTCTTGTCTTTCTTCTTCTACTTTCTTCTCTTCATCCTTTTCCTTTTCAGCAGGCCTCTTTTCAGGTGAAGAGGGTGGTGAAGGGGTCACATTGTCAAACCTGACTCTAAGCCTCTTTACTGGAGTCTTAGCTTTTTCAGGTTCAGACACCTGCTGGTTTTCTCTTTCAGCTTGCTTAGCTTCTCTAAGCTTCTTGAAATAGAGATTGGCTTTGGACAAACTTCTAGGTATTTGTCAGCCATATCCACAGCTTCTTGTTGACTAGCCACACTCCTTGTAACCCTAGTAGTAGGTTCAGGAGCCATCTCAAGAAATCTACTTCTCTTCTTCTTCCTCTGAACAACACTGGATCTTTTTCTTTTCTTAGAACCTTGAGCCAAGGTTTCTTGCCTTTCATCCTCAGCTAAGGCAAGCTGTGCAGCCACAGCAAGTGCATGATCAGTCTTTTCTTGTTCTTCTTTTTGTTCCAGCTCCTCTTGCTCCAAAGCAGTAGCTATGGCAGCCACTTGGATCAGTTCTGGATCAGAGGGGCAAGTAGCCAATGGTGATGCTGCTACAGCATCAGCAATCAGCAATCCTATCCTCATGAGCCTTTCCTTCTTTGTCTGAAGTAGGCTTAAGAGGCCTTGCAATTTCAGACCCCTGACCCACAATTTCAGACGGCTTTTGCAAAGCCTTCTGAACAGGTTCAGTTGTCTTAGAGTGCAAGTTAGGGTTTGCTGTAGACACTTTTGCTGCACTTCTTACTGGTAACTTCTGCAGCTTTGGTTGAGGGGAGGGCTTGGAGCCTTTGAACTCCTCCTTTCTGATGTCTCCCTGCAGCTCTCTTTCCAGTAACTCAATTGTGCTATTCCTCCTGGATGCTTTCTCCATCAGTACACTCTCCTTCAAAGTAGGAGATGGGGCCTTGGAACTAGAGCATTCTTCAGATTCATGCTCTTAATGTTTGATTCTCCAAAGAAGACAGGACCCTTGTGATCAAATCTTCTTTCCAGAGGTACTTTTGAAATGAAGAAGTACCTTGGTGATAAGCAGATTGTGGGGAAGGTTTGCACCTGAGTCTCTAATCTTCTTCTGCATATGGAACATCAGAATCCTTGGTAGATTAGCCTTCTTTTTCAGCACAAGATGGATTAAGCAGAACCTTTCCAACTCAGAAACATGGTTCCTGCTTCCACTCTTAGGGATTATGGAACACCCTAAAATGGAGTGTAGAACCCTCACTTTGTCCAGCAAATATTTGGAATCAGAACTCTTGGGTTCTTCAGATCCATATAGCAATCTTGTATACATTTTCTGACCACCATTCTTCAGCTCCCATCCAGGGTAGAAGATTTCTCCTTCAGCCTTCACTTTTGTGATGTTAGAGAGGATCTCCACATCAACAAAAACAGGGACACCAAGCACAGATGACCTGATGCTCTCGTATTCACCTTTGGAGTTGGGAATACCTCTTGCTGAAGCCCAGAAATCCACTATGCTTTGTTCGTGCCATGAGCAGTAGATGCTCTCAAAGAAAGGAGTCCAGCCAGCAGCCTCAAACTCTTCAGTTAAATCCATACCCAGATTCCTGAGATCCTCAAGGTCAATACCCTTTGACCTGACCATATTGCCTCCTGAGCTAGACTTCTTTGGTGCCATTGGAAGTTGCAGAGAAAAGCTTTGAAGAAAACCGGTTGCAAGAGAGATGAAGAATTTCAAACAATAGCTGAGAGAAAGTGTAAGGCTTCTCCAACACACTAACTCCTGCATTTATAGACACCCACGATGCAATGATGGCATGTACTGGCTGCGCAGACATTGGGTAACGTGCGAAGTGGAAGAGACAAAATAAATGTAATTCAACCGTCTCAGATAGCCACGTCATCAAGTTATTTCAGACAAGTGAGAAATTTCAGACACACATATAAAATTTCAGATACCCTAAAATTTCAGACATGTCACAATTTCAGACACCCTGAGATTTCAGATGCTCTTTTCAGACAGCATACATAATCAATTAGAAAATGCATGTATGTTCAAGTTATTGCATATGAACTTAAATCTATCTTCAGCCAGGGGTTTTGTGAATATATCTGCCCATTGATGCTCTGTTTCAATGAACTTTATATCAAAAACACCTTTCTGAACATAGTCTCTAATGAAATGATGCTTGATTTCTATATGTTTAGCCCTAGAATGTTGGATAGGATTCTTAGACAAATTAATGGCACTTGTATTATCACACAACACAGGTATAACAGATATAGGAATGTTAAAATCCTCAAGCTGATACTTCACCCATAGCAGTTGTGAACAACAACTGGCTGCTGAGATGTATTCTGCTTCTGCTGTTGATAATGCAATGGTGCTTTGCCTTTTGCTTGACCAGCTGATCATGTTGCTTCCAAAGAAGTGACATCCTCCACTGGTACTCTTTCTTCTATTCTATCTCCAGCAAAAGTCAGCATCACAGTATCCTATTAACCTGCAATCCTTGTCTTTCTTATAGCATAGACCAAGATTAGTAGTACCTTTAAGATATCTAAAAATTCTCTTAACAGCTTTGTAATGAGTAGTTCTTGGATCTGATTGAAATCTAGCACAAAGACATACACTGAACATAATGTCAGGTCTGCTTGCTGTTAGATACAATAAAGAGCCAATCATTCCTCTATACAAAGTTTGATTAACTGGTTCTTCATTTTCATCCTTGCTTAAAGATGAAGAGGGATGCATAGGAGTTGACATGGGTTTGCAATCACTTAAATTGAACTTCTTAAGCATTTCTTTTGTATATTTCTCTTGATGGATCCATATACAATCAGAATCTTGCTTAATCTGAAGTCCTAAGAAAAATTTTAGTTCACCCATTAAACTCATTTCAAACTCTGATTGCATTAACTCAGAAAACTCTTTGCATAGTGAAGAATCAGTTGAACCAAATATAATGTCATCAACATATATCTGGACAAGCATAAGATTTTTGTTAGACTGTTTTCTAAAAAGGGTTGTATCCACTTTTCCTCTTTCAAAACCATTTTTGATAAGAAAACTGCTCAATCTGTCATACCAAGCTCTTGGGGCTTGTTTCAGACCATAAAGAGCCTTTTTCAGTTTGAAAACATGATCAGGAAAAGCAACATCCTCAAAACCAGGGGGTTGTCTAACAAAAACTTCTTCTTCAATGAATCCATTGAGAAAAGCACTTTTGACATCCATTTGATATAGTTTGATGCCATTATTTATAGCATAAGAGAGAAGAATTCTAATTGCTTCTAACCTGGCAACAGGGGCAAAGGTTTCAGTGAAGTCAATGCCTTCTTGTTGATTGTACCCTTGAGCCACCAATCTTGCCTTGTTTCTGACACTTTTCCTTCTTCAGACAACTTGTTTCTGAACACCCATTTGGTTCCAATAATTGTTTTCCCATGGGGTTTAGGAACAAGGGTCCAGACATCACTCCTAGCAAATTGATTCAGCTCCTCTTGCATGGCTAGGATCCACCCTTCATCATGCAGAGCTTCATCAATGTTCTTTGGCTCAATTTCAGACAAGAGAGCAAGAGAATTCAGATTCTTGAATTTTGATCTTGTCTTAACTCCTTCTGAAGTACTGCCAATGATTTGCTCTTTAGGATGATGTGACTTGTATCTCCAGTCAGGTTTGTGAGGTGATACTAAGTCAGTCTGAGACTCAACATTTGTCTGAGGAGGTTCTGATAGATCTTCAGACACCTGTTCATCCTTGGTGCTGTTGTGTGTGTTTAGCTCCATTCCTGCAAAATCATCTTCTAGATCTGATAGTTCCCTATCAGTCTCTTTCATGTCATTGAATTTAACATGGATTGATTCTTCTACAATTAAAGTTCTAGAGTTATAAACTCTATAGGCTTTTGATGTTTCAGAATAACCTATGAAAAATCCTTTGTCAGACTTTGCATCAAATTTTCCAAGATCATCCTTTGTGTTAAGTATAAAACACTCACAGCCAAAGGGATGGAAATATGATATGTTGGGTTTCTTCTTCCTTTCCACAATTCATAAGGAGTCCTTTTCAGAATTGGTCTTACCAATATTCTGTTTTGAAGGTAGCAGGTTGTGTTAATAGCCTCTGCCCAGAAGGTCCTTGGTAGACTGCATGAGTTGAGCATGGTTCTTCCCATCTCTTGCAAACTTCTGTTCTTTCTCTCAACAACCCCATTTGTTGAGGTGTTCTAGCCACAGAGAAATTGTGTGAGATCCCATTCTCATCACAGAACAGCTGAAAGTTTGCATTCTCAAACTCTCCACCATGATCACTTCTAATGACAGATATACATAATCCTTTTTCATTCTGTACCTTCTTGCAGAATATTGTGAAATTCTTAAAGGTCTCATCCTTGCTTCTAAGGAATATCACCCATGTATATCTAGAATAGTCATCAACAATGACCAAACCATATTTCTTACCACTAATGCTTTCTGTTCTAATAGGACCAAACAAGTCAATATGTAAAAGTTCTAATGGTCTGCTAGTAGAAACAACATCCTTACTCTTAAATGAGTGTCTTGTTTGTTTCCCTTTCAGACAGCTTTCACATAAAATATCAGATTTGTAAGAAAGCTTAGGGCAAACCTTTAACAAGGTTGTGTTTTGCTAACTTTGAGATTAATCTCAAGCTGGCATGCCCTAGTCTTTGATGCCAAATCTGTTTTTCATCTTCAACAGAGATAAAACATTTTACATTTTGACTTGCTAACTCCTCTAGATCAATTTTGTACACATTGTTGTGCCTCTTAGCAGTAAAAAGGATTTGATCATGAGAGTCTTTGACTATACATCCTTCCTTAGTGAAGGAAACCACATATCCACTGTCACACAATTGACTTATGCTCAATAGATTGTGTTGAAGTCCTTCTACTAGGAGAACATTCTTAATAAGGGATAGAGGAGTCATACCTACAGTCCCTATACCAGTGATCTTCCCTTGCTGATTTCCACCAAAGGTGACCACTCCTCCTGCTCTGGGTCTAAGGTTTTGGAACAAAGACCTTTCTCCTGTCATGTGTCGCGAGCAGCCACTGTCCAGGTACCATTTGTGGGGTTTCCTTTGTCCTGTTAAACACATCTGCAACAGGAATAATCAAGTTCTTAGGTACCCATATTCTTTTGGGTCCTTTCTTGTTAGACTTGGGTTTAGGTCTCCCTTTGTGTTTGCACTGAGCCACATTGTGTCCAGCTTTGCCACAGTGAGAACACCCAATAACTTTCTTTCTGCCTTTAGCAACATTGAAAATATGAGGTTCAAAGACACCATAATCACAAAAGCCTAAACCACTTTTGTCAAGGGAATGCCTTTGATTGCCAAGTAATCTGTTAAGATTATCAGTTCCTTTGACAAATTTAGCCAAGTCTTTTGTCAGTTCCTCAACTTGTTTCTGAAGTTTTTTATTTTCTTCAGACACAGGATTGTGAACTGCTGACTTCAGACACAAGAATCTTTTCCTTGAGCATAATATTTTCTATCTCAATAGCTTCATATTTACTACACATTTCTGTGTGAGCTTTGGATAGATTCTTATACTCTTGGAAGAGCTCCTTGGAACTTTCCATCAGGTCATCATACATCTCTTGAAGAGTTAAGGGAAATACCTCAGCTTCAGAGCTGTCTGATGAGGGCAGGCTGGCCATGAGACATAGGTTGGCCTCTTCTGAAGTGTCCTCCTCTTCTTCTGAAGTGGACTCATCAAGATCCTCCCATGTTGCCATCAGACCTTTCTTTTCTTGAAGAACTTCTTCTTTTTGAAGGTATTCTTCTTCAGCTTTGGGCATTCTGCCTTCATGTGACCTGGTTGTTTACACTCAAAACAAATAATCTTGTCATTTTGAGAGTCTTTACCTGACTTACCTCCTTTAGAGGTTGAAGGTTGGTTCCTTCTGAACTTCCCTCTATTTTGCAGCATTCTTTTGATCTTTCTACTTAAAGAGCAAGATCATCATCTTCTGAGCTATCTCCAGAATCTTCATCTGCTTCTGAAGTTTCTTCAGCTTGCATAGCCTTCATCTTGCCATGCCTAGGCTGACTGGCCTTGGAGTTTAGTGCTAGAGACTTCTTCTGGTTGTCATCTTCACCAAGCTCAAGCTCATGAACCTTAAGAGATCCCAACAGTTCTTCCATTCTAAGAGAGTTCAAATCTCTTGCCTCTTGAATGGCAGTAACTTTGGGTCTCCAGGACTTAGGCAAACTTCTTAGAATCTTTCTGTTATTATCTCCAGATTCATAAGTTCTACCTAAAGACCTGAGTCCATTGGTTATGGTCTGAAACCTTCCAAACATTTGATCAATGGTTTCAGTTTCTTCCATCTTAAACATCTCATATTGATGTATAAGCATGCTGATCTTGGATTGCTTGACAGTCTCAGTCCCTTCATGGGCTGCTGCAAGTGTATCCCAGATCTCCTTGGCAGATGTACAACCATGAACCTTCTCATATTCTGATTTATTCAAAGAAACATATCAGATAGAGCTTGGCTTTGGCATTCATCTGGACTCTAGCCTTCTGCTCCAGGGTCCATTGAGCCTTAGGTATAGGCAAGCCATTATGCATAGGCACATAGTCTCCATCAGTGACCAGTCCCAAACATCAATGTTGTTGCTACTCAATGAACAACTTCATACGATCCCTCCAATAGTGGTAATCCACACCATTGAATGCTGGGGGTCTTGTGATAGAGGCTCCTTCAGTGATATATTGCCTGTTGTTGTTGGAAGCTTCCATCTGGATCTTTAATCCTCAACACTTGTTAGGTGCTCAACCCTGAGTTGAGCTCTGATACCAACTGTAGAAAACACAGGGAAACACTAGAAGGGGGGTTGAATAGTGTTTCTTAATATTTTTGAAAGCTTTTTCAAAACAACAAGTATAAAAACTGTTTCAGACAGGTTTTTGAGGGTTGTCTGAAGTTTTTAAGACAACTTCTGAAAATGTATTTTAAAAGGTTTCTTAGCTTTTAAAATATTTAGAATTGCTTTCAACACCCTTAAATTAGTATAAACGAATTGACAAGAGTTAAGGGATAGAAAACTTAGCCAAGGAATTTATCCTGGTTCACTCACTACCACTGTGAGCTACGTCCAGTCCCAATGCCAACTAGCACTTGGATTTTCTCTTAATCTTCACAAAGGTTACAAGTATTCTTTTATAGCCAGCCTCTTCAGGCTCTACAACCAAGTATTCTTTACAGCCAATCCTCTCCAGGCTCTTACAGACAAGTAGTCTTTAGACAACAAGGCCTCTCCGGGCTCTTAGAACAATTTTACAGAGAAGATAAGTTTAGCTTTTAAACTATAAACCAGTTTTTAAGCTCAACAAATACAATGTACAAAGATAATTGAGGTATCTCAGGATATACAAATGTGTGTACAAAGAGATGATTATCAGAGAGTTTTACAGAGTAAAAACTGGCAGCGATTTGTTTCTCTTTGATTTCTTGAATATGAAATCGCTTAGCCATTTTGATGGTCTTCATGAGGGGGTATTTATACCCAGACTTCAGTCCGTTGAAAAAAAACCACCGTGTAGAGATAGCATTAAATGCATTTAAATCCGTTGTGAGACATGCTTCTGAGAGTCCTGACATTCTGACACAGTACAAAGGTTGCACCTGCAAAAAAGCTGCTGCAGGGCTTGCGTGCAAGGAATTTCCCGCTCAGTGGTGTAAATGCAATTCAAAAAACACCAGGAAAGACCTCTGTGGTTCCTTGCCCATAAATATGCTTGAAAAGGTACGATGCAACAGAGACTCAAAAAACGTCTTCACAAAACTTCAGCAAAGGTGCCACGTCATTATTGAGACTTCATAGCAACTTCATTCAACACTTCAGAAAGGGTTGGGCCACTTCAGACGCAGCTTTCAACACTCAACACTTCAGACGGTTGAGCACTTCAGAAGGCTTGATCCCGCAGACAGGTTGAAATACCTTCAAAAGTCTTTGTAGAGATCATGGTGGCGTGCTGAAATCATAGAGAAATCATTAAGACATATGGTGTATCTATGATAAATTATTTTAACCATAAATTTGTTAGTCATTAAAACTTGGGAATTATATTGTCCTTAAAATTAAAACAAATCATAATTTACTTATGATAATTTTTGAGACTCAAACACAACCAATCAAGGTTCTGTCCCTGCAAATCAGTCCACAAATGTAGGAAACCAACATTCAAAAACTGCACATCAAGGACTAGTGGCTGCAAATAAGAGGTCTAAATTAGCTCTAAAAGATAAATAGCCACCACTTCCCAGGTAAGCAAAAAGAAAATATTCCACTACGATTATATATGTCTTGAACATAAAACTTACATGACTTTTATGATTTGGTAGTTAAACGATGAATAAGAAGACAAGCAACACAACCTCACAAGGATTCAGGATTCAACAAAAAACATCACAGGGAATAGAATCATAATTTGGTCATGATGGTGATGTTATAAGCACAACCCAAGATGCACCGAGTGGCAGGAACCATGATGGAGATATCTCAACACAGAAATGTGGGACCAATATATAACCACTCCCAACATGTCTCGAAGATGTCAATGAAACACAAGGAAATGAAGATAATTTGATTCTTTTGTTATGGAATCTCTTTTTTTGTAAATGGTTTATGTTCTTACAAAGATCCAGAAGCTAGAACTTATACAATTATCATAACGATAAGACAAATCCTAGGCTAGGTCCCTGGTGGGTAAGAAGTGTGTTGTTCCTTGTTCTTGACTGTATATATAGGTCCTTGATCATTATGGTCGTGTGAGATGATTTCTTCTTCTGCTGACTGCCTTAATGTGCCTTCAAGAACTTTCCTTTCTTGTTCTGTAATTCCCTCAAATCGTTCCCTGATTGATATGATTGATCTTTCTTTCCTTTCCTGTGCTTCTAATTCCTTCTTTTATTCAGGGAATCGGGGAGGTCCTCTTTACGGATTGAGGTAGACCTTGAGGGTAAATTGTTGTCGACCTTGAGCGGCGAAAACTTTAAGGTATGATAATGATGTCATCCTCTGGTGGGATAGACCTTAAGGTCGGCCTACGGTACAATTTACAAGACCAATTTATCACTTTTTATTTTTAAATATAAAACATATGTAACAAGGCACATGGGTGCATACTTTATCCACTGTTTTTTTTTGTTATGTCTTGTTGCTATTAAGCACAGGTTATATGTTTTTCATGTACTTGTCTGTATATTATTTTGGATTATATTATTACAATGACTTTTGCTTACTTATCGTGGTCCATGTTACTTATTCCATTTCACTTCAATTTAAATATGTTTAAAATGAAAACAAGTACTTAAATGACCAAACACAACTTAATACCATTACCATTACAACAAAGATGTGTCAATACACACGAGACATCACCATTACAAAGTAGCATAACAACATAGCCCACACATTACCTAACAGAAGCTAACTAAAACACAGAACAATACAAACCGCTCTCCTTCAATTACATAAGCTAACAAAAACCCCACACATTACTAATACAGTACATGCTCAAAGCAAGGGTCAAAACTCCGACCACACACTATCCATGTCATCATTTTCCTCCAAAATCTCTCCTATTTAAGCTTGCATTATAGCTTGACCACCTTCTTCCTTAATTTTGCCACTTCATCTTTTAATTTATCCACTTCTTGGCTTACACAACCTTCCCCAGACGAATTCTCATCATCACACCAACAAAAATAATTACATGTTCTTGGTGTTTGTAACAAATTGCAAACAAAAAATGAATATGTTCTTCACAAGTAATCTCTAAAATGGGGGGACAAAATGAAAACAAGGGTATAATAAAGGGAATAAAATGAAAACGCTTAAAGGGACTAAAAAAGTTAGGGTTTGGTGTTATTACATTCCAGAATCTGCACCTCTAAAATTGTTTTCGAGGATTAGATGTTGTTTTAGATGTTAGCAAAATCAATTCCTCCCCACATTTACACACAAACCGTCGGGAGAAACGTGATGATAGGGAAGATTTCATTTTACAAAAAAATTTTGCAAACATATTAAGCATTTCATATATGGAACATTCGAGTATACAAGTTGAAGATCAAATACCTACTACCAAATGCAATTTTGATTGAGGTTAGGAGTGGCTGCCTCAGATGTGCGAGAATGAAATATTAGGGTTGTTGAGAGTTGGAAGAACTGATATTGAAACTCAAGTGGCAGACGTTTTATGTAACGAAAATGGGGTTAAGAGTGCCAGGTCAGCAAACACAAGTAACAACCACATCAACAATGTTAACTAAGTCTAATAGTGGAGACTAATTTTAAAAAAAGAATGATTTTAGGGGGACAAAAACTAAAAAAAAAGGTTTTGGAGGACTAAAATGAAACGAGTGTACTGTTAGAGAGATAAAAACATATTTAAGCCATATTTTTACCAAGTTAAATTATAAGTTATTTTTATAATAAATATTGTATTTTAATAGAGAATTTATTATTTATTTGATAAAAAAATTCAATAAATAATATGTATGGTGAGTGAGAGATTTTTTCAAGAAATTTTTTTGTCAATGTCTTTTTCGATTTTTTTAAATTAGAAAAAGACATTATAATAGTTTTAAAAAGAAAGGAAAAAATTGTCATTTTCCCAAACTAATTCTCTATTTTTCCTTCCCCTTCCCAACTCATAAATCAATACAAAGGATGAGTTTCATCCTCTCTTACTCCTTCATTTCCCTCAATTCCTTTCCCTCCTAAAACCCTCCATCCAACTCACAAACAAAATCTCATGGCCGACTTGTCTATAGTTTTTTAAAAAAAAAAATTAAAAAAATCTGTTTGACAGACAATTTTAAAAACAAATTTTAAAAAAATATGTTTTTTTATTTTAAAGCTAAAATTCTGAAACTACTTTTAAATATTTTTAAAAATTGTTTTTTAGTTTTTCTATTTTGTGTTAAAAAATATTGTAAATAAATAATTTCATTTATAAAAAATAATTTTAAAAATAGGTTTTTAAACCATTTTTAAAAATTTCAAAAAATAAAACTTGCTATTCCGGTTGGTTCTCTTTCTTATACATGAGTAAATACTTGGACACCTAAGAGCATGTTAGCGTTTAAACGTGGTAAACTCACGTTTCCAACGCTAAAAATAGTTGCATTGGAGAATTTAAACTTGAGATTGGTAAGTTTCAAAACTAATTCAACACACACTTAAGCTGATGACTAAAGATTCAATATAGCACACATAGATTTTTTTTTTGGAGTAAAATTAGTTTCATACCCTAAAATTCGAACTCGAGACTATTAGTTAAACTGGAACGTGGAGACTACTAGTTAAGCTTGAACAAGCCAATGCTCGGTGGTATAACAAATAGATTAGTTGCATCATTTCTCTCATGCTCTTTTGGTAACAAAATAATTAATAGAATAAACAATTCCTAATACATTTTTTATTTTATTTTTCCCGAACAAGTATTGGTGTAAAAAATAATATCATACAAAAAATATGTTTCCTTCATAAACAACAATATAAACAATTACGGCAGTCAAATAAGGAGTTTTGCAAGAATCAAAGATCGCATAATTTCCTCATGAATATTGCCATTGCCCTGATCTCTCAAGAAAGTGTCACACTGAAATATATGAATTCTGCAGATACACAACATAGATTACAAAAGCTTAAACGAAAAAAAGGGGGAAAAATCAGGAAGTAAACCCCACCAAAACCCAAACAGAAGAAGGCACTAGTATGTGTAGGACTTTCGCAGTGGCTTACTATAGTGATCCTACGAGACAGAGAACCTTCTCCTTCTGGGCTTGGTCAAATCAACAGGCCCATCTTCAATATGGGTCGTATCTTTAGACCCATTTTTGAAGGGGTTCAACTTTCCAAGCTTCTTGGACACAGAGGAGAAGAACGTGGTCTTCTTGGAGGAAAGAGACGACGTCGTTCCATGTCCCTGACCAACGTTCTTCTGCAAATCCGAAACGTACATCTTCATCTTCATCAGCTCCATCCTCAACTCCTCGTTTTCCCTCGCCAACGACACGTCCGCTTGAAGCTGGTTCCTCCCCGTCACCGCGTCGCCGTCGTCGACCCCGCTCCTCAGCCGCAACTGGTCGTAGTACAGCGCGTGCAGCACAATCTGCACCGGCAACCTCTTGTTCTGCGACGCGTGCACACGCGCCTCGTATGACAGCTTCAACGGATCCATCACGCTGCACACCTTCTCTCTCTCTATCTCATCTAACTTCGGGTGCGCCTGAAAAATAACAAACAAACACGTTAAACGGTGTCGTTGGAATCACAAATGAAACACATTGAGTCATTGTTTGGGAACGGAAATAAGCTGTTATAGTGTTTTTTACCTTGAGATAGATATCAATGCGCGGTATAGGTCATCGTCGACCTTACGAGCGTGTTTCGGAATGAGGATAGCAATGCCGTTAAACTTCGAGATACTGAGTTCGCCGTATTCGGCGATCTCGGCGAGATATGCATCGACGGTTTTAGCCACGCGCTGCAACGAGGCGGAGCAAGAATCTCTGAAATCTCCAGGAGTGAAGACCGCCGCGCTCTTCTCCTTCTCCACGAATCCTGACACGATTCTTCGCACGCTTTCCAGATCAAAGAGTTTATCGCCGTCGTAGGTGAACGACAGCACGAGGAGGTCATCCATCGTCACATGCTCGAGGATCGTCGAGATCCGCTTCTCGAGCTCGCTTTTACAAGCGGTGGAGGCGCGGAGATAGATCGCGCAACGAAGGAGGGAGCAGAGGAAGTGAATAGGAAAAGCCGCTTTCTCGGAGGGGAAGAGTTCCACGATGGATTCCAGAAGCTTCTTTTGTTTCGCTCTGGAATCTGAATCGCCAAGATCTGACGACCTGATTCCGTTGCCGGTGTGGTCCCGGACTAGCTCCCGGAGCGCCTCGCTCCGCGTAGGTAATCAGCGCGGTTGCTAGGGTCAGAGACTTGGCGCCGCGCTGCTTCATGGCGGCTATGACTCTCCCGAAGAAATCGATGGTCGAGAACGGAGAGCTCCTCCGTCCACCAGTTCGGCGGCGAGCGGCTTGGGAAATTTGCCTCACTGCAAGCCTTAGCGCTGACGGCTTCGACGCAGCGTTTAACGATGTTGAGGTCGTCGGCGTAGGGGAGAAGGTGACGGCAGGGACTTGAGAACGGTTACGGCGCCGGTGAGAGTGAAGAAGGCGGCCTGAGAGAGAAAATCCTCCGTTTCGGCCGGCGAGGTTGTTGTCGCAGTAACTGTTCAGTCATCTGAAGGAACTCCGCGGCGCAGCGCAAGACGACGACGTTTGAACTGTGATCTCGAAGTTGACACCGTAGCAGAATTCGCTGCTTTCTCGAAGATTGCAGGTCCTCCGGGAATGTCAGAGAGATCAATTCTGGTGAGTTCGCTCTGTTCTGCCTCCATTATCAATTTTCTGATGTAGTTGCTCTTTGCCACCAGCATGAACTGCATGCACCCACCATATTCCAAATTCAAAACCCTTTTAATTAATTACATGCACAAAAAATAAACTCAGATTAGCTAATTATCATTTTTGGGGTACCTTGTGGAGACAGAAACTGGCTTCTCCACTTGAACTATAACATCAGTTGGGATTTCTTGAGAGAAAACCCTGTAATGATCACAGTGCAACGTTACAGAGAAATTAGTTCACATAATACGTATTAGAGAATAGAGAATAATGAAGCATGTGTATGCATGATGCATGGATTTGAAAATAGAGGAGTGGAGTTGCGTGCGTTGTGGTCGTACCATTGCCCGGTTCTCTCCATGGCAAGGGAGAGTCTATTGGGAGCCGCCATGAACTAAATTGTGGTTTGGTTTTGGTTTTGGGGACTTGGACAGAATAGGCAGAGAGAATGAAATTGATGAGATTGAGGTAAAGAATGGGTTACATGGTGGCTGGTGAGGGGCTATTATAAGGACATTTTGAAACCCTGTAGCTTGTTCGTCTTGTCATTATTATGATTTAATCTGCATGGTTGAACTTTGTGATTGTGGTCCTAGTTTTATGATGTTAATTGCTGTGTTATCTTAACTTCGTTATCTTCTTTTCTGTAAAGCAGTTCCTTTTTAAGCTATTATTCCAAGTCATTTTCCCCCCACTCCTGTCGTTTTTTATCTGCTTGTAATAGTGGAGACAACAAGTTCCCATTGGCTCCGCTGAATTTCAATTTCACCCAGCAGAATGATGTGGGCTTTATTACTTGTCCACGAGTTCTACTTCTACCTTTTTCCCTTGAGTGAGAGAGACATAAATATAAAAGTTACATTTATCCTATGTTTTCTTCCACATCTTTATCAATTTTCTGACATGCATCTGTCACTGCTCACTAGCAACTTCTCAAGAGACTGTTTGCATATTTTTAGGGAAATATAAAAAGGTTACATGTAGTATATCAATATATGCATATGGATGGTTTGTGGAGGTATATATGTCTGTTCTCATGAACTGTAACTGTAAGCGACAACCATATCCATAAGTTGAAGACCTATTGTCATTTTCAGCTATTTTAAATTACATATTACTTTGGTGTCCGCGGCACTTATATATTTCCCCTGAAACTATGCTTGTTACTACTTGTTAGCACCAAATTCATCCTTCATATGTGATAAGTGGCAGGCTTAGTTTGAATGCGAAAAAGGAAAGATAGATAAAATTAGCTCTAATCAAATGATTAAAAGTTAAAATTTTATCAAGTATATAATGGATGTGTAAATTTTATGGTTGATTAGGATTATTTCATTTCATTGCCTGGCAATGAGTTCCTTTCCTGCTAATAAGTGAGTTGAATAACGACAAGGTTGAGTGGGATATGGTACATGAATTGTATGGGACTGGTGAGTGTGTGGCTAAGACGCGTTCAACAGCGTCAGACAGCGAGTTGGGCAGGAAGCAGGATACAGATACACCTCACAAACTTAACTAGGTCGAAGAACAGCCACGTCAAACTGACATTATGAACTGGTGGGTTCCACCACAAGGAGGCAGGATTAATATCCTGGGCCTGCCAATTATAACATGACACGTCCTCATAGCAGCTTATCATCCGCTCCCATTCGAAGAATAGATATCCTATCCCCAGCCCAAATTAGCAACTGTTTTTTCAGTGGCCCCACAATTCGCCTAATTAGCATTTGACATCATACTTTAGAGGTTTCAAAAGGAAAAGGAAGGAAGATTGACCAAAAAAAAAGGAAAACGAAGAGAAATGATTTTTTTTCCAGATCACGCTATCTATTTAGCTCATGTTTGATCACTAGTATGGTCTGTATGGATTTTTGTTATTTTTCATTAGATAATACTAAACAAAGCAAATAATATCTTCTTCACTTTTCTTCTTCGCATAATACTTCTTTCAAACCTCACTTTGAACTAAGTGTGAGAGATAGAAAAAAAATATAATAAGTGATATAATAAAAAAATGTATTAATAAAGTGTAATGAAACAAATTATATATGAGAGAGGCATTAAAAAAATTACGATTATTTTTTCATTCATTCCTTTGCTCTTTTATTGTATGTTTTCTTACCTTTCTCTTCGGTAATATATACCAAAACAAAGTGTTTTGTCTAATCTCCTAGTATTAAACCTTAAGTTGTTCGCATAATAAATCTCCTAAGTATTAAACCTTAAGTTTTCTTACCTTTCTCTTCGGTAATACCATTAATAAATCACATAATGAATAGTGAATTCTCAAGTTGTTCGCAATTGTTTTGCTTTTCAACTAGTGTCCCACCCATGATGCATGAGTATTATTATTTAAATAATTTTTTCTTATTTATATTGAATATTATAATATATTTAATTTAATTAATATAAATATGTAAACTATAGAAAATGATAATGATTAGTGATTTTTTTATATTAACATTTATACTTATTTATATGGAAAGAATTAAAAAAATTAAACATAGAAAGTTTATTTGAAACAACAAATTTCAAACATTAATAATTATACATGTAAAATATACCATATCATATTATTTATATTTTTTAAATATCCCTTTATACACTATATTTTTGTCAAATTATAACGTTTAAAAATATAATCACATATAAGAATCCCAAGTCCTTATCGAGACTTCACCCTAGATATAGCAACATATAATTAACTATGAGAGAAAACGGTTTTGGTAAATAAACACCAACGTGTGACAATGTCTAGCTTTGACTCTTATTAATGGTCACACTAAAACAAAGAAAAATGAAAATTGTCTTCGTTGAAACTTTAATGGAGTGAAATGATCAAATAAAATTAAAATTCAATCGAGGTGTCCTCAAATGTGTTCAACATTTCTTATTTTTTTTTTGGAAAAAATGAAAACCTAGTTTTTTTCGATGTACAAAACCTAGTTTGTTTAATGTAAACAAATATAATATACTCTCTCTCCGTTCCTTTTTATAAGACACACTATATTGAATCACAAAGACTAATAAAAGTAATTATAGCTAGGGATGGCAATGGCTAGGGATTGGGTAGGGTACTATAGTACCCGTCCCCATACCCGCGTTTTAAAAAAATACCCGGACCCGGACCCATACCCGCGTTGGTAGTGATTCTAGTACTCGTACCCTTACCCGCTGGGTACTCAGTACCCTTACCCGTACCCATTACCCGCACTTTTGTTAACTATAAGAAAATAAATTGATTAGAAAATAAAAATTAATTAAAAATTAAATGAAAAATAATCAATAGATCATCCAAGTTTAACATATAAAACAACTATCACATGTGGAAGTGGATGGGAGATTAAAAAAATTGGGAGGGGAAATGAAAATCAGTGCATGTTTTGCTATTTTTAGTGTGTAGGACAAAATCATAACATTTAAATTAATTAAATTAGTAATATATATTAATGTTTTTGATGAATATAATATAGATTAACATTAATACTTTTTTTAAAAAATATTAATTAATAATATAAACATATATATATATTTATTAAATTAATTATATGTATATAAATTATATTAATTATATATACTATATAAGTGCGAGTATGGGTATGGGTAGGGTAGGGTACCATAGTACCCGTACCCGCACCCATACCCATTAAAAAGTGCGGGTAATTACCCATACCTGCACCCATACCAATTTGGTGGGTAATTACCCTACCCATTGTGGGTAATTTTTGTGGGTACCCACTGGGTATGGGTCCAATTGTCATCCCTAATTATAACTAGTTAATTATTTTATTTTAGTTTTAAAAAATAGTTTAACTTTCTCGTTTTACCCTTATTCCTATTATTTTTGTATATTTTCGATTTCAATATGTAATGTATATATGTATTTAATAGTTTAAATTTTAAATATATAAGATTTTTTCATGCCTAGTTTTTCTTTTTATCTCTCTTTCTTTCCTATCACATCAATTGTCATTTATTTCACACACTCTCTTGATTTGTTTCTTTTTATCTCTTTCTTTTTTCTACTTTCAACACACAAAAGTTAACTATCAAAGTTTAATACTTATAAAAAAGAAAAAAAAATTATATTTTTTTTTGTTTTACACTTCCTTTAACACCTTAATTTTCTTTTCATTTTCTCTTAATTTCATATCACATTTTTTCACATTCTTTCTCTTTATTATTTTTTCTTTCTATTTTTCTCCTCCCTAAACTTTCCATATTTATCTACCTACTATCTATGTATCTTATAGTTTAGGTTAGATTTAGAACTCTTAACTTTACTACTTATAGGAATTAAAAAAATTAACCCCCTTTGAATAGTGACAAAAAATCTAGCCAATTGTAATAGTATAAATGTGACATATGTACTGAGCAAAAAAATTTAATATAGAGTAGATAGAATAAATAAGAGAGATAATAAATGAAAATATTAATGAATAAAATAGAGAGATAATTAATTTAATATCATAAAAAAAAAGAAAAAGTGATAAAAAATTTAAAAGAAAATGGAAGAAAACGACTGATGAATGATTGCCTCACATGGAAGATAGTTTTATGGTTCGTAAAAATATCTATTTACTGTATTGCAAATAAAAATTTAAATAAACGCAAGTGAGAAAACATGACACGTGTTATGGATGAGCAATTTTAATATACTATAAATAGATAAATAGATAAATAGAATAGATAAGTGGGATAATAAATGAAAATATTAATGAATAAAATAAAGACATAAATGATATACTAAAATATCATGTTAAATTTAATGTAAATAAATACACTTATTGTATTGCTTAATGTGAGTTTTCACGTAACGAAATAGATAAATAGGAGTAAATAATGAGAGAAATTATTTTAAGATGATGATAATAATAATAATAATAATAATAATAATAATAATAATAATAAAGAAAATTAAAGTGTTAAAAAAAAGGAAAAAATGTATGAGAAAAATTGCTTCACAAGGAGGATAGTGGATACTCATGGTTTATCAAAATATCACTTTTATAATGAAATAAATCAATATAAACGGATAATGAGAGGAAATGTTTTAATATAATAACAATAAAAAATTGTACCTGATAAACCTTTGATAAACCATGAGTATTATAAAGAGTAAACTAGCAATTAGGTCCCTGACTTTGTCAGCGTCGTGCAATTAGGTCCCTGACTTTAGGAAATTGCTCCCATGGTCCCTGACTTTAACCTCCGTCATGCAGTTTAGTCCAAACGTTAAACTTATGTTAATTCCTGCTGTTAAACTGTTGACTAAGGAACTAAGTGCATGATTTTATATAAAGTTAAGGACCTTTATGCATGATTTTATATAAACTTCTGTTTTTTGTTTTTAACTTCATAATATATTTTTGGTTTTTAATTTTACCTATTCTTTTTTTGTTAGGGATGTCATGCATGCATGCCATTGCAGCCTTGACACACAGGGGGAAAAACCAGAGGATTACTGGCATGGATGGTTGACAATGACATCCATTAATGCTACCTATGCTCACCATGTTAACCCTTTGCAAGGGGAACAATTTTGGCAGAAGACAGATCAACTACCACCCCTGCCACCACCAATGAAGAAGGCTCCAGCCAGACCCAAAAAACATAGAAGAAAGGATGGAAACCTGTGAGTTGCCAAATTCTACATGTGCAAGTGTGAGTGCCCAAATTAACAAAAACTTTAGATGGATAGCATTGCACTTCATATTTAAGATGGTCACCATCACCTATGTATGTAATATTAACAATTTAAGTTATGAACAAGAATATAAAATTAAAGATTTGAACAGCAATATATTGGCATATACTGTTACCCTGCCCAAATGGGACCCCATCTATTGCTTTCCTTTTTCTTCCTTTCCAGCCTACTTTGTTGGACAAGTGTCAACTGTCCATTACACTTTCTAGCTTCAATTTGTTTGCTGAGATGGTTGTCATGATGTAGACTCTGACCTCTAAGCACGGTGATAATTGGTTTAGTCCTTGCAGCAACAATTATCTCAGCATGGTGTATATGTCATGATTGTTGCTGCAAGGACAAAGCAATAGATGGGGTCCCATTTGGGCAGGTAATAGTATATGCCAATATATTGCTGTTCAAATCTTTAATTTTATATTCTTGTTCATAACTTAAATTGTTAATATTACATACATAGGTGATGGTGACCATCTTAAATATGAAGTGCAATGCTATCCAACTAACGTTTTTGTTAATTTGGGCACTCACACTTGCACATGTAGAATTTGGCAACTCACAGGTTTCCATCCTTTCTTCTATGTTTTTTGGGTCTGCCTGGAGCCCTCTTCATTGGTGGTGGCAGTGGTGGTAGTTGATCTGTCTTCTGCCAAAATTGTTCCCCTTGCAAAGGGTTAACATGGTGAGCACAGGTAGCATTAATGGATGCCATTGTCAACCATCCATGCCAGTAATCCTTTGGTTTTTCCCCCTGTGTGCCAAGGCTGCAATGGCATGCATGCATGACATCCCTAAAAAAAAGAATAGGTAAAATTAAAACCAAAAACAGATTATGAAGTTAAAAACCAAAATAGAAGTTTATATAAAATCATGCATAAAAGTCCTTAACTTTATATAAAATCATGCACTTAGGTCCTTAGTCAGCAGTTTAACAGCAGGAATTAACAGAAGTTTAACGTTTGGACTAAACTGCATGACGGAGGTTAAAGTTAGGGACCACGAGACCAATTTCCTAAAGTCAGGGACCTAATTGCACGACGCTCACAAAGTCAGGGACCTAATTGCTAGTTTACTCGTATTATAAACTTTTCACACGACCCATAAGAAACAGTGAAAGGCCTAAACTGAAACAAAAAAAATTGAGAGATTAAATGAATTATGAATAAAAATCTTCCAAATTGTAGTAGTATAGATGAGAGAGATAATAAGTGAAACATTAATAAATAAAATAGAGAGATAAATAATATATTGAAAGAATACATTAAAATTGATGTAAATAAACTCATATCGTATTTCTTTATGTGGGTTTTTATGTAATGAAATAGATAAACATAAATGGATAATGAGAAAACTTGTTTCAATATAATAATTATAAAAAATAAAAATTAAAATGTGATTAAAAAAGAAAAAGAAAAAAGACAGGAGCTGGATATTGCTTCCTGTGGTTTATAAAAAAATTACTTTACTGAAATGAGAATAGATATGGATAAATAATGAGAGAAACTATTTTAATATAATAACAAAAAAATTAAAGTACAATAAAAAAGAAAAAAAAAAGAAAATAGTATGAGAAGGAAAGTCTCCCGTGAACGATACCCGTGATTTATAAAAAAAATCACATTTGTAATGAAAAAGATTAATGAGATCAAATAATAAGAGAAAATATATTAATATAATAACAAAAAACAGAAAATTAAAATTGAGATAAATTGGAATTTTAATATAGATTAAATAGATAAATACAATAGATGAGTGATATAATAAATGAAAACATTAATGAATAAAATAAAAAGATAAATGATATAGTATAGATAATTTAAACAAATGGGCCCAAAATGAAAAACCAATGGCCCACATCTTGACCAAAAAAATTGAGAGGTTGAATGAATAGTGAATAAAAATCTTCCAAATTGAAATAGCATAGATAAAAAGCATAGTGTTAATCACTATTCATAAATAAGTTAGCTGAAAAGTTCTTTTAAATGTATCCTTTATGAATAATCTTATACGAATTGAATCATGTACCAAAAAATTATATATAGTTTCAAGGATAGGAATAATATATAGCCAACTAAAAACAATTGTTGGAAACAAATTCAGACTTGAGTCTTTTTTACACGAAGTATTTTGATCCGTACCAGCCGAATCTCTATGGCAAAAAAGGCTAATAAGAATGCTCCCGTATCCTATAAAAGGGTGTTTTTCGTGCGCACTAATAGAGATTGCTTTTGTATGGTCGTTGAGAGAAGGGCGTTTCTGGCACGCCCGAACAGAAGTCAGTTAAAGGCGCTTAAAAAATACACGGAAGCACTGTAAGGAAGCGCCCTCAGCGTTTTGGCCTAACAATGCATCTTGGAGGGCGCTCTTGGTAATTAAGCACCCTAAAGTTTATTGTGGAGGGCGCTCCAGCTGAGCCCCCTAAGCAGGTGCGTTTTTTTATTGGGAGGACACTTAAGCCAAGCGCCCTCGTTAATTTTTTTTTCAATTCCAGCTAATTCTGAACCTAATATTTTATTACATTCTATTTTATATGGTTTCCATTCCAATGAGGTACCTCTAAAACCATATTGCTTATCATTCAAACAATTATTAGATGTAGGAAGAATTCATTCCATTTACACATTCACAACACAAACACAAGTAAAGTTAACATCAATACTCCATATTAAGAATTCAAGAACTCTAATAGATGGGCAGTTTCCTATATTTTTTTAACTTTTCCGAAAATATGAAATACCTATACAACTACATAGAAGCAACCACAAATCATGACATATAACAGTACTCAACTCAATTGGTAAATATAAAACATACATGACCTATAAAAATTTCGGCAGAGTTTCCTTGTTTATTCAACATTTCCCAATTTATCAAGCACTTGTAAAACTCCATACCAGCAACTATAATTTATCATTCAAAGAGATCTAACAATTTCAAAATAGAATATGCTTAACTACATCCATGTATCATGATTTTTACGTTCATAACACTACTCATCTAAATTTACCTATAAAAATTTTGGCAGTTTTCTTTGTTTATTCAACATTTTCCAATTTATCAAACACGTGTAAAACTCCATACCAGCAGCCAGAATTTATCATTCAAAGAGATCTAACAAGTTCAGAATATAATATGCTTAACTACATCCATGTATCATGATTTTTACGTTCATAACACTATTCATCTAAATTTACCTATAAAAATTTTAATAGAGTTTCCTCTGTTCATTCAACATTTCCCAATTTATCAAACACCTGTAAAACTCCATACCAGCAACCAGAATTTATCATTCAAAGAGTTATAACCAGTTCAGAATAGAATATGCAAATATACAAAAATTACAGAAGTTCTCATTATAACACATCTTCGTACATCGGTTTCAGATTACAAGTACACATATTTAATTACTTACCATGACCAAGTACGTACAAATCAATCATATACAATTGGTTACTATATGTTTTGTCCATTCTTCTCTAACCTCATCTAGTTTCTCCATAGTGTAAGTCGAGCATCGGTGTTGAGCAACGTACTATAAATGCTATAAATTGATTTCAATAAAACAATTATTAAATGATGAGAAAAATACTCAATTGTTATTACAATTCTAAATTACCTCTTTTAGTATCGTGACTGCATTTTGAATGATTATCTTCTTCATAAAATGCATGACATATAATCCACAGTCATTGTTGTTTGTTTGCCTTGGACACTACAAAAATAATTTATAATCAAAATCACTTACGTGACAAGTTACAGAGGAACACAAGAGTTCGTGCAACTACCTGTATGCGATACCAGGTGAGGTGATCAGAGATTATCTTATTTCTTGATTGTGAATGACCCATTTGTTTACGATACTCAGTAATAGCTCTAAACCAATGTAACAAATAATGTGTATGAGAACTCTAAACAGTATAAATGTAATAATATAAAGTTATTTGACAGGGCATACTTACTTATTAAAAGAGGACACTATTGAGGAAGTAATTCCACAATTGAGAAGCAACTCAACGATCTATAAATGGTGTGTTTGGATTCTCAAAACCATTATTTGGACAAAAGGCAAACAACAAACAAGTTAATTTTTTTAATTGAATATCGGATTTCTTCTCCCACGATCACAATAATTTGGCTTTAGAGTGCATTTTTAAGGGGAGTGCATCACTGTAACTAAGTAATATATATTGTACCACACACACTTATAAATTCGAAAGCAAACAATTAATTATACAAGCTACATATATGTGAAAGAATAATGCTTTACACTAATAATGAGTAAGTTTTAGGGCAAGTTGAAGCAAAATAAAGAGATACTGAATGCAGCCATACAAAGTAATAATTTTAGTTTTATTTTCAGTGATTTAATCACTGCCATATATAATTCCCAAGTTTTTTTTTAATTCAGCTAAAATTATATAAAATAATGAATTTTATCTAGAACTAGAAGTTTCGTTTTTTCTACAAGACACACGCATTAAAGAGAGTTGTTGTTAAAACTTGCCTTGGATGCAGAGAGATGAAGCGACAAGGGTGTGAAGCGTGTATTGTTTTTCACGTGCATGAGTCGATATGATAATTAATCTCAGTTTCTACAGGCATATGTAAAAATTACCTATAATATAAAAACTCGTAAAATGGGTCTGGGCGCGGGTACGGACAATAACCCGCATTTTTAAACAGGGACGGGCGTGGGTACAGGTACTATGATGCCCAGTCGATCCGCCCTATATCCGCACTCATATATTAAATTATTTATTAAATAACATATATAATTATATATAGTAATTTTATTAAAATATCTAATATATTTATACATATATTTAAAATTGATATATACATATATAATATTACAGATTAAAAATATATTTTAAAACTACCCATTTGTGTTTTTTACTTTATAGTATATGACTAATTAGTGTTAATAATAATTTTTTGCACGTCATGAAGAATGCTAACACATGATATCTAAGTTTATAAAATAGTGTGATGTGAAAGTATATTGTAATATTTAATAAAAAAAAATTGAACATTAATCTTGTGTTATGTTTTAGAATATTAACGTAATGTGTTTCGATTTAATTAAATTGTTATGTTATTGATATTTAATAAATATGTTTAGATGATTTTGGAGTAATTTTTCAATTGAGTTATAATTTTCTTTCATTAATATTTTTTTAATGAGTTATTAATTTTTCAATTAACTACATTGCGGGTAACGGGTGCGGGTATGAGCATATAGGTGCCCAGCGGGTACGGGGACAGACATTAAAGTTGTTGTCCACGCGGGTATGAGCGCGAGTACGAGCTTTTTTTAAAGTGCTGATATGGGGACGAGCACTATATGGTACCCTACCCAGAGGGTGCCCATTGTCATCCATGTGCAGGACGAGGTAATGTAAAATGTTTGTGACTTTGTAGTATGGGTGATCATGAGCTAGCTAGGTTGGGTTAGGTTCAAGGCATTAACATACTCAATCCGATGAAGAGACGTTAGGTTGAGTTGGGTTGAATTTTGTTATTTTTAGATTAGTACCCAAACTCAACCCAACTAGATTATGGTTTGGTTTGATCAATCGGGTGCAATATTCTAACATGTTTGAGTTTTTAAATAAAATGAAAAATTAAAAAAAAAATGAAAAATGCTTTAAATAAAAAATATAAGTTGTTATTATAAATATGACAAAAATAAAAATCTATAATGTGATAACAAGAAAATGAATATATATATATATATAATATTAAATATTAAAATGCATAACTTATTAGTATAAAAAATTAAAAAATTAATTATTTTATTAATTATTGGGTTAGGTTGGGTTGAAAGTATGAAAACCCAATATTCAACCTAATCTGATTGAGCCCACATGTATGGAACTCAACTCGACCCAACTACTAATTAACCTGATCCCGTCTTTTTTAATTAAATTAGGTTGAGTTGATCGGATTGATTGGATTTACCAATCCCATGATGACCCCTACTTTGTAGGGTGTCTACATACATGTCCAAGAATTAAGAGATAACATTTTCATAGAACAAAAAATATATAACAACTTATATAACATATTTTTTCTCTACATCTCTCATCACATCCCACATTTCTCTCTTTTTTCCCTTTTTTTATCTCTGTATCTCTCTATGTTGTACATATTATTGTTATAAACAACATTTCTCAGAATTAATATTGGTCCTCAACTCTGAATGGTCCCTGCCGTTCTTCCAAGTTCCAATTTGAGGGGATGGTCTTGTGGACTAAATTGCTAACACTGACGCGACTTTAACTCCACATGCTTCCAAAGACAACACACCGTTTTGCCGGTCAACCTCACATTAATTATATGGACACTAAGAACAGCCTTGCATTGCGCTATAACAAGTATGGTGGGATAGTGATAGTTATATGTAGATATATACTTTATAACCTATGTATATTGAATTTGGTTTAGAATTAGAAGACAAAAAAAATACTGGTATTCTGTATGGTTGTAGCATTAAGATTGGAGTGAACCCACAAGAAGCTGCCTCAGGATATATATAATTGAGAAGACACTTGAAAAGAATGAAACGTCACTTCACCACTACAATATCAGTTAGAAGAACAGCAAGTATATATGCTGCTGGGAATTGTTATATATGTTTGATAGTGTTACGGAACTAATTCGACAATTGGTCCAAAGTTTGGTAAATTGCTATTCAAATCAAAGATGTTGCAAAGATATGTTACTCCTCATAAAGTTGTTTGGATAAGATTTATATTAGACAAAAAATGCACAGTTCATTAATGCAATCTCTTGTGTTATATATATAACTCATAATAGCTCTATTTGCCTAACTGCTCAGAACTTGAGGAATGTATATTCTGTTGCAATATGTTTGCGAGTTGAATTTTGGAGAGGAAGGGAGAGAAGAAAGGGTTTATTGGATGTCCTTCTCCCGTTTGTGTTTATGAGTTTAAGTATTTTACAAAGTCTTTCCCTCCTCTTCTCCCCTCCCTTCCCCTCCAATCATTTCTTTTTCCTTCTCTCTAAACTCACAAACATACCCTTAAGGATATATAATAATATAATAATTAATCCATTTGCATTTACATTGAGTAACTGTTTGCTTTTTTGGTTGGATACCGATTAAATCAATCATGTGAAATTTGGATTTGAATATGAGCAATAAAAAATTCACATATGGTGATTTAAAATATAAATAAATTTTAACTAAAATGACCTCGTACCAAAATACCTTTTATTTAAATTTATATTTTATTTTTCAATAGCCATATTTAATGAGTACTTTCCACTTGGAATTAAAGTCTTCCATAATTTAAAGAATATTCATTTCTAGATGACATCAAGAAAATTTAATGAGGTTTACTAACATTCTTAATCAACGTGAGTTAGTTTTTTTTACTTATATTCAAGTTCAAAGTAGTATCATTCATTTCTTGTTATTGAAAATTTTTATATTAAGTTGAAAAATGTATACTAAATTTTAGTATATATACACTTTTGAAAAAAATTCCAAACACTATATTGTCTCTTATTCGCACACATAATCGTCTTGTACAAGGCCTAAGCCTAGTAAAATTAGTTTTCAATAACATGTATACTTTACTAAATTAAAGTATTAACATATATATTATCTCATTGTATAATTAAGTACCTTCTTTTTTTTTGGACAATTATAATTAAGTACTTGATAGATAGACATTGAGCCCGTTTGGGTGGACGTTTGAAAAAACAAAACCTAGGTTATACAGAATTGATTTTAAGTGTCCATTTGGTTTACAGTTGAGTATAATTGATTTTGGAAATTAATGGTTGGGATGAGTGATGCACACTTTACGAAGTACATTGGACGAAAGTGATTTAAAATCAATTTTGCAAAACCATGGTTTTGAGTTTTTCAACTCCAAACCAAACAGACTAATCACTTCCGTCCAACGTGCTTCATAAAATGTGCATTATTCATCTGAACCATTCGTTTCAAAAATCAGTTCTGCTCTATTATAAATCAAACGGACTAATTGTCATTGGACCCTTCTTAATTTTCAAGCCTAGCCTACAGTGATAGATAGACAAAGGACGGAATGCGGTCCCCGCTATTCAAGAAGGCAACATCGAGCCATCACTTCATCTCACTTTATTTTAAGACCACAAAGAAAATGCATATTAATAATTAATATTCATATTCACATTTCATAACAAATCAATTTATGATATTATTTTAGCTTCATCCAATCTGAAAATGATCGATGGTAGTATTATTTATTATTCGATGATATAGTAACACTTAACTGGAGGATTATGTAAAACGTTTTCTATACGTATATTTATTAAACTCATTTTTATATGCTATTCGTTTATTGAATATGATTCAATCTTATATAATAAATTAAAGTTTCCATTTAATTGTAAGATAATTCTCTTTTAATGATAACTTTGTATTATATTTATGGGTTAGAGTACCCCTTGTACTCCTTTTAATTAAATTCATCTGCTTATAAAAAAAAGATAATTCTTTTAATAGGTGACTTTACTATTATTTAATTATTTTTTGTCTCTATAAACATTCTTAAACTTTTATTTGTTTTTTAAATTTTTATTATTAAAATTTCTCTTCTCTTCTCAAATATCAACATTTACATAAAAAAGATTCCACTAGAAAAACTAACTTCACCAAGGTTATTTGCCCTAAAAGATACTTGTGTTTTAGACAAAAAAATATAAATTTTTATAACAATTGTTTATAAAGTATTATTGAAATATTTTTATTATTTATATTAATATTTTAATTTATTTATATCAATTAAATTTATATTTTCAAAATATTTTTAGTTTAACTTTTAGCATTTTATTAATGTAATTGACATGAGATTTCTTATTATATAGAAATTTCTCTATATCTACAAATAAGGAATCAAGTAATAAATTGAAATAATTTTTATTATTGTAAAAGTTTCTCTATATCTATAAATAAAATAATTGATTAATAAATTAAAAAATTTCTTATATTATTCCATAAATTTCTCTTTATCTATAAAAAAATTCATAAATAAAAAAATTGCTTATTTATAACAAGTTGTGGCACATGTTAACAAGTTGTGATACTCCAAGCTGGACGCTGACTTCTGACGGCACTTTTACCACTAAGTCAGCTTACTTACTAGTTACTAGTCACAAATAACCATGTGCTGCCTCAGAATCAAATACAGGACCACATATGGCATTGGAATGGCCCCCCTCGTGCACGCGTCTTCCTCTGGAACCTGATGCGTGGTGGTCTCAAGACTAATGTTCGTCAGGCCAAGTTCTCTCTTAGACATGATGATCTTTGTCCCCTGTGCCACGCTTCACGGGAAACAGCCACGCACATCCTTCGTGATTGCCCCGTGTCCAGCATGGTTAGGAAGGAGCTTCAATTGGTGCACCGAGATGTCCCTAGTCGCCAATGGAATGCTGATGTGGACATCTGTCAAGCAGTCAAAAGGCTAGGGGGCCCATGACAAGGGCGCAAGCTAGGAAGGCGAAGGAGACACTACAACTTGTCATCAAAGAAGTCCAAACTCAAAATATGAACAACATTAATGGAAGTATTCAGTTCATTAATTGCACTCAGGTTGAAGAGGATGGAGCCATTGATAAAGTGATAGTTGCATTTAATGCAACTACCAGTTGAAGCACCTTCAAGAGTAAATGATGTGGCATTGTGGGCGGCCAACTCTTCTTTAATTTTGCTGAATAAATTAGTTTATTTGTTTTCAATAAGAATTAGGAAGTTACAAAACATTTGAGTTATTGTTTTTGTTGGTTACAAGACAAGGTTGTAATGTGATTAAAATGCATTGAATGCCTTGTCTACTAGCCGTTGGAGAAGGCTTGCTTTGTGCGCATGAACCTAGTCCTTTTTGGAGCTACATGGAGACCTTCCACCTAGTCCAAGGTTGCGGCCAACATGTGCTAAATAGGTTAAGTTATAAGTCATCAAGAAGGGCCAACAAGGTTGTAAATTGGCTAGTGAATTGTCATCAAAGTTGCGGCCAACATTCATGAGATGGAGGTTACAAATTGAAGACAAACTTAACCACAAGGGGCTATTATGGGCGGCCACTTCATGGCTGATTCAATAGCCCAATTATTCCATGTTTTGGTGGTTACAATTCAAGGGTTAATGCAGCCACATGTGCCAAGAAAGCTGGATGGTTCTTGCGGCCAAATAAGCTAGGGATAGGCCTAGTTTTAGTTAGTTGAGTTACCACTTTCCTTATTTATTTTTAGTAATTTAATTAGGGATGCATGAGAATTGTATGAGGGGCATTTTAGGGATATTTGGGAGTGTAAACCCTAGCTGGTTGCATGACCAATGGACCACTTTGTAACTCTTATAAAAGCCATGCTTCATGCATGCAAGAAGGTTAGAATGTTTATGCAGAAAATTACCTTTACTTTGAGAGTGTTTCTCTAAGTTTCTTGCTAGTCAAGAGTGAAGATTATTAAAGGTTCTTCACCTTTGTGTGTGTATCTTCAAGGACTTATCTTTCAAGCCTTGAAAGTGTAACGTCCACCATCTATCTCTTCTATTTCTTCTACGTTTTCTATTTGTTCAAAACCTATTTTTCTTATACGTATTACTTGAATTATATGTGATTTATTCTTCAAGTTTTCAAAGGGTGAATTTCGTTTTGGCAAGGTTACTATTTTCTACTCATCTATCTAATTTTAATTGGTGTTAGAAAATCAAGAAAGAAAAAGAAAAGAATATAGCAAAAGAAAAGAAAAAGAAAATATTGCAAAGAACAGAAAAAGTGCTTGTCAAGAAAAGTGATATTTTTATTCAGAATTTTCTAAGGTCCATTTAAAATAGAACCTCAAGGTTCATATCAAATGCAGAGTTGGAAGATTGGATAAAGGTTAATATTACTCAAAGCTGTAACATGGAATATCACTTAGTATTCGGGATTACACTTTGGGCAATTTGGAATGCGAGAAACGAGGTTTGTATGCAGAACGAAGTTTTTTCTCCAAGGGAGGTGGCTCATAGAGGTAGTAGAACGATTACAGAGGTTAATTCTTCAGTAAAGCACATGCCTCACATGCAACAGACATATTGCACAAAGGATGTGGGGTGGACTTCTCCAATGGAAGACTGGATTAAATGCAATATGGTTCCCTCAAACAAGGTGGTCTTCGGGTTGCTTGTGGGGGTGTTTTCAGGGATGCAGGAGGACGTTGGCTGCATGGTTTTGGGAGTAACTTGGGTACAGGGACGGTCCTTTCAGCTGAATTACAGGGGATCTTAACAGCTTTACAATTAGCCAAGGAAAGGGGGTTCACAAAGGTGTGGATAGAGAGTGATTCAAATGTTGCAGTTCAGCTTATTAACAATGGGTTTCCCCCTTCTTATATGCTTGCTTCTCTACTCAACTGGATTCAACATTTATGTGACCAAGATTGGCAAGTTTGTATAACTCATGATTTGCGGGATGGGAATAAAGTAGCAGATTGGCTAACCAATTTTACAGTTGATCAACCTCTAGGTTTACATATTTTAGAGCATCCTCCTCGAGGATGCATTTCTTTGTTATGGCAGGATATTATTGGGGTGTGTTTTCCCCGTAGAGTAGTTGCCTAGTTTCTTTTCTCTGGCCTTGTGATCTCCACATTACCAAAAAAAAAGTAGGACTAGAGAACAATTTCATAGAAGTAACTCGGAAAAGAGGAGACAAAAAAGGACCAAATTGGGAAGCCCACTTGACATTCGCTTAACTACATGGAGAGGGTCTTAAGCTTATAAGAGAAGTAATAGGATGAGTAAGAAGAGAGAGTGAACACCAACACTTTGAGAGAGAAAAAGAGAGAGAGTCATTCTCGTATTTCCACAGAGCTGTTGTGGAAAAATCACCACTGCAAATTCGTTCACCGTTGGATAGGGCTGAAAATTTGGCAGGTGGTTCAGAACACTGGATTCTTCATTTTGAACGGTCGGATTCTCGATACAAGGTCTAAGTAGGGAGATAACCATCCCGAACAGTAGCTGCGTTTTTGGGGTTTTTCATCTTCTTTGTTCTGTATTCGGGAAAGGAGGGGAAGAAGAAGGAGGAGCCTGGATTGGAGCCTTCAATCCATCAAAAGCTTGGGATCATCTCCACTCTCTCCACCATCTCCATTTCTCCTCTCTTTTCTCCATTCAAGTGAGTAAAGCTCACACACTTCCACTTCATCATGTGTATGCTTCTCTTATGACCCCTATTCCCCTCTTCCCTCTTCCTTTTAGTATGTGGATGTTGATTCATTGATGGATTAGATAATATGTATGATGGGAGTTGTTTACAAACTTGAATGTGAAACCCTAGGTTAGAGTAATTTAGGGATTTTGGGAGTTTGTGGGGACAAACGTTATTGGGTGATTTTATTGATGATTCTTGATGCTTTAAGATGATTTTGTTGTATAAAGATGTATAAGGATAGGTTAGGGTTTAATATGGAATATGCCTTCAAGGTTTCTAATTGAGAATGTATTTTGAAATTTACATGGTTGAGGCGGGAGGATTATTATGAGAAAACTTAGATTCATTGTATGACATTTGTTCTCTGTACATGTGGTTATTTTATGCTTGAATTCATCATGAGACATGTATTATCTGTGAAGTTTGAGCTGCTGCATGTTTTTGGCCTATGGCGCAGTTAAGACTGAGAAAAATGGTTTTTGGCTTCGGTCCAAAGAAAATTGACTTCGGCCCAAGTTAATACAAAGTAAAAGATTGTCTTCAGAAAATGATTTAAGACTTGGTGATTAGTGCCCAGCTAATAAGGATGATTAGTGCCCAGAGATTTAAGGGGTGATTAGTGCCCAGTGGTGGTGATTAGTGCCCAAGGAAGACGTTCCTTGTAGTTTGAGCCCAGGTCTAGCCACACAGTTATTCAAGATTTAAGTGATAAGAACCCGACGACGGGGTTATGCCGTTCATGTGCATACATTTTCAGTTATGTGCCTGACAATTTATTTGAGTATTGACGAGCCTTGATTTCCATGCCGTAACTATTTGTTAATTCCATTGATTTAAGTTATGAAGTAAGTGACTAGAATATTCAAGTATGCTTTAATGAACTGTGTTGGGTGTTGCATTTCATCTGCTTGTTTCCCCACACTGCTTGCTGCATGCTTTGGTCAGTGGGACCGTAGTCTCACCTCACGTTGCGAGGATATATTTTAGTTATGCAGGACGTTCCAGCTGCATGTTCCGAAGGGAAGGGAAGGGAAGGGAAGGGAAGCTCTTGTAGTGGATTCACCTGTTCCCAATTGTCAAGAGAAATTCTTAGTTGTTAATTAAATTTAATTAAAAGATTAATGTTGTATTAAAGTAGAAACTTGAGATTGGCCATGGAGGCCTAGTTGTAGTTAAATTGTATTGTGTTATTATATATTGTATTGGTGGACTCTTCTGGATTTCAGGTTAAGCTGGAAAATTGGGAAATATCCAGTTTTTAAGGGAAACTCTGCCGAAATTCCGGAAGGAGTTTTATGAACCGTAACACCCCAAAGTGTAGGTTCGTTCCCTATGTTTGATTAAGGTTTTGTATTGAATGCAATAATGTATGAATTTTGTGAAAGCTTAAGCAAATGTTGGATTGCCTAAGCAATTGTGTGAATTGTAAGACGATATTTAAAATGGAACGAAATAATTTCAGAAATTCGGGAATAGTGTTTCCAACGGACATTATTCTTGAGTTGAGAAATTAGGACGTTACAGCTCCTCCTCCTCATCATTTCCGCTCTGTCTCCCGTTTGCTCGTCTTGAAACCATGCTTAAGAGTATTGTGGTCAACGGGAAGAGTTTTACCCTCGCCCCACAGTGGGCGCCAAATGTTCTTGGTAGAGTATATCAGGCGACCTCGAAGCCTAGCTAAGATGTTAAGCCTTTGATCTCTCTTTGTCTGCCGAAATTACGAATTGAGGATCTTGACCCCTCTCGTCTCCTATTTGTCCTTGTCTTGTGAACCGTTTCCTGCTCACATCTACCCTCTATGAGACCACGTTCCCTCCCCTTTGCTCTTTTGGCCTGTATCTGTTATTTCTTATTCTATTTCGGTCAGTCCATCAAGCCAGGGTAGTATGGGCCTACTCGATCAGCCCATAAGGTTGGGCAGGACACATATATATAATAAATTGTTGAGTTATTAAAATTTCAATTGTTGTTTTTTTATTAATAATACAACATCATATTTTTTTTTTTATCAAAGTGCACTATTCAGAGGAGCCAAATCTGATAGCATCATGAAAATAGAAAAAGCACGCAACCCGAAATAGATATAGAGATACTACACCCTATCAACATAATTAACAAATTAGCAACAGCCATTACTTTTTATGGCGACGATTAACTGCGAGGGACCACTATGTTAAGTAGGTACAAGCTAAGTAGTATATAAGTAGAATAACACAACCATATATACGAATGAAATTGGACACATTTCTTGTATACGGCTCCATCTCTGTTTGAAATTATTCAAACAATGCCATCAGTTTAATTGTGACTTATAACCAAGCGGGGTCCAAAAATATTTTGCAAATAGTAGCATATATTTTTTATATACTTGTGCTGTGGAACTTAGGATAAAGTCCGCTTATCCTATCCATATGCTTTAAATTGGAAACTCACATTATTGGATATTTTAGATCAGCCGATATAAGTAGGTTTATTGTAATTATTATTCAAGTTGGCATGTGATGCCAACAAATAAGATATAATTTCCCTTTGATGAGAAGATATAGAGTGTATTTGGTAAAACTAGCTAAAAGTTGAAAAACTATTGAATGTGTTTGGTAAAACTAGCTGAAAATGATAAAATGACATTTAAGGACAACATTAATTATTAAATAATGATAAGTGAGGGTGGTTGAGGGCTAAACTTATAATTAATTTTCAGCTAATAGCTAAAAATTGGAGTTTTTTTTAAAAAAGTTACCCCAAGTGGCTTGTTAAGAAAAACTTGTAGCTACCCAAAAAAATTACCTTCCCAAACATTACTAAAAATGATTTCAGCTAATATTTTCAACTTTCAGCTAAATCAAACACATATCAATAATTTCTGTTGTACGCTATATATATAAAAACAACGTCTAAACATATAAGAATATTTTTGGTGCATCAGCATTCAGCAACTGGGTATATTCACATTCATTGATTTATTCAAATTAATAGATGCAATTTACAATTGGTTTTGGTTGGTAAGAAAGTATGACCTCTAAATTAATCTGCCCCTGTAACATTTTTTGTTTTGTTGAGCGTACGGTTGGATTGTACTTGTTTCGAGTCAATGTTATTCAAGTTGGGGGTAGAATCATTTTTAAATCTCCAAGAGTTCAGGCTTTTTTTATTCGGACGAAAGTTTAAAGGTTGACTAGAATATATTTTATAGGAAAATATAGAATCAACCACAAATGAAAATATGTTATTCAGAACATATTTGATACACATAATATTTTAATTTTTTTAATATTGATATATAATAAAATATTTAATTTTTTTCTTATACTAAATTAAGAAAAAATAAGTTTGATTTAACATTAATTAGTATCACTTTTAAATTGTATCTTTTTTAAATCATGTTTTAACTAATAAAATATATGGGATATGAAATCAAGTTATTTCAAGAGTAACTATTAATAAAGTTATTTCACTTATAATTTTTTATAAAATATGATTTTAATTAATAAATATAACCAATGAATAATGTGATATTAACTTATGATTTTACACACAAAATTTTAATTTAGATAATTATATGTATGTAATTTTATAATAGACATTTTACTTATATTGAAAAATATCATACGTTAAATTAAAATTATGATTGTGAAATATTTTTAAAATTTTATGAACTTTGTATATTTGATCTACTTAATAAAAATGTTTCATTTTAATGGTTAGATTTATTAAATTCTTATTCTACATAAATTTATCAAGTTGAGTAAATTTACAAAGAGTTTCTCTGGAGTAACTTGATCGATCCCCACCCTACATATAATTAAAACCATTAAATTAATTATGTGTAAAAGTATATTATAATATGGAAGTATAATACTTCCGCACGCAATAAGTCCGGTCTACTTTATAAGAACTTTTAATTTAACAGTTGAATTGGTCAAATTCTTATTTTACAAAAAAATATTAAGTGGTGTAACTCTTAAATTTTGACACCCGATGTCAATGAATCCCGACTCTTGAAATTAAATCCATAATTCTTTATTAATAATAACACTGGAGAAGATTAATTTCTAATTTTTCATAGCATATATATAGGGGACATATCTAGTGAGAAAGAGAATTTTATATGAGAGTGAGAGGATTTACATAAGATTAAAATGAAGGGTGAAGATTAGATGAGTCACTAAAACTAATCACGTGTCTCTCTTAATTACATTACCTTAAACCTTTCTTAATTTTATTTTTTAAAACGTGTAACTCTACTCCGTGTTGACTGTTTTTTCGTATTTTCATTGTTCTCACTGCCATCTTTGGCTGCACGCAACACTACAATTCTTCCTTGATTCAACCAGTACTTTTTACTTAACAATTAGCACATTGAGGTAGTTTTACTTTTACATGCTTTTGCAATTAAAATTCTTAAAGCTAATAACTGGAGATAGATAACATTTCTTTCAATGGTAAGTGAGATAGGGGCATCATTCCTCGATTTAGTAAGGAGTGACCGGTGCTACACGAGGCCGTTGGTGGTGATTGATGCGCCTATCTAGAGCGAGTGGAGGTGGCTCCGGTTACTGTCCCGTGGCCATGAATACTCAATAGGAAGGAATTGGAATTTTTTGGAATTAAAGCTATACGCGTGATTAGTTTTAGTGACTCATTAACTATAAATCTTAGTAATTGAATAATTAAGTCATAATTTGTTGGTTGATTATATCATTAACTATTTCTTTTCTTTATTTTATTTGGAGTCAGTCGGGGCCTGAGAGGCGGTGGTTTACCCTGTGGCGGATGTCAGCGGTTCGAGTCCGCTTATCTCCAACTCGTGAACTTAGCCGATACAAAACTATAGCACCCAATTTTTCCGATTCGGCAGTTTGACTTCACCCTTCATTTTAATCTAGTGGCTAATATTAAATCCTCTCACTCTTATGTAAAATTGCCTTTCTCATTAGATATGTCAATATGGGTAAGAAAACTCAAATTGCATGTCAATCAGTTAAAAAAACAAATGATGGGCGTCATTACTCATTTGAATGGTAAGAACTTTGGAAGAAATCACCCGTAATTTCAACTTCAATTTGTTACCTAGTCAATATGATATATATGTCTAATCCCGTTGAAAGAATAAGTCGCACTATAATGTGGATAATATATTTCGAATTGAGCATAATTGTCTATGGAAGATATTTGTCTTGCACCCATAAAAACCATAATTTCTTTACAAAAATAAGATTCAAAATAAAGCAGTGTTTCAAAATAAAGTAGTGTTCATGACCATTGCAAAAATAAATGAGATATTATTTTATCTTAATGCCGTTCACCATTAAGAACCATTAAAATATTCCTACATTCTTTTATTCATGGATCACGGATTTTTTTTATAGTTAATTATTGAGTCATGCTTATAATTTTTAATTACATATGTTATTATTCAATAGGGATATATACAAATAGTAATTGTCAATTGATTAATTTATTAGAGGTCTTATGTCTATCAACGTTTTTTTTTAATCTTTTTTTTACCTAGTTAATGTATGTAGTGATAAAGTACAGTCTTAAAAATTTAGAATGACATATTTAACCAAGTAAATTGAGGCTTAAGATTTTGAAAGAGCCTACTTGACATGTCAAGTTGATCTATTTGTTTATTATGTAGATACATAATAAGAAATTTATAATATTTATATAATTTATCACGTATGAATATTGATATAATTAGTAATTATTTTGTTTGAATTTGTGTATCCTTATATGTCAGCATGCAACTCTATACGCTACTAATTAATCTGTTACTTGTACACTTAAACTTTCACCGACCGCATCCATACCATATATAAAGTCAAAGTCGCCAATTAACCCCATTCCATTTTTGTTTAATTTCATTGATTTTATTTTATTTTTAATGTAGAGAGGGTCAGAGGAATGGCTTGGCTTCCCTCATGAACGACACCTTCTCTGCTTGCTACATTTGTTAGTGACGGGCTATTAATATATGTATAGCTAGAGACATGCTCACCCATATATATATATATATATATATATATATATATATATATCCCACTCCACTCTTAATTTAATTTTCATGTTGATCGATCTATGTTTCGTACTCTCCTGGTACTTTAGCTTAATTTGTTCATATTATTATATATTTGCATATATGCTTAATTCCAATTAATAAGTTAGATCGAGTTTTATTTAATTCTTGCATTTTGCTTTAATTTTGTATATAGTCCTGATGCATATACGTGAATTAATTAGTTGCTTTTAAAATGAGTTTAATTGAATTTCTTCTTTGGTTTTGATGGATGCTTAATTGGATTTTGAGCTTAGATATTGGATACATAAATCAATTGATGTTTCTTATTTGATATGTTGTTATCAGTGAGGGAAATTAAAATTAAGTACCCTGCTTCTTACATACTCACTCATGTTTAAGAGTACAGCGTTCTGGTGAAATTTCTACGTACCTTTGTGAGATAGATATATATGAATCTTTGAATGGGTTGGAAGCATGAAGTTGTACTTTTCATCTTGTGGTTGTGCTGCTATATGATACTGGCTACTGCGCAGGATGATAATGATATAACTGATCCCACTGAAGGTATGTAATTTTTCTCCTCTGTTTTGGTATTGCCTGTTTGCTTAATTTGCTTCAATTCTCAATAGATTTGCAAAATATCGATCACTATAGCTATTGAGTTAGGGTTTAATAGATTTGCAAAAAATATATCCCTTTGGTTTTTTTAATTTAATTTAAAGAAAAAACGAGTTAGCTAGCTTGACTTCAATCTGCTTAACTCTGAACCTTGGTGGGGGGATTTTTTTTTTACCTAACCCAAGTTAAGTTGAGTTGACTCACCAAATGGAACCTGTTTTTATGGCTCTACTTTTTTCTTTGGTCAAACGTTTTAATGGCTCTACTTTTTTTTATTCTTGTCCTTGGGCCTTTGGGCCCGTCAATAATTAATGAAAAAAGTTTGATTCTTGTCATCCCCAGCCCATTTTCTAAATAAACAAAGGAATGCTAGAATGACACTTTTTCACACACACTTTATAAAAAACTACTAGTGTGTTGATCGGTGCTTTGCACGGGACATTTAGTTTTGAGGGACAAAATATAAATAATAAAATGATAATTTAAAAATAATGTAATAACACATGCAAAATATATGTCATACTTTTATAATGCTTATAATGCACAAAAAGTATATTTATTGAAAGACGTGAAAAGAATAAAAAATATGATTAATATGATTGTAAAACAAAACATAAGAAAGAAATGAGCATGAAATATAATAAGAAATAGTGTGAAAATAGAAAATATAAAATAAGTCATGGTAAAAAAATAATGTAATAACATGTATGAAATATGTCATAAGTACTTACAATATTGATTACATAAATTATACACAAAAAGTAAACATTTTTTTCAACATTATTTCTTAATTAAGGTGAATTATATTTACTTATTGTAATCTATATATTAATATAATAAATAAATACGAATAAACTTAAATGTAAAGATCTATTCCCTTATGATATATAAAAATTTAAAAGGAAACTTATATGGATATAAACACAATTCAATTTTAAAAAGTTATTCATTTTTATTAATTAGTGTTTTTTTAATATTTTTGCAACTAAAGACAACAAAGTATAAGTAAAATAGTTACGTACAATTGATAAAAATTTATACTAAAATATTCAATTAATGCATACTTTTAATTTAGATATTAATGATAATTTTTTGTATAATGTTTAGTCCTAGATGATATTTTTTTACTTATAATTAAAATGGTAATAAAATTTTAAGTAAATATAATCAACATAAAGTTTAATATTCTTAGGATAAAAAAATTTCCTCTAACATTGTTTCTTGATAAGAATCTTGCTTCAAAAACATATGTATTTATCTGAATTATTATAAATTGAATACCATTATTTTCATATATAGAATGGTCATTCCCGTGTGTTATACTTGTACTCTTAAATTATTATGTCTTAATACAAATTTACTATTATGATTTAGATATTAATGTGTTTTTCTTAAAAAAAATTATTTCTACGTGTTATAAGTCTATTTATCCCTATAAGTTAAAATTAAATATTAAAATATATAATTTGTGAAAAATTTTCATCCTGAAGCAAATTATATCTACCTCTTGTAATCTATATACTAAATTAATAATTAAATATTAATAAACTTATTATAAGGATCTACTCCCATGTGATATTTAAACAAATATTTTAAAAAAGATTAAAAAAAATTCTATGGATAAATACAAAATTTAATTTTAAAATTCAATAATTTTTATGAATTATTTTTTAATATATTTTTACAACTTAAAAACAACAAAATAAAAGTAACACTTACAATCAAGTCAAATTTATAATAAAAAGTTCAATTAAAGTGTTTTTTTTTTAATTTCTTGCACTTACTAAGAAAGTATACTTTTAATTTTGATATTTATGAGCTTTCATATGAAATATTCATTTCCTTATTATATTTTCTTACATTATCATTTAAACAATAATAAATTTTCATATAATATATGATCAACACAAATTTTAATATTTATACTTTATTTTAATATCATTCTTTAAGTAAATTAAATAATAATTTATTTTTATTTAAATTTTTTAATCATGTGTGATTTACTTTCCCCATAACTAAATTATTAGTAAGTATTTTTTGTAAAGTTGAATTCCTGTTTGATTTGGTTTTACTCTATAAATTAATTGTTGTATAGAATTCTTGTAATTTTTAACCTGTAACTTAAATATTTAACCCATATTTTTTATTTTATTGTCATTGGAAAATGAAAAGAATAATAGGAAACAATTATCAACGTCAAATAAAAGATTTTTGTCATTTGACTATAATTTAGAAAAAGTTTTTTGTTACAATAATTTAGCAAAATTTGCAAGTTTCTTTTTAGATAATTTTAATATTAAAAATATAAAAAGGCTTTAATTATGATATAATAACCAAAATTAAATAATTACTATTATCGCAATTGTAAAGGATTTTGTTTTTAATAAATGCTTTAGAATTTTTAAATTTCATATTATATTTTTATTCTTCTTATATATTTCATAAAATATACTAAAATGCTTTTATAATAAATGAATAAATATATTTATTTATTTTAAAATCTAAATATTTATTTATTTTTTTTATATTAATATTTATAATTTCTCAAATAAATTAAATTATTTATTTTTATAAGATAAAAATTAGCAAAAGTTGTAGGCTTTTCAAGTAAATAAGAGGATAAATTATTATTATTATAAGTTAATAATTATAGTAATATTTTCACTAACATAATTATTATAACTAATTATTGATTATTACTAATGTTAACAATTTTAAAAGGGAAAGTGACTTACTATTTTTGAAAATTTTTTTGAAAAAAATTTACCCTTTTATCCTTCATTTATGCTTTAAAGGATGAATTCACTACCTTACTTTTATATATATAAAGATAAAGATAAAGATAAAGATAAAGATAAAGATAAGCTAGGTCAACTCTATCTCATTAATAACCATCTCCAAGTATTGACATTTTTATCTAATGAATAGCTTGTTAGTTTATATCAAATCAATTTCACCCTTAACATAGAATAATTTCTCATGTCACAACCCGTAAATGCCATCATGTCATTAAATAAAATTACATAACTTAATTAGAATTTATAATGAAAAAAGAAAAATATAATACCTGTTCCCTATCATATAATTTATTAAATAGATAATAAAGTAAATCAAGGAATAACCATATATAAGAATAATAAATAAAATATGTCACAATGATCATTATTTCAGTCACTAGAAATTGAGAAGAATCAACTATATCACTCCCAATATAGAAGCAAGCGAGTATCCAACAGACTAGAATACCAACAACTATCCAGGCAAGGATTCATAACACGTAGCAAAGGGTTATGTAAAATCCTTGCTTTCATACTCAAAGTTCCAAAATATTCCTACCAAAAATGAATATTTATTAAAAACTTATTTTTCAAATTTTGGGCTGTAAAGTATATCTAAAAGAGTCAAGATAAATATATTCCAAAGAGTGGCACCATGTGCTTTTAATTTCTCAAAGCACATCCCTGACTATATATATATGTATGTATATGTCACCCCAAAAGCACCTAAGAGAAAGGAGAAACCTAGCACTTGAAAGTTTTAATTTCTTTAAAGAATTTATTTGTTATGGGTGTGATTTGGTGGCATTGTAGAAAGGCCAAAATTGAAGAAAATAAGATGAAAAAAAGAATATGAGAATAAGGGAGAAAAGAAAGAATAGAGAGGCAAAGTATTATGATTATTGTGGGATGTGATGTTTTAGAAGGAAACTTCCACACCTCATTTTTAGTGTACGGGAAGGGTAAGAAAGAGAGAAATAAAATGAAATAAAAAGAAAAAAATGATATGATAATTGATGTGATCGGTGAGAAATGAAAAAAATGAGATATAAGAAAAAAAATGAACTATGAAAGAAAGTGTAAAACATTAGAGTGATCACCACTCATTTTAGAAGAGCTAGCTAGTCCAATGTATATCATCTAAAGCAAATTTTAAGATAAAATCTTTTTACATTAATAAAAACAAAGGTTAAATTATTTATGTTCCTTGAAATTTAGTCGAGATTTGTTTTTAGTCCCTATAATTTAAAATTGATGGTTTTGGTCTCTCAAAAATTAAAAATACACCAATCCTTATTGTATAGATTTCCTATGGATTTATTTGCAAATTTTTATCAAAAAGTGAAAAATACCTTTTTTTAGTCCTTAATTATGGATAAAAATTAACAAGAAACTCGTTAGAATAATATGTAGAAAAATTATATGATAAGGATTAAATTTGTGTATTTTAAATTTTTGAGAGACTAAAATAATTGATTTTGAATTATATGAACTAATTAAATGTAAATCTCGATCATATTTCAAGGATCTAAAACATATTTAACCCTAAAATTAATTAATTAAAATTATTGTAATTTTATTTAATTTTTTAAAAATATAAAATTACTTATTAGCTAATCAATATTTATGAGGAGAGAGAAAACTAATCATAATAATAAGATGTGAGTCTATCATAACTTCATAAGGATTGAGAAAAATATTTAATTATTCTTAATAGGGTTAAATATGTTTTTAGTCCCTGAAATATAGTCGAGATTTGGTTTTAGTCCCTACAATTTAAAATTAGTGGTTTTGGTTCTTCAAAAATTGAAGATACACCAATTAAGTCCTTAATGCATATTTTGCTACAGATTTTGCTACCAATTAGCTACAAATTTTTATCGATAAGGACTAAATTGATATGTTTTCAATTTTTGAAGGAACAAAACCACTGATTTTAAATTGCAAGGACTAAAACCAAATCTCAACTATATTTCAGGGACCAAATGTTTATATCAACAAGTAGAAATGTGTTCTTTTAGTCAAAAGCCACCGAGTCTAGGATATACTTAGAAATTATTTAAGGGACACTTGTAACGCCCTAATTTCTAAACTCAGAAATAATGCCCGTTGGAGACACTATCCCTGAAGTTCTTGAAATCATTTCGTTAAATTTTCGATATCGTCATACATTCGCTCAAACTTTCCAACGATTAGCTTAAGCAATTACAATACAACATCAAAATCCCTAAATAAGAGTAAATCTTACTTAAACTTAGGGAAGAATCCACACTTGGAGAAGTGTGATTCAATGAACTCATACCGGAAATCCGGCAGAGTCTCCCCTAAAAACCGGATAATTACCAAATTCAGCTTAACCTGAAAATCAGCAAAACCAGCACATTTCAATATCATAACTATCATAGCATTAAAACTAAGCCTCAATGGCCAACTCAGAAATAACTATACTTATACAATTTACATCAGTATGCCTCAGTAATTAACCAATTAAACAAATACAAATACATAGAGAACTAATCCTATTAACGAATCTCCCAACTGAAGTAAGATTCAACTCCATCCTCACCTAACTGCCTCCGCATCACCAGAGACGCCTGCACAACTAAAGTAAATCCCTGAAACGTGGGGTGAGATAATAATCCCAGTGAATACAACCACATTCATGAATGCAGGGAGCATATATCAATGACAATTAACAATTTAACAAACTTCTTAGAACATAATTCATGTAAACTGATAAGTGAGACATACTAAGTGAGAAATTCAATTACCAATTAATGTGTAACATAATTATAATCAATGCTAGAAGCAAATAAATGCACTAATAATGCAACTCACTGCTGTGCCCAGCAGGCATGAACTTATTACTGATACTGGAGTTAGAACTGAGCTCAGACTACGAGTAACGTCTTTCCCGGGGACGTATCCCACCCATTACTGGACCGAAGTCAAATGTTTTTACATAATCGATTAATTTTCTTAACTCACAGCACAAGGCCGACTTATATAACTCACGGTCGAAACCGATATTCATGAATTGATAACCAAAACTAGAATTTCAAACACTTCGAAAGTTTCGTAACTTTTGTAAGTTTCATAACTTCGAAATTCAAGGGATTTACAATCAATCCATAGCATAAATTACTCAATTCTAGCATAAACTTCATAAATTTATTCAATTCAACCATATAGAAAGGGAATCGAAGGGTAGGGATCATACAATGAGTATTTCGTCAATTTCGTAATCTCGCTACTTTCGTAAATCTCGCTACCCTAAGGTTTTCCATGAAAATACTAACCAAACTACTCAATTTCATGCATACATTACTAATCTAACCACAATAATCATATAGAAGAGAAATTAAAGAGCAGGGTTCATACATTGGGAGAAATCAAAATCAAAGGGGAAAATGGGTGTGTGAGTTATACTCACCATATCTATGAAATCAAGAGGAGAATGAGAATTTGAAGTGATTCAATTGATGATTCTAGCTTCGATCTCCTTCCCAAGCTCCAAAATGGACTTCCTCTCTCTATGACTCTCTCTTTCTCTCTCTAGGGTGAAGAAGGGTGAGAAAGAAATGAGAAAAATCTGATTTTTGCATGTTAAACTATTTATACTGGTCCGACGGTAATCGATTACAGATAAGCTGTAATCGATTACCAACAGTCGAAAATACACTAGAAAACCTTTCTGGGAATCTGGTAATCGATTACAACCCTTGGTAATCGATTACCAAAAACTCAGCCCTCAGGGAATCGATTACGTAATCGATTACCAAAAACTCAGCTCTCGGGTAATCGATTACAGATCCACTGTAATCGATTACCAAAAACTCAGCTATCAGGTAATCGATTACAACCTGTGAGTAATCGATTACCTAAAAACTAGCTCTCGGGTAATCGATTACGAACCCACTGTAATCGATTACCAGAACCCATAATCCCTAAATTCACTTAAGTTAAAGCTTAAAACTTGGTTTTATACTTGAGTTTTTAACCCATAGCTCCTCAATTTACCTTAATTCCTCAACTTATCTTCCCTTAATTACTAATACATAACCCTCTTATTTTTAGCCTAATAAGTTATTAAAGCTCCTAATTTGCGGGATGTTACAACACTCAAAAGCATGGCCGGCCTAAACTAAAGTAGGTCAAGTACTTTGTTTAGGCTCAACTTGTTTTAAATCCCTAAAAATATTTTTAATTACTAATTTTTTATTTTAACAATTAAAAGAAAGATAATTAGTTTATAGGTAATATTAACATGTGTTTGATTTTTATTAAATTAAATCATGTTTGAAACATGAATTAACTTAATGTTAAAAAGAGTAATGTTAAACTCGATCCATGTTCCACTTTTAAACCAAAACACCCTTTTAATAGTATATATTTCCCCCTCCTTAAAAATAGACACTTTATCTTATTATGATTTTAGCTCTCCTATAATTTGGATTTACCAATTGTTCTACTGTAGAGATTTTCTCTCCTAATTATAGTAAGCAACTTATTTATCTCATTATTATTTTTCTATGTCCGTTGGAGGCATATTCACAAGTTTATGAAATTATTTCGCATCATTATCGATATTGACATACAATCAATCACAAGAAGGTGTTTAAGTAATCCAACATTTATATAAGCGAAACTCAACATACAAACTCAAGATTGTAATTTAACCACCACTCAACAACTACTCAATCAAATCCCCTCTCAAGAAGCAAATCTAGTGTTTAACCCAAAAAGGTGCCTTTTCACTGTTACATCTTTTGAGTGCTCGACCATGTGACCAAGGACCGTCTTCCAAGGCCACCCTCTTAAGTTTTATTATCAAACAAGGATGATATGCTTGTGATTCCTTTTAATTGAGGATCCCCATTCACCTCTTGGCCCAGAGGTCAATGTGATTATCTCGTTTCTCTTTTCCTCTTTCGTCCGAAGACACATGAAATTCCTTTTTTCCTCTTTGGTTCAAAGACCCATGAAAAATCCTCTTAGCCAAAGGCCCATGAAAACATTTTAAACATGCATGATTGGGGTTTAAGAATCTGAAAATGGATAACAAATGCATGAACATGAGTAGTAGCATGAGTGCATAACTCCTCTAAAGCCTAATCATCATCATGTGATTTTCAAGCAAAACCCTAACCTTCAAACCTAGGGCAAGAGCAACATAAGCATTTCACACAATCAATCCAACCATCAACCCTAGATTCACCTCTAAACAACCACAATCAAGCAACATAAGCAATGAGAGTAAGAATAGGGGGCATTCATAGGATCTCATATAAGAATGCAGGTGGGTGGGTGAACCACATTCGTCTCAAAGCAAGAAATAGAGAAGATGAGGATTGAAGGTGATGATCCAAGCTCCTTGAATGGTGTGGGGACTTCAATCCAAGCTTCTCCTCCTTCGATATCTCTCCCTCTATCTAGGTTCTCTCTCTAAAAGAAAGGAAATGAGAAACAATCCCAAAACCCTACCTGAAACGCGCATTAAAAGCATTTCTGCGTATTCTCGCTCAAGTGAGGATTCGCTCGCTTGAGCGAGCAAATTAATGCGTCGCAGGATTTGCGTTCTTGCTCAAGTGGAAGCCTGATCGCTTGAGCGAGACCAACTTAGAGGAAAATAAGGGCTTTCTCACTCAAGCGAGAGCTCCTCGCTTGAGCGCAATTCTCTAATTTCACTTGAGTGAGTCTGAGCGCAAATCAACACAGAGAGCCCTCCAAACCAGTTCTGCTTCTCGCTCAAGCGAGAGCCTCCTCGCTTAAGCGAAAATAAAAGAACACAAACTCACCTTTTTTGCTGATATGTTCGCTCAAGCGAGACCCTTCTCGCTTGAGCGAGAGTATCAGAACTTGAACCCCTATTTCGCTCTTAATTCCCTTTACAGAACACCTTTCTAAACCGGTTCCTTTAATCTAACCTTCTTCCTTTCCACTCGTTAATTCTATAAACTAACTTTCTTCCATCTCAATCCAATTCCCTCCTTTCAACACCTCAGCCTTCTTCCTCACCTTGTTGCCTTGTTAGCCTCTCAACTTCAGGGTGTGATACCCACTAAGTTAAATCTACAATTATGTTAGGCTTAATACATGGTTTCCCTTCTAGATTCCCCTTAAAACTCATAGTTCTCAATAGATTCCCTATCTCTCCTCTTAATTTACTCCTAAACCCCCAAATTCACATTCTACTTCTAACTTGCTTCTCTTGGTATGATTCACCGCCTAAGGTTTCCACTATATTTTCCAGGTTCTAATTTTTGGAATGTTACAAAGGGAAAGGTGAATTGGAAGGGGAAGGGGAAGGGGTGAGGATTGTTAGGGAAGAATCTTTTAAAAAAAAAGTGGGTGGGAAAAGCAATGGCTAAAAAAAGTACATATAGTAAATAGAAAATTTTTGGAGAGGGGCATGGCCTGCATCTGTCTTTGGTCTAAAGCAATGGTGTTGCTTGCTTTATGGTTAAGTCACGAGCTCAATGATTAATTAAACCATTAGTTAGTTTTGAGATTCAATTATATAACATAAGCCTTAGATGGTCAAACATAAAGACAAGAAAATTATATGATTGTGGATGAACTTGATTCATTGTAGAGATTTTTCTACTTGATTTGGTATTTTCTTGAGTGGTTGGTTCAAGTGGTATATGCTTTATTTTCCTTAAGCAATGTGTTAGATTCGATTCTTGTGTATAGAAAAAAAATCCCACTGGATTGAGCTAGCCCCACTAGGATATGGATGTTTGGCTCTAGTAGGATTGCATCTCGTGGAGGATACCTATGATTCATACAAAAAAATGTTTTTTTCTTGGGGAGTAGTTCATGTAATGTGTCTTGATCTTACAAAATGAATATTTCCATATATTAATTTTTTTCATGTACAATTGTCATGTAAAAGATCACAAGTAAAATTGATGTAAAGTCTTCAAATATGATATTCATGTCTCCCTTGCAAAAATTAATATAATAATATCTAGACTTGTTTAACATTGAGAATAGAACCCTGGAAAAAATGGTACTAGTTATAAAACATTGCTAATAATGTGCAATGTTTTTTTTGTTGGCTCTATTGATAACATGATAATTTCATTTGAATTAACATGTAGTTGAAGCATTGAAAGCCATAAAGAATAGTTTGATTGATCCTAATGGAAATTTGAGCAATTGGAATAGTGGAGACCCATGTACATCTCGTTGGGCAGCAGTTGTTTGCTTTAATTCAACATTAGTGGATGGATTTCGACATGTTCAAGAATTGTATGATTTCTATCTTTTGCTCCACATTTCTATTGCATAAAAGACATATTGATATTTACAAGTTTCCTTTTCATTCATTTATATTTGATTTATTTTTCTCTCTACTCAATTAAGGTGAAAATAGATTCATAGTCATTACTTTGAGTCAAACACTTTCTTTTTATGGGCCTATCATTTCCTTTCTACCCTAAAAATTAGTACAATAATTAAATAATAAGATGGGAGTTGTGTGCCATAAGTGCATAATTCTATTTATGATCTTTTCAATATATTTTGATGACCTTACATATCATGAAGAATAATATCTGTTTGACAAACTATTAATATTATTTATCAATTGTCTTTAATTTCTATACTCAATACTACTTAACGCATAATTATCAATATTTTTTTAAGAATCAAGAACTTTCTTTTTGCTTCTACTACTCCTTTATTAAGTTCGTTTTTATTGACTATAGGCACTTGATGAATATGAACCTGTCTGGAACTTTGGCACCAGATATTGGCAATTTAGCATATTTGGAAATATTGTAAGACTATATACATTGATGTTTTAAATGACAAATATTGTGATTGATTTTCAATTTAGTAATTGCTATAAGACATTTTAGGTTGTTGGGTAGATTTGACACACTTGTGTGTTTCAACTCTTTTGTACCTTTTAATTCCCTTTTTCCTCTTATACATGTTTTTCTTTGTATTCTAAAGGAGTTTCATGTGGAATAACATAAGTGGGAGTATTCCGAAGGAAATTGGAAATATCAAATCTTTGCAACTCTTGTAAGTTGAACTTTCCTTTTCTTCATCACATGCTTAAACTCCATTAATTTAATTGTAAGTAATAAATAATCAATTTAAGATTATATAAACAAACATATAATTGTATGAAATTAGAATATCAAGTTTTAGGAGTTCTCGTTGATGACATGATTCCAAACCTTTAGAAATTGTTATATATGTTTTAGAATCCTACAAATCAATAAAAAGACTGTGTATTCCTCTGCAACTCATACTCTTGCTTAACAACCTTTGATGGGGTAAGTCATGGAGCAAATGTGACCCACGTTAATATCATAAGTGTAGAGGAGACCTAGCCAAAAATTGTCAGCAGCTGTAGTATAGGCTAAGGCCTTTACTGTTACCCACACTAATCATATATATCTAATACTAAACAAAAGAATCACTCATATTAACAAATATACTTATATAATTCACCCTCACATGGATTATAAATTACCGACATGAATTATTAGATAATTGCAACATTCTCAAGCTAATCACTAATTTTGTATTGTGGCAAGAGTTTAAGGAAAAAAAAAACACATGATCCAAGGTGTGATATGTTAATATTACTCCATCCAGCCAAAGTCAAATAATATCAAATCATATCGGTCGTTATACCCTTTATTGATACAGGAACTTTGATAGTTATAAACATTACCGACTCTTTCATTGTTGTTGAGTGTAGCAAGAAAATGGCATGCCAAGTGATCCAACGTCCAAACTATAATGTTCTTTGTCGGTCCTTAAAATTTCTCTCAAATTTCTTATCGTTAGACTAGGCATGGCAAATAAACCCGAACCCGTGGGTACCGACCCGCCCCCGCCCCGACTTTGACGGGGAAAACCCGCTTTGACCGGGTTTAAGTAAAACCCGCCCCGACCCCGCCCCGCCTTTAACGAGGACGGGGGAGGGTTTGGGGGTGTAAGAACCCGCCCCGCCCCCGCCCCGACAGAATAATTAAATAATTTTAATATACTAATAATTAAATAACAAAGGTAAATTTATATATTTTCCTTAAAATATAATATAGATCTTAAGTTTCTTATTTTTCTAGTACTATCAATGTTTATATTTACATGTTATTTGAATTAGAGTATATTAGATATATATAACTGATTTAAAAACATATTTAAGTTATTAAAAATAGAGAAAAAAATGGAAAATAGAGAAGGTGAAAACCCCGCGGGTTTCCCAGAACCCGACGGGGACCCGCGGGGATGGGGTTGGGTTTCATAATTTCATACCCACTCTCTTTAAACCCGAACCCAAACCCGCCCCGACTTTCACGAGGGCGGGGATGGGGAGAGCAAAACCAGCCCCGACCCGCCCCATGCCATGCCTATGTTAGACAGATCGTATGAATTTTTCAAAACCATTACATCTCAATTCAAATATGGTGTTGACCATCGATATATGAGCTTTAAAATAAAAAAATTTACAATTGAAAAACATAAACACATATATTGTCATATATAATAAGATATTTCGACGCATTATTTGTTTTTTAAAGTGAATATCATATCCCAACCTAATAATAAAAAATAAGTGTCCAAAATAAGAGGTCCAACATGTTCTCAACATGTTTTTTGAACACCAGGCCCGAGTCCCTTGGTAATGGATGAGCTAGTATGGAAAATGCGTTGACATACTCAACAACTATGTCATTTTTCTTCATAAGATCTCTAACAGTTAAGTACTTCAATTCTAAGTGCTCAGAATACCATAGTTATAGAAATCGTATGATTCACAATTTGATGCGAGTCGTCAAACAGATGAAACATATCAGATGTCGAATCGGATAATATTATGAATTGCTTCTTAAATCGATGAAATCATGTGATTCATCCCAAAATTTGCGATACAAATATTATCCACGATTCAACCCATCCTTTTGATTTCAGCCATTTGTAACACACACACACACACACCCCTTTATCACTGACTTATTGGATAGAGTTCACAGCTTCACGCAATTTATTAATTTTTTTATTTATTGGATTACATTATATTCAATTATGAGACTTATTTATAACTTTGTGACCTTAGTTTTTTGTTTTTTATGTCTATAATAGCACTGTATATTTAATATATTATTTATATGATATATTTTAAGTTTTTTATTATATTTTTTAATGTTGCGATTTGATACGAGTTATGATTTATGATTCATAAATTGGTCCGAAGATTCATGATTTGCGTCGTGATTTGATAACTATGCTTAGAAGAACCACTAGTAGTTTTTATTATCTTTAGTGTAGAATGAAAAAAATAATTATACTAGCAAATTAGTCCCTGGGAGATTACTGATCGTGCAGTTTAGTCCCTGAGAGATTCAAAATCCCAAAAATGCTCTCTGAGAGATTGCTCCATCATGCAAAATGGTCCTTGTCTTGCAAAATGGTCCCTGAAAAACAAGCTAAAACAAGCAAATTAGTCCCTGAGACATTAAAAATCATGCAAATTAGTCCTTGAAAACCATTTTGCATGACAAAGCAATCTCTCATGGACCATTTTGGGATTTTAAATCTCCCCAGGACTAAACTGCATGACCAGGAATATCTCAGTGACTAATTTGCTAGTATAGTAATGAAAAACACTATTATCACACTAAATCTTCAATGGCCTGACAATGGATTTCACAATACGCAATCGTGTCACCAAGTTTCTCAACCAAACAACATAAGTAGCAACAACATAACAAGTAACAAATTTTACTTGCATAGTTGAAAAGGTAACAAGATTATTTTTATAACTTTTCCAGGATATTGCACCTCTAGGTAACATGAAAATGTAGCTAGAGGTTGACTTCCTATCATCAAGGTATCCAACACGATCTATGTCATTATGCGTAACTATCACCAAGTTGTCAATTCTCATATAAACAAACATATGTTCTTTAGTTTTTTTGTAAGTACTATGAAAGAAATGTTAGACCTAGTGCATACGTGAGCATAAATTAGGCTTCCCGACGCACTACTAAAACAGTTTGTGTTTCATTTATGCTTGCTTAAGCTTTTTTTATGACATTGATCTTTACTGAATTTATCACCTTCTATTGATTGGAACATTCTCTGGCTTGAAATATTGCATATTCAACCCATTCAAGAATATATCAATATAAGCACTCTAACACAACCCAAGTAGGTAACATGATCCATCTTAGTAATTTCAATTCCTAATAGAAAAGAAGCTTTACCAAGATTCTTCACGTCAAAGAATCTTGTCAACATATGTTGGTCTCAAGAAAACCAAGATCATTACTAACATGCAATATATAATCCACATACAATGCAAGAAAGATCAATTTTCTCCCATTGACCTTAAGGTAAATGCACTGATCAACCTTATTCGCTTAAAAACCCATGGAAGTTACCATTGCATAAAATTTCAAGTACCAATGCCTAAGAGCTTATTTCAAACCACAAATAGACCTCTTCAGTTTACATACTAAGTGCTCCTTACAATTTACAAGGAAACTCTTTGGTTGTTGCATATACACCACATCAGTGAGATCACCATTCAAAAAGTTGTTTTGACATCCATGTGGTGCAGCTCTAAGTCAAAGTGTGCTACAAGAGCCATAACATTTCTGAAGGAGTATTTTGTGGAAACAAGTGAAAATGTTTCATTAAATTCAACCCTCTTTTTAAGTAAAGCACTTAGCCACAAATATAGTGTTATATCTCTTTATCTTACCTTTTTTATTTTAAACACTCATTCGTAACCAATTGGTCTATAGCTCTTAAGCAACTAAATAAAATCCTATATACACCATTGCTAGCTAGCCATATATTTCCTTTATTCATTCATTACATTTATAAACATATTAGATTGAAGACATGCTATAACTTCCTAATAATTTTTAGAAGCAACAAAATCACCTTTATCATAAGCATCCCCACTAAGATAGACCACAAAGTTATCAATTACAAATAATAACATGTCACCTATATCTAATCTATTTCCTCATAGGAATTTGCTCAATTGGCTCATTAGGTTGTGTAACCCCAATTGTGGTAAGAAGATCAGTCATATTCTTCAATGGTGGATTAATGGCATTCTTAATTGGAACAAAAGCCCTTAAAGTCGTGGATGTGATGGCATTGTCAAAAATAGGTAGAGGCAAGGAAAGAGACTCATCATGCAAAGTAACATAAATTTTATCAAATATAATAATAGGGTCAGCCACATCAAGATCTAAATTTTTTTCATGCACAAACTCCACAATTCTACTACCTCTACAAAAACAAAAGAACATTCCCCCCTTAGGATAACTCTTTTTCTTTTAGTATATGTTTGTATCGAGGGTTTTGGAGGGAAAGGGAGCGTCATGATTTTTTTTCTAATTAAAATTTTAAATATTAATTTTTTGTATTCTGATAAATATTCTCTATATTAAAAATTTTTGTATCAGCATAAACTTAATGTTCTAATATTTTTTTATTTTTTATAAACATTATATAACCCGTTTAATCTAAAAACTAAAAAAATTTCTATCCCGTTTTTTTTTCCTCCAAAACCCTCAATTCATATAGACCCCTAAGCGATAATAAATTTTAACTTCTATTGGGCAACCCCAAACACGAAGATGGCTAAAACTAGGTTTTCTACCTGCCCAAAGTTCAAAAGTTATTTCTGGGACAAACTTGTTAGAGACTCTATTAAGTATATATAAAGGGTCATCTTCAACGCCTCACTCGACAAGAGCTTTATCAAGTTACACTAACTTGTCACACTCCTTATCATATCTTTAAGGGTGCAGTTAGGACTGTGCATGAAGCAGTTTTTTTTAAACCCAAACCACTCCCAAATATAAACCAGTTACATGGGTCAAATTTTTAATGTTAAACCAGTTTGGGTTTTAACTGAACCGATTTCGAACTGGTTTTAAACTAGTTTTAAACCGATTTGTGGATAAAAACCGGTTTTGAAAACCGGTTTTATGAAGAAAAACCAATTTAATTAAAAAAATAGTTTTTTTTCCAGTTTTATAAAAAAACGGTTTTAATTATTAGTTGTTCCAGGGTACCTACGTAATACCAAAACATTTTCTTGTAAACAAAAGAACAAATCCCCATTTTGAGTATTATTAGATGTCATCATTGACTATTCATTCAAGTTGACAAAAAAGTAATTGTACAGACAACTATTCATTTAATTACAAGGAAATTATGGAGTCACCATATAACCCCCCAAACTAAGGCAGTTTCCTGATTCAAAGTTACGACTTCTCCACTCTATGCTACACTCCTCTTATCTCTATTATGCCTCTCATTTGAGATTTTGTCCCGGTAAGATGGATCTGCCTTGCTCTTCTCAAAGAAATCAACAAGGATCTCAGCAGCACGGTCACCATGATGCGAAGCTTGAGTGAGAGGAATTGGGTCCGCGAGTTAAATTTTAGGGTTCATCGTGAAATGAAAACTGGTAAAATAACAAACTAAGACAGACAAAACCGGGTCAAAATCAGGTACACATACTGGTTTAATGGGTTAAAAAACTGAAGTGGTTTTTTAATTAAAATAGGTTGTTTCAGAAATTAATTTTAATGATGTGGTTTTTTTTATGTGGTATCGCTTTGGAATTGGGCTGGTTTAGGATACCGATTTTTTTGCACAGGCCTAGGTGCAGCTATGCCCTTCGACTATACCATTTTGTTCAAGACTACAAGAATAGTATATTGCGATAGGATTCCACAATCGTCCAAGTATTTAGTAAAATATCCTATATGTCACCCATATGGAATCATATCTATGATACAAAACATATCAATACCTTTGGATCTTTGCTTGTTCTCTAACTAAGCCTGGAATTAGCCAAAATCAATTCTCTTATGCCTCATTGTCCTTACACCATAAACACTAACTTTTTTGTGATGCTAACCATTACTTGGTTTCCTGAAATTTTGATTTCTATAAGGAGCAATAGGTGCACTTTTCTGATTACTTTACCAGAATGAAGTTTCCATGGAGAGTCGGAAGGACTATGTCACTTTTTTCTTTCTTGTGTTTCTTTTCCTCAACCATATACTCGGTAGTTAGTTCATTAATGGTCCACTTTTGGCCAAAGGTATTATAGCCAATTTATGACTTGTGGCAAAAGGAAGTTATCATTCAACTCAATTTTATGATATTTTAGATTTCTTTGGACATGTAACATCTTCAAAATAAATTCCTTTACACCCTCATTGTCATATCTCATGTTAGTGAAATTGTTTCATTAGATATCTACACTTAGAGTTATCAGATACCCGATACTTCTCTCCTAAAGTTATAAGGAACTCCTTAGCATTTTTAGTATCAGAAAATCCACTAAACAAATGTTCTTAAATGGTTCTCTTAATACCAATCAAACTAAATCGATTAGACATCTCTCACTTAGCTAATTTTCTTTCTCTTCAAGGGTTCTTTTGCATTAATGCCATGCTTATTTTTACGTAGTGACATATCAAGATTAGTAATTCCTAAATACAATTTTAAATCTTGCTTCTAGGTCTTATAGCTTGAATCAGTCAAAAACTCAATTTAATATTTATTCATGGAAAAATTCATTGTTAAAACAAAAAGGTAATGCATTATGTGCAACATAATCACACGTTCCCCTTTGGGCAGAATATGGAGACTAAGGTCATAACCAAGGCCAGGAAACTCATATAAAAAAATACTTAATGAGCATACCTTGGGTTTGAACTTTTATCCCTCTGGGAAAACAAATCCCTTAGTCATATGCACCTTCAATAAATTTACCCACATATTTTAATCCCAATCACTACACACAACTCCCATTTGGCAGGTAATTGCATGTAATTACAAGAGGCTTTTCTTGAAATACATAAAGGCTTATACAAAGTAAAATAAGTAATCCCACTTTGGTAATAATCACACATGATAATTCATGAGAGTTTTTGTAGGGAAGCACTTTTATTTTGCCTAAAACCGTGATTCAGTGCATAATAAGGTGTATCAATAATAAAACCACTATTGATCATGAATTTAAATAAAAGGCATACGACTCAATGAACAAAACATATTAAAGTGCATATTACAAGATAATAATACAAAATTTTATAACAACATCCAATCAGAGTGAATATCACCAAAATATTCAAAATAAAATAAAATAATTTTCAACACATTTTTCACAAAAATATTTTTCTATGTTTCTTTCTGACATTCACAAAAGTGAATATTTAACATAGCAGAAAATTGTGAAAAATGCACTGAAAATCACCATTAAAGAATATAGTGTAACACACAAAATTGCATTGAAAAGTTCAATTTGTTCAAGTCACATTCTCTCTCACTCTCCAAGAGACGTGAGGTTTTTTGACAAACCCAAGGAAAACATCTTTAACATCTAACTAGTTGACTCGCTTAGAAATGAGTTTTGTCCATGAGGGGCCTTTTAAATAGCATAACTAGCACATTTTTTATGTGATTTCAACATTTATTTTCTTTCTCATGATGAACACAAAGTATTGACATGAGATTCATACATCAATTTCATGTGTATATAAACTTTGAAACTTAGCTTAAGAACCATAGCCAAAATTCAAATTCAAATTATTCCTTATATGATACTTGAAAAGCAAGATTCAAGTTTATATAAATTGGGGAAAACATGCTCTACGAAAGCTCTATGGTTTTCGGTTTCCTTTTCTTGAAAAAATAACATATTGAAAAATCACACATTCAAGAATTAAAATAATAAACAAAATTGAATCCCTAAACACACCATTACGGTTAATAATAAATAACTAGATCCTAACTCATGTAATCTTGGATTTATACCACATGTAAACAAAAAAAATTAATACATGACTATATAAGCATATGTGTGTATGTGTGGGTAGGTACGTGTCTATATGTGTGATTATATGAAATTAAAACACCAAGTTTCAAGTTTTCTTGTTGACAACATGATTCCAAAGCCTTCAAGAACTATCACACTTGATTTAGAATTGTACAAATCAATACCAGAACTAAGTCTTTCTCTACACTTCACACATCATGTTCACAACGTTCAATGGGGCAAGTCGTGGAGTAAACGTGGCTGACGTGAACACCATATATGTAGAGTGGACCTAGTAAAAAATGTTATTAACCATTGTACCATCCCATTATGGGCCAAGGCTCACACTATTACCCACACTAGTCAGTAGTACAATTATCCAAGCCTAAACAAAAAGATTGCTCATATTAACGAATAGGAAATATATATATACCCCAATATGGATCATGAATTAGCTCATTTTTATTAAAACAAAATTTATAATTGATACCGAGTTTTTAAACCAATGATAATAACATATGTTAAGAATACAAACTTCTTATTTTCAAATATAGAGGCATTGAGTTTTAGCAAATGTGAAGACATAATAAACTTAATCGAGATATATAAGGGAAGATAGATATGCACAAAATATTTATATTGGTTCACCCACAAAACCTTAGTCCACATACAATTGTCATACTTATGGATTCTAGAATTCTTTTATAGTTGAAAGAGTCTAATTCTAAAGGTAAACCCTTCATCTTCATGATGTGATCTTGATATCTTCCTTGATGAAAGAGTATGTGTTTTTATAGCCATCATAAAGCATTATTTGATCATATATCAATGGTTGAGTAAGAAGTAAATGACACACTTCCATTGAAACCATGTCACACAAAATCTCATATTTGCATATTAGTACCTATACATTGGCATAATAAATTTAAATGGTTGTATAATTAAAGAAGTGGTGTTTTAAAATGTAGAGCTAGAACATTTCTCCTTTCTTTCTCATTAAATATATTTTTTTGCAGGCTCTTGAATGGAAATCAATTAACAGGTGTTTTGCCAGAGGAGCTAGGTTATCTTCCAAATCTTCGTAGATTGCAAATTGATCAAAACCATATATCAGGACCTGTGCCTACATCATTTGCAAACCTGAATAAGACAAGGCACTTGTAAGGTTCTTCATAATAAAAATGTGGTCTAAGAATAAACACTCTTACAATTTTTATTTGAACTCTTTTAGTTAACAACTTTTGTGATTATTTTCAAAAAAAATGAAAGAAAATAATGTTTCATTTTCCTCTCACTGGAGCAGTCACATGAATAATAATTCACTTAGCGGGCAGATCCCACCAGAACTTTCTCGATTACCAAGCCTTATTCATCTGTAAGTTAGTGATTGGACACCGTTGATATACTTTTAACCATTAACATATGTTTTCTAGGTTTTTTAATCCATAAGTATCATGCTATATCATGTTCACGAGATATTTCTCTGGACTTGCAGCCTTCTCGACAACAACAACTTATCAGGACATCTCCCCCCTGAGTTATCCAATATGCCAAGCTTACTTATACTGTATGTTTCTTTTTCTCTATGTAATATGTGTGTAAGCATAAATGATTTTATTTTCTATTTATAATTTTTTTAGAAAAACACATTCTTTATGAAGCTAAAGACGTTTTGCTTTCACTTTCACTTAGATTAATATATGTTAGTTGTTCCATTCTTGAAACTTTTGATTTAGAGTGTCACTAAAGTATATATTAGAAGTGTTCAAGTATCTAGAGGTTATGTCGTTATATAATAATTGTAGTCTAAAAAAATTAGAATACCACTACCTTCAGTACTATTTTGAATTGTATTAATTATGAAAGTACTTTTATACCCTTAAATTATTGTCCACTACTCACCTATATTCCATGATAATGAACGTACTATGCTATTTTCAATGACCAACTATTAGGGCATGGTTAATTTCATCAATATTTTAATTATTTAATATTAAGGATATTTTTGTAATAAGATATAAAATTATGACATTATTAATTACAATTAACTTGTTCCAAAGCATTTCTTTGGTCTTAATGATATAGTCATATGTTTCTTATAAATAGACCAGAGATAGTATCTTTAGAACAATTTTCATATTTTTTATATTTCATTATTTGTTTCATTATTTAATTTGGAATGCGAGTCTAGTTTATTACAAACTATATTTAGACTAGTGTGTTGCATAAGCATATTAAAGAATATAATATAATTAATATTTTAAAATTAAATTAATCGTAAATTATAATCTTTGACGTGTTAAGATAAGAAGAGGAAAAAAAACACATGCCTTTTGCACTTATTAGTATACATGAAGAAATTATTAACTTTTTCATATATGCTTTGAAAAATAATAAAAATAAGAGGCTTTCTCTAATGGTAAAACTTGGAATAGTTTCACTTCAAATGATAATGTTTATCTTGAATCAAAATAAAGAGAATATGCCATAACAACTCTATCATAATCCCACGATTAAGTGGGAGAACCTCCTGCAAATTCAATACTAGAGGTGGCAAAATGGGCCAAGCCCATCGAGCCAACTGAACCTTCTCGTTAAATTGTAGGACTTGGTTTTTAGAAATTGAGCCCGAATTAATATCGTGTTTTTCTAGCCCAACCCATTTTATCAAAATGGCAGGCTTGGTCTGCAAAACACACTAAAATATCCGGATTAGCACGCATTTTATAGTGCATGGACACCATTTTTTAGCCCTAATTAAATTCAGTTTTTTTTGCCCGACACGTTTTATCCCATAGCCCGCATCGGGCAAGCTCGAATCAGGGCCAGATAGCCTGTTTTACCACTAATGATGTTCTGGCAAGCGTACCAAAAAATCAGCAGTATAATAGTAAGTAAGATATCGTATCCACAAGGAGCGGTTCACTTCGTAAGATTTTAGTGATCGAATTAGCAAGTGAGCAATTGTTTAAGAGAGTAATTGTTGTGAGAAATTAAATAACAAAAGGAAAACAGTAGGCAAATAAATCGAGAAAAGATAGAATTACTTGGATTAGGATTGGATTTCGCTTCTTCGCACCCCTCATGTATGTGAATCCCTTCTTTTAATTATAAATTTGTTAATAATTATACCTTAGCAATTACCAATTATATTATCTATAGGGCTCCAATGGTGTGGATATACCCCCAATCGTAAGGAAAACCCTATATTACTACAACTGGACTATCAATTTAATCATATTTTCCTATAGAACGCCTATGAAGGGGCTGTCACTACCTAAACACTTCAACCTTAGGAAAGAACTATATTCCCATATGACTAAACGAGTACTTTTAGCAATCGGAGGTTAGGTTTCCTATTCCTAGGCTCCCCTAAACTCTAATACTAGCCGAAACTTCTCACTCTCGCTGTATCCAGATCACTAGCCTACAACTCTAGTGCACGCGCGGAAGTAATGCATTAAGAACAGCATAAAAATACCGATATAATTAAAAACAGGGATTTATAATTAAAAACAAGAGAATTCACATACACTTGGGGATTGAATCCACTACATCCAATCCTACTGGAGACTTTAGCTACTCATGGTAGCCATTACAAACCACTGAAGAATCTGTCACCTTCTTCAACCCTTGTGCTCCTATCTAATCCAATCCAAAAGCCTCTGGGTCTCGGGGACCTCCTCCGATCTTTGCAAAAGGTTCTATTTATAGACTGGGAAAACCTAATCTAAAACTGGAAGAGATCAATTTGTTATTTGAATTTAAAAAGCTGATGCGTAACTTGCGCTTCACCTGCGCTAAGCGCAGATGAAGCGTGTTCCTCTGTAAGCTGCACTCCACCTGTGCTAAGCGCAGGTGAAGCGTGAAACACGTTGCAAACTTTCTTCAATTCTTTATTTATCCACTTGATCTCTTTCTGATCTTGCCTTTGCTTGATTGGTTTTCCTTGTTTCTCTTTTCTGACTTGATTTTGTATTTATTTGGACTTGAGTTCAAATTGGGGAAAGTTATCCACAAGATCCTTTGTTTAAATAGCTGCTGATCTCATCTTTATTTTGTCTTCATTTAAACTTCAAATCTGCAAACAATCTCCCCATTTAATGCTATTTTCTCTTCTATTTCAAATCTTCCACAAATTTGCATAAATTAACAGATTTCTAATCAAAATAGCATCATATTAAAATTCAAACCAAATAATTACAATAATTACAATTATTCATAAAAAGGGATTATTTTGGGGCATAAATCATTATTTTAGCCTTGATAAGTGTAATAAAAACATAGGAAAATATCACATAATTTAAACTTATCAACCACCTATATTCAATACCATCAACTTAATGGGGGGTTATAGAGTTCGGTGCTTTTTGTTTGTTCCTTTTTTCTTTGGTTTATCTTTCTTTTTCAACTTATTTTTTCCTTTTTTTTCATTGTGTTTGCTCCTAATTTGTGTTTAATTGAATATGTTTCTCATTAAATTTTGAATGAATATTGGTTCTTCATCACTCTAATTTCTAATCAAGTACTAATAAGATATAAGCAACGATTTATTCCTTGAGCTCCATGACATAACACTGAAGTAAATATTGCAATCACAGGAAGGAGGGTTGAATTGTGATATCTTTAAATTTCTGCAATTATCTTCTAATATCCAATTCTGCTCAAGTTAAATACTTGGTTGATATTAGAAGTTCAAAGGTTAATTCACAATATAAGTTATGCTTATATTATGCCCAGTAATGTTTTAAGACAATCTTCTTAAAACAGTTTCTGCTTCTCTTATGAATGTTGTTAAAAGTTATTTTTCTGGAACTGTTACTGTAACAACACTCTTAGTTTTTTGCTTAATCAGAGAGCTTTCTTCTTAACACAGAAATGTCTTTTAGGAAGATTTTATGTGAATTTAATTCAAGCTGTAAGTGTATCTTTTGATAGCTTCCTGTCATATATCTTCTAAGAGCTTTCTGTCAATTTGTTTTTCCTGAAGCTTTGTCAGAAATATCTTCTTCTGATTCTTCTCAACAGCTTTCTTGCTTTCACCTTACTGAATTCTTTCTTTTCTTTATTGTAAGATGATATTTATTAAGTGGCTGTATTTTTCTGCTTGAGTTGCTTGTAATTAGATCTGCACCTTCTTTGTTTCTTCTGATGGGTTACTGCAGTGGTTCTTCTTTATTCATTTTACATGTTTCTTCTTAAGACAACTCAATTTGAAACATTAGTCCATATACTCAGAATTATACTAAATATACTTTGATAATTTGTCATTATGAAAACACATCAAAGTGATTCATGGATCTTACAAACACTTCATCATGAGATGCTTAAACATAGCAATATATTACTCTATGGCCTAAGAGTTACTCTTTTGCTTGAAATTGTGAAATTAATGCAAAGAATCCTACTTATAATTTGCAGGAAGAAACTTCTTCTTAAGCTTAATTTTAATCTATTGTGTCATCATGGTATGTTTCTTTCCTTCATGCTCCCTTCACTTTTTCAATTTTTCCTACCAAATTGAAGCATACTTCTTTAACTTGATAGCCCCTAACATAACCTTCTTAATTTTTGGAGAAGTCTTTGTAATTGAAAACTCATTCTATAATAAACAAATGATCAATGAATTCCTCTAGATGTAATTGACCTTCAAAGTCAACAATGTCTACTTTGATACTGTCATCTTTTTGGAAACTGTGATTTTATCAGCTAAGTCAAGAAAAAGCCCTCTTACTAGATGAATCAAGTTCATCATTTTGAAAAAGTTCTAGTCTCTTCCTCTTTAATATTTTCCAAACCATTGGTGTTGATGATCGTAATATGTTGCCTAAACAAACTCACATATGTACTACACTTGCCTTCTTAAATCCTTCGATTCAATATCATGGAGATCACGTTCATGAGTGGTATTCATGCCTTTTGGTTAATCAGATAAACTGTGAAATGTTTTGAAGCTTTTATACCAACTTGATACCATATATGAAATGGAAAAAAAAATATTGTAGAACAGGAAATCAACACAACTCAATACACCTTAGGAACCCACCTAAGACCTATCAATTAAGAAAGAGACCCCAATCCTGATTTTCTAGAGAAAATAGCATTTCTCTCCAAATTGGATAGTCTACAGGCTACAGTCATCACTAAGGCACATTTTTATACTAGTAGTAGTGCTACCCTATTTTTTTAAGTATATACTATTTTCTCTTTTTTGTATAATTTTTTATTACACAATTTCCTAGCTTCATAAATTAGAAACTAATGTTTCCCAAGACACTAAAAAAACCACATATGATAAGTGAACTAAAAGACTAATAAAAAACACATGACAAATGTGTTGTTAATGGTTATAGATTTCACCATTAGGAAATATAAGGAAACGGATCTTCTTCAGATCCATCAAAATAAAATCAAACAACAAAACTTTATTGTCATGTTATATAAATACAACGGAAAAATTGAAGACCAGTTTACAAGCCCATTAATTCTATTTCCAATTAAGTTGGAGATAAATTTATACAATTAACATGTTTAACTTAATTGTAGAGAGTCAGATACAAAAATTTCAGTCTAAGTTTTTTCCTTTTCTACTTGATATTTCTTACTATAATTGTCTGTTTACTCATGATATAGTGTTGTCTTCCACTTCGTTTTAACCTCGGAGATGAAAAATCAAGCATTTATCACTAGGCCAAAAGCTAGTTTCATTGACATGGGTAAAACTTTATTTTCTTAAGGATTCTCAAAGTCGTATCTAGGGATGACATTGGCAAAATAATGCAATCAACCTCCCCTTAGTTTTAGTCCCGGATTTGAACCATCTTACTTTGATATCACTTGTGAGATCAAACACTTACAACTAGACCAAAAGTTATAGTTTAATTGTAGGCAAAGGTACAACTTTGTTTTCTTAAGAATTCGCTACATCTAGCATAGAGGATTGTGCCAATTGTAGGCACCATGAATTGGGATGTTAAGCCCATCAAAATCTAGAGGTGACGTTAATCAAGTAAAGCCAACAAAAGAATGAGATGCAATTAAAATTATGTTTTTATGCTTAAATGCTAGAATATTGTATTCTTATCATCATGTCTATACAATCTACTACAAATTACTACAAGATAAAGAAGGAAAGAAAGTGAGGATTTATCAATCATGAAATCATTACAACTTAAGCAATTATGTTAATTAATATATGTTTTGATGTTGGATTATATACTAATTAGAAGAGTTTCAAAGTCGTGATTTTAGTTGATATGCTATTTGATGGTGTAATTCCTAACAAATATTTGGTTGTAAAAGTGAAATTGCAAGGGAAATAATAGAAAAAAGGAGTGAGTGCTTTAAAAATGGTGTCATCTATCACAATTTTGATACATCAATATTAAAACTCTGTTAATCTTTATCATTGTAGAACTTTTGAATTTTTTTATATTTATGCTTTTAATAACTGTTAGATAAATAATCCTTGTTGTATAACCAAATTCTTAAAGTGATATTTAATAAATCTTATTGTTCTTGCAGTCAACTTGATAACAATAATTTTGGCGGAAATAGTATTCCAGAAACTTACCGCAACATGTCAAAATTACTGAAGTTGTAAGTGAATTTTGTGATCCCTTGGCAGTATATATATATAGGTTTCAAAGATCTCTTATTAGTATATAGGTTTCCCAAGTACAAAGAATAGAGTCGAGGTTATAGATTTCCAGTCGTGAAATCACGACTGAAAATCTAAAGATTCATAGGTATACCAAGTAGTCAATCGTCTACAGATGTTTGCCAATACCTGTAAACAAATGGAAAAAAATCATCAATAAAATTGCTTCAAGAAATCATTTGTAGACGATTGTCTATTTGGTAGAAAACCAAAAATAAAAATAATGTTATACATAGACATAGGTTATTTGACTCAATAAGTATCTTATGACATTCATTAGCAATGTGCTATTTTACAATTGCATTTTGTCCAATTTCCTTATTCTTTAGATACAATTTTTGTTACTTTGGTCCATTCTCATTTGTCCTTACTTAGACGATAACACTTAGTCACTTTTTGATTTCTCTCTTTTCATCTACTTAATATAACTTCTTATCTAATTTCGTTATTGATTTCTTGATATTCTCATTCAGGAGCCTTAGGAATTGCAACTTACGAGGACCAATTCCTGATTTAAGTAGGATACCTCACCTTCTTTATCTGTAAGTTTCATTATCTATATTAAGAGAAGTGATTGTTCCAAACTAAGTGAAAACTATGAAGTACATTTTTAAAAAGAAACTCTAATGTTGTTTGGAACTATATTTATTGACCATTATTGTCTAAATTCCAGTGACCTCAGTTCCAATCAGTTGAATGAATCAATTCCTTCTAATAAGCTTTCTGAAAATATCACAACCATGTAAGAATCTCTTTCGTTTCAATAATTTATCCCCTATTACTTTTGCATCTAATTATTTCAACTTCATATTTGTTAGTCGAGATAAATATTTGGATTTCATATGATAACACAACCATCTAATTATTTGGATTTCGTATGATAACACATATAATCTTTGAACCCTGGGGATATGAGCAGCATTTTATCAAACAACAATCTTACTGGAACTATTTCATCCTCCTTTTCTGGTCTTCCACGTCTCCAGAAATTGTAAGTTACCTTCTATTTTATCCTTTCTTCTTCAACATCAAGTTGTATTATATACTTTAAACCAAAAAGATTTAATATATTTATACTATATATCACCTTATCTCACTTACTCATAATATATTGAATTTTGTACAAACTAGTACCCCATTATTGATTTGTATACTTATTTAATAAATTATGTTAGAAAATAAACAGTTTTTTTTACTAATATTACCATTCTTTATGGTAGGTCACTTGCAAACAATTCATTGACCGGTGGTGTTCCTTCCACCATTTGGCAAAGCAAGACTTCAAATGAAAAAGAAAGACTTCTCTTGTAAGACCTGATATGATAAATTCCATAATTTTTCTCTCCTAGCTAGATGATGTGGTGTGTATATGTGTGTCCATTTTTATTTTTCTAAAGTAAGGGAATTATTATGAATAGATGATATTATGTGTTCGTATATACATATGTGTGCATATTTATTAATTGAGGCATATTTTAGGTGTACAATTTTTTTTTTATATTTCCCTTTGCATGGATTTTCTTATTTTTTGAGCTTGGGTTTCTAATCTTGTAGGGAATTGGAAAATAATAAATTTACAACCATATCAGGAAGTACTAATCTTCCTCCAAATGTCACACTCTTGTAAGTTCCTTAAACTTATTGTGTATTTTGTACTAAAATCGATGTACTAGAGAGTTGAGATTTCCATATTTTTCTCCCCATTGCTATGCATGCTTAAAATATTAGTGTCATTTTGCTGAAGGTCAAAGATTGAACATTGTACATAACATGTACATACTTCATCAATTTTAAATATCTTCCCATGTTGGTATTTTAAATACATTACTATATTTCAGGCTTGATGGAAATCCTTTATGCTCAAATAACACCCTGGATCAATTTTGTAAATCTGAAGGTGTTAATGACACAAATGACACGTTTGCGACAAACTCGAGTGACTTTTGTCCCACCCAAGCATGCCCTCCTCCTTATGAATACTCTACGAATTGTTTTTGTGCAGCTCCATTGCTTATTGGTTTTCGACTAAAAAGTCCTGGATTTTCAGATTTTCCTCCATACTTGAACACATTTGTGAAATACATGACTTCTGGTCTTAAAATACATTCCAATCAACTCAACTTTACTTTTCGGTGGCAAACAGGACCTCGATTGAGAATGAATTTAAAGCTTTTTCCTTTATATGTTGATAACAATAGTTCTCATACTTTCAATAGAAGTGAGGTTCAAAGGATAATAAGCTTATTCACAGAATGGACATTTCCTAGTGATGATTTGTTTGGGCCTTATGAACTGATTGACTTGACTCTCCTGGATCCTTACAAGGACGGTAAGTTTAAGAATTTTCTTATGTGCACATGTATATTCTTTAGCTTGATAACCTTTATGAATTGTAAGTCTATTGAATTGGTTGTTCTTATATATCTTCATCCCTATTTAACTGTAACTTTTGGGGAAAAATTTTCCTAGTTAAATGCCTATTTACAAATTAAACCTAAAGAACTAATAATCATAATTTTTCCCTTATACACTTATGTTAATTCTGATGTAATAATAAAAATCCACTATTGAAAATTAATGAGACTTAATTAATACTAAGAGAGATAAAGGGTAAAATAAAAAGTTTAAAATTTATTCTCATGAAAACAAGAGCAATGGTTAAACTTCTTAATTTTTGTGTTTTTGTTGTCTAAATATACAGTTAATTAGGTACAGATCTAGTAATGTTTTCTCTTTGCATATATTGAGTTATTGGTTTTCCATTTTCCTATAAACAAATTAGTTTTCTACCCATATGCATGCTTCACATGTTAAAGTTTGCAAACTATCAAATGTGTCATACTTATCAATATATTCTATTCCATATTTTCAAATTGTGAAAATGATTGTTCTTATTATGCTCATTGTTGTTGCAGTGATTGACACCTCTTCAAAAGCAAGCATAGGGATGGCTGCAATGGTTGGCATAATCTTAGGATCAATTGCTTGTGTAATGACATTGTCTGCAATTGTTATTCTTTTCATGTTAAGAAAACAATTGAGAGGTAGTCATGGAGTTTCCAAACCACGTCATGGTGAGTTCCTTATTATGAATCAACAAGTGTATTGTTATTTGGCTCTTAGTCTATGTCACAAGGATAAGTGTTGACGTTATTGTGTGTTACATTATTTTTAACTAGACCTTATTTGAAAACTAATTATCTTTTATGTTTTATCATCATTTAAAAATCTTTACAATTGAGGTATATAAAAGACAAAAAGTAACAAATGGCTTTCTAATTGAGAAAGTAAAGAAAATAAGTGACTCACTCTCCATAATAAGGACTTAAATTTGTAATAGAAGAGTAGAAAAGTTGAAGTGGTACTTTGAATTTACTATACAAACCATAACTGATTGGTTATAAAAATAAGTTTATTAAGGAACATATTAATTTAGATTTACATTTATTTACAGCACCTAAGACATCAATAAAAATTGATGGCATAAAGGCCTTCACTTATGAAGAGTTGTCCTCTGCTACAAACAATTTTGACTCCTCTGCTCAAGTTGGACGAGGAGGATATGGGAAAGTTTATAAAGGTGTTATTTCTGATGGCACAGTTGTTGCCATAAAACGTGCCCAACATGGATCACTGCAAGGTGAGAAGGAGTTCCTTACAGAAATATCAATACTCTCAAGGTTACATCATCGTAACCTTGTTACTCTGATTGGATATTGTGATGAAGAAGGTGAACAGGTACTTTTCGTTTCAAAATGCATAAAACTTTAATACTCACTAGATTTTATTCAAGTATTTTGGATAATTTAGTATTTGACAAAGATTATTAAACACATTAATAGCTTGGCTAGAATGACTTTCAATAAAAAGAAATAAGTCATACTTAGTAACAAAATACACACACACACACCCAATTGTACTTGAATTTGTATTCTTGAAGAGTCATTCTTGAAAGAAGGTTTTATTTGATAGTTAGATATCACATAAACTTTCTTAAGCTTCTAATCTAGGGAGGTTGAGGAATCCAAGTCCTTGTTCTTTTTCTTGTGCTTTCAAAGTATTTTGTTGTTATAAATTCCAATTCAACATTCTTTCTTTCTCTGACTGTATTACATTTCTTCCATTGGGACTATTGCTTCATGCTTGCAGATGCTTGTTTATGAATTTATATCGAATGGCACTCTAAAGGACCACCTTTCTGGTACATTTGTGCTCCTTTTCTCTAATTTGTTGAAATTATCTATTAACTTATTGGTTTTAATTACATTTTACCAATAACATAATACTTTAGACTATTTTCAGTATTTTGTGAAAAAGTTTTGATATTATATCACGAATCAATTATCCAATAAATACATAAAGAGTAAAGCCACATGAATGGTTTTATATTATATTTTTATCATTATATAAACTTAATTGTTTTTCCTTGTCTTTCTTAAGCGTGCCCTTAATGTTTTACTACAGATACATCAGAAAAGCCTCTAACTTTTGCCATGAGATTGAAGATAGCCCTAGGGACAACTAAAGGTCTAACATACCTACACACAGAAGCTGATCCACCAATATTTCACCGAGATGTCAAGGCCAACAACATATTATTGGATAATGAATTCAATGCAAAAGTGGCTGATTTTGGACTTTCAAAGCTTGCCCCAGTTCCAGATATTGAAGGAATTGTTCCTGGTCATGTATCTACATTGGTAAAGGGGACCCCAGTAAGTCTTTAATGATTACTAGTGTACTACTAACAAAATGTTTGGGTAGACGTTAAAACATGGCAAACGTACGCTTTTTTAATGCTACCCTTTGTTGGATTGGCTTTGTGATGCTGCTAAAGCACATCTGAACGATTGTACAAACTCACACTAAGAGCATGTTTGGTTTAGCATTGGAACGTGGTAAACTCACGTTTCCAACGCTAGAAATAGTTGCGTTGAGGAATCCAAACTTGAGTTTGGTCATAACGCCAAATCAAACATACACTAAAACTGAAAGAAGAGAGAGTCTAAATGCAGTATTAGTATAGTACTTATAGTACAAGCTAGCTCTATAAGATTACTAAGACAATAAGACTCCTAAATCATGAATAATCCAGCAATTGTTACCTATAAATTTGTCAAGTTTCTCTAAGCTTCCATCTAGGGTACCAATTTTAAAAGAATTATTGAGAAATTTCCATTCTATTTTCATTATATTGCTAGTTTTGTCATTGATACTAACTTAATAATGGGCAATATTTGGTGTTTTTATAATACCTCTAACTCCTACATTGGAAGGATTGGACATTAAATTTTGGTGTATAAGCACAACCACGTGAACAACATAAGCTAGCTTTGTAGGTAAATGTTCAGCCAAACAGTTGTCTTCTTTGCATCATGGGCCCATATTAACAAATGGTATCTCAGAGTAATGACCAGTCAAAAAAGTGTGTGATGTAAGGTTAAATAAAGTTTTTATTTTGGTTTTTTTCACTATTTTAAATATGCAGGGTTACCTTGATCCAGAGTACTTCTTAACTCACAAGTTGACCGACAAGAGTGATGTTTATAGTCTTGGTGTTGTATTTCTAGAACTTTTGACTGGAATGCAACCTATCTCACATGGCAAAAATATTGTAAGAGAGGTATTTACTTACCACTGGACTCGATTCTCTCCCTCTTCCCTAACAAGTGTGATTGGATCAAATTGGGATTACCAATTGAAAGTTTAATTTCTGCAATCAATTTTATACATGTGTTGGATAAAATCTAAATAAAACAACATTTGTCTTTTCCTTTTCTAAATAAACAAAGTTTCATACAGTGCTTGTTGTTAATGCTTGTCTAAATCCTTTTCAGGTTACTGATGCTTACCATTCTGGTGAGTTATTTTCAGTTATTGATGGACGCATGGGGTCTTATCCATCTGAGCATGTGGAGAATTTTTTACTTTAGCCCTTAAGTGTTGCCAAGACGAGCCAGAGGCACGTCCTAAAATGGAACAAGTGGTTAGAGTGCTTGAAAACATATGTTCTATGATGCCAGATTCAGATACCATGAGAGTTGAATATATTACCAATGATTCTGGCAGAGGAGCAATCGGTACACCATCTTCATCCTCTGTTGTAAGGACTCCTTTTGTATCAGCAGATGTGTCAGGTAGTAACCTTGTTAGTGGTGTAATACCAAGCATCAATCCAAGATAAAAACTACAAAAATTGAAAAATATTAGCCTTACCAATTATGGACGATCTAGTGTGTGGTTGTCATTACCTTGTGAATTGAATAATTGACCATATATGTTTACATTTCATCTTCACCCATGACATTTGTTTTTTGTTTGTACAATGATATAAACTGATAGAGCATTGGCTAGTAAAATAAAATAATGATGTTGAACATCATTGCCTAACAAGTCATTTTTATGTAGTACAATTTAAGTAAGAGGAAAGTGAATTCCGTTCTAGGAATCTTATTCAATTCTTTGAAGTGGAGCAACCTCTATAATTTAAAAATAGGAAGTTTTGATTTAAGTCTGTCTTAAATCATTTTTATAAATTATTTTTTTAATTACTAGTTATGTTGATACCATGCGTAATATCTTATATTAACCTGGTCGTACTTGGATTTATGTCCCAATTAAAAAGATGGGTTAAGTATGTTTTTGCTATAAAATTAGTAAAATTTAGTTTTCATCCCTATTTCAATTTTATTTATTTGTAGTATGGCTATGGACTTATGACGATAACTTTTGTATGTATATTAATTATTTATTATTTATATAACATTCAAAGTCGGCCCAAGGGTAGTTTGACATGAGGTTCTAGGTTCAAATTTTATTGCTTTTCTTTGTACACAAAAAAAAGAGAGTCGGCCCAAGGGTTATAAGGCGGCCCGATCCCTTGTTTTAGGCCCCCAATTGCTAGTAACATTCTTTATATGATAATGTAAGCATATAGTATTATTACTAGCTAGGCCTAGCATATTGGTTTGCAAATTGTATTTCCACCTCAAGGTTTAGGGTTCAATCCTTGTTGATTGAATTTTAACATTTAAGGCCCACTTTTTTTTCACTTCATGTTTTTAAAAAGGCCTCAATATAAAGTTTTGCTTGAGGCCTCCCAACACGTTGGGTCGGCCCTGATAACATTATTAGTAAAAAGTTGTGGCTCAGTTAGCAATGCAAATTGAGATTATTATCTCTAGTAATTGGGGATAATTGTGTTAACACAAAAAAATATATAGCATTACTTTTTTGCTGATCTTTTGTATGTGATTTCAAATTATTTATCAAAGTACTAATTAGAATTATAATCTGTTGATATTTTTAAAACAAAAATTAACTAATTATATAAACCTTTCTACATCTCAGTAAAATAAAATTGTATATTTTTAAGATATCTTCTACTACCAAATTGATACTAGCTCACTCTTGGGTAGGCTATGATCAAATTCAAATCTTCTCTTTCAAAAAATTACATGTTAATAGATATTTGATTAGGGATGATAATTAGTAGTGGATTCAATGGTATCATATATGGTCATTTGCAAAAATTAGCTAAAATGAATACAGTAATACAGTAATTAACCTAAACGAGTAAGAATATGAATATGACTAAATTATTCATAAAATAGTTTCACCTACATCATGCTTGTTTATAGAATGAGTATGTTAGTAAATTATAATTCTAAAATTGTTATGTATATTATAAATATTAAAGTCATGTGAAGGAGTAAAATTTATATTTTTTTATTCTTGAATTCAATTATATTTCATGTAAAAGGGAGACATAATAGTGTATTATTTTAATTTAGGGATTTTTTATTTTTTAAAACTTTATTTTATATAATTTTAATATTTTAAATACAAATTCTGAAAGATTAAAATTAGTTTCATTAATTATTTAACTTCATATTAATAAAAGTATCGGTTACAATCATAAAAATTTTATTGATTTTTCATATTTTTCATATAGCTACCTAAAGTGCAGAGGTGGATATATAATTATATATTAATTAAAGAGTTTAATATATATATATATATACACACTTTTAGTGTAAAAAAGACTTTCACAGACATCTAATGATGTGCTGCCACATCATTTATTAACTTTAATAACACGTGAGGTATCTTATTTATTAAATGATGTGGCGGCACACCATTGGATGTATGTATAATTTGTACACTGATAGTATATATCAATTAAATTCATAGATCTAAGGGCAAGTTTATCTGGGTTCTTATTGAGCAATTGCTCAATAAGACCTAATACTTAATAAGAAAAAGCCAATATTAGAGCAGAAATGAGAGGTGGTGCATTCACCAGTGCTTTAAATTATTTTTTTTTTGCGATTCTGAGGGTTTAAACCGCAGGTAACACATTTATTTACTTCACTACTAAAAAATTCAAAATTAGAGAGGGAAGAAATCCCTCTCTAAATAATGAAAAATCCCTCACAAAACAATTAGCGACGGAATTTGTGACGGCTGTTAAATCCGTCACTAAAAGTGGCGTCGCTAAATTTTAGAGAGGGAAAAGAGAAATCCGTCACAAATAGCGAGGGAATATTTCCCTCTCTAAGTTATTATAATCCGTCACAAAAGTACATGAAAAAATGAAGTTATAATTCCGTCGCTAATTTGTGAGGGAATTTTTTCCCTCTCTATTAGTGAGGGAAATTTCCCCCTCCAGTTAGTGAGGGAATCTTTCCCTCTCTAATCGGCAAATTGAATTCCTTCTCTTATCTCTAATTTAGAGGGGATTTTTCCTCTTGAGATTTTCTTTCTCTAATTTCCACGAAAGCCATTTTGGTATTTTGTGTCTAATTTAAGAGGAAATTGTTTATGTAGTCTTTTTCTATGACAAAAATCATTAAAAACCTATTAAAAATAATGAGGCATATGTATCCAATATGTATGTGTAACAGTGTAAGCATTACATTAAACCAAAATTCTCTATCTTACATCAAGCAACATCCCTGTTGCTTAACAAGAACTTCATGTTCAGCATAAAATTTTCATTATGATAATGTAATTTTACAAACAACTATTATTGTTGAACCACAAGAAAAAGTGAACTATATTTCAACCATATCCAAAAAACATTTGCAAACCATCATGAGTAAAATACAAACTTAGATGAAAAAAATAGTATGTCAACACAAACAAAGTGATGAGAACATGAACGTGAAGACAGAAATTTAACTTATCCAATCTGCAAGTCATGCAAAATAATCAAGTTAGTAAACAGAACCAAGGCAAAAAAGAGATTATTAAGTTGAACCCAATGATTTTGCAAAGCCTCCTTTGCAAACTATTTAATCAACTTTATGAAGCACATGACCAGAAAATCAAAATTGAAGCCTTCTAACTTCAAAATAGGGCATTTGTCTAGATATAAACTAAGTGGCTACCAGAAATTTAAAACAAACTTTAAACAGCAGAAGATTGGACAACCAAACTGGTATATGTTGTGACAGTACTGATTGTGTTAGATCAATTTGGCACTTAATCATAATGCTTTAGTCTGATGTGAAGCATGTCAAATTTTGCAGTGAGCCTTGGGGAAGTACCTCTACCCCATAACTATGCACTTCTATTCTACATATTCAATAATTGTTCTAAATGACTACTCCAAAAACCATGGGCATGCCTGGCATATTTGTTACTGTTACATTATTCGGAAAATAGAAGGAACCATCAGGCACAGCAAAGAAAAACAAGAACAAGAAGAGTATTGAAGTTACACGAACCTCTGCAAGATGTAGATCTTGGGTATCCTCTCCCTCAATTTCTCTTGCTATTCTTAAAGCTTATTTTTCTAGTTCTCTAGTTTGAGGTCCTTTTTCAAGATTTGTTGTATACAGTTCCTCATTGAATGTGCTTTTTACACCAAACAATGTCTCATTTGTCCCATCCCCTTAAAAATACAAAAAAAGAAGAAAAAGGAATAAATTGCCAATGTAAAATAGACATTCTAGGAAGAAATTGAAATAAGAGAAAAAAGACAGATGGGAAAACCAACATAGGAAATAATGATAGTAATATTATTGTATTAACAATTTCTTATACCCAATCAAACCCCTCTTAATAATTAAGGATATACCATGAAACCCTGTTCCCTTTTACTATATCAAATATCAATTATCAAGAGCGTACTCCAAACCAAACTGTATGCCAATGACCTTTTGATAATTCCTCAAGCAAAAATTCTTATCTTCTATAAAGGGTTATGGACCTACAGATGCAACACAAGAAAACTAATAGAATACCTATAAATCCCCAAACAGAATATTGCAAAATCTGGTCCCAAACAGAGTTTAGAGAATCATAACAAGTTGAATGGTCCCTAACAAGAAATATGGTTCCAAAAAAATCAAGATGTATGGGAAACACATGCTTAGAAGTAAATGAATCTGCTTGGTTGATGGGGAAAAAAAGAATTATAGATAGCATTACATGATATTAATATCTAGCAAGGGTTATTATTTATTGGTTTACCATTTTTGTTTTTCCCATATACCTGATATCAAATGTCAATCATAACAATGGATGAAAAAAAAGAAGTACCTTCAATAAAAAAAGAAATGGAGAAAGATACCATTCTGAAATATACCACTGTCAGGTATCAGGCCCCTTCCAAATTAAGAAAAAATAAACATGTTTCAAAAATAAACTTAAAATTAGAATAAACAAAAAATTATCTAATACATATTCAATCCTTAAAGGATAATGCTTTGATTCTTATTATATAATTTAAAGCTTTCCCAATTAAAAAAAAAAGCTAACATATGTTGTTTAGCTTAATTAAAACTTCAAAGAGGTTTTTTAATTCAGAAGATTCATGATAAAAAATAAAACTACAATATACTTCATTGGAAGCTAGTGTTTTCTCTTTTTTCTGTGTACACTTGAAAGAAATATGTTCCCTAATTCCATGGATATGGCGTATATTTAGTAGATGGTTTGCAAACCATTTCTTCAATATTAAAATATTGTCTAAATTATGACAAAATTGGTAACATTCTCAAAACAAATGTAATACTTAGTACAGAGTGTTCAGAGGGACAGGGGATCATTTAGCCGGGGAAAGCACAAAACTAGCTTTGTTAATATCTTAACCTATAAATGTAGGAAGATAGTATAAAATAAAGATGAACTCATTACAAGGAATTAAAAGACTCTTAACTGCTGCATCAAAATGAAATCATGGTACTAAACCCCCTACTTCCATTCCTAGTGAGGCAATGAAAATTACTTGACAATTGCTTTAGATGTGAGCTATATTAGAGTGTAACATAAAACAGGACCGGTTAGAAAACTAACCTGGACATCGATTCCCATCTTCTTTACTCGAAAAAACGAGGGGTCAGTGTGAGTTCTAGCCCTAGCCAAACAGAAGATCAAAATGTTAATACTAGTACCTGGAAAAAAGCATATAAGAAAAGGGTAGCGCATATATACCCAAAAGGATCCCCAACAACCAGGAAAGCAACATAGCATCGCGAGCTTCAGAAAGGACTTCATCGGCTCTTTCTTCTACCATTTCTCTAACGACTAGAGTAATGGGTTTACCACATGGTTTTTCTTGAAAGAGAGAGAGAGAGAGGATGGAAACTGAAGGAGATGGAAATAATGGGATAGAGAATGAAGATAGATGTGTGGGAATAAAGAGCCGAGTTGGAGAGGCCAAAGTAGAAGAGGGGAGTGTAAACCTTGCCGCCGCTGCTTGGAGGTGGGGTGTCAAAGAGGTAACGGTGAAATACGAGTATCTAGGGTTTCTAATTTCGAATCACCATATTTTTTTTCTAATACTAGTTAATGGACCTGACCCGTCATTTTATTAGTCTTTACATAGAAGAAGAAAAGATATCCAATTAATGGTGCATCAATCATCACTCGATTCCGCTCCAACTTTCTAATATTAAATAAAGAATTAACAACCACTAATTACTTTACTAAAATATATATAAAAATATTTAAATACAGAGTCGTTTTCAAAAGAGCTTTTATTTTGGGTGTGTTTGGCAAAACTAGCTGATAAGCTAGCCGGTAGCTGATAAGCTAGCTCCTAACTTATAAGCTCCTAGCTTATAAGCTCCAAGCTGATAATCTAGCTTATTTAATTAAAGTGTTTGGTAAAACTAGCTGATAAGCTAGTTAGTAAATGTAAAAGGGCATAACTACATAAATTTTATTATATAAATTCTATTTGTGGTTTTTAGAAAAAAAATATATTATTATGTAATTATAATTTTATATTTGTTAAAAAATATTAAATTCTTATTAAACCTTTTTAGTAATACATATTTAATTAAAATTAAAATAAATAATAAAATTAATAAAATAAATAGTATAATATAAAAACAATTTCATAAATAGTGAAAAGAAAATAATATTTTAATTAATTGGTAATTTTTTAAATTACTTATTATAAATGTAATAATAGGTAAAAAGAAATTGGAAGGTTTTTATCACTAAAATTGAAAATATATAATAATAGGTAAAAAGAAATTAAGAATAATACATAAATATAGTAAAATATAAGGGGTAGTGATGAAGAAAATTAATAAACTACAAGCTACAAGCTAGAAGCTTGATGAACTAGCTTGTAGCTTATAAGCTAGAAGCTCCTAAAATAAGCTACTTTGATGTACCTTACCAAACACTTTTGTGCTGGTCAAACTAGCTTATAAGCTAGTCAAATAAGCTAGTAGCTAGCTTATTGGTTTTGCCAAACACACTCTTTACCTAATGAAATCATGCTTTAGACGTTACGTAAAAAAAAATTATTTTTAGAAGTACAAGTGATAAAGAATATGATAGTTTTTAAATTATGTGAATATTATTAAATCTAACATATCATTTATATTAATTTTAGTATATTTATTTCTAATTAATATATAATATATTTTAAGATATACTACTCTAGTCTCGAATATAAGTAAAAAATAACTAATTCATGATAATTAAGAATATTGGTTGAGCTCATTAAATTTTCTCAAACTCACATAAAAAGTAAACAACATTTACTAAACTATCTTTGTTAATATTTATTGTAAAGTGAATAATTAAAAATGAAATGTATTTAAATAAGGGTATTGTAGGGATACTAGCATTTAATATGGTACCTAGAAGTAGTTAGCTTTTGCTTATATTTGAGGACCAACGAAATTGAATTTTGAGTTGTTTATATTTAAGACCGGAGTGGTATCTATTTAAAGATATTAATTATACAAAAATAGGTGTACATTTTATGCATTAATGAGATAAAATACTGGTATAAGTATTCATTCTATATGTCAAACATTAAGTTTCATCTAATATGGAATCATACCAAAGCGTTGGGGATAAGTTGGCAACGCATGCTAAAAATATGGAAAAAGTTTTCAGGTTCGATCCCTCTAAACACACTCGTAAAAGAGGTGAAGCACCTTATTTGTGACCAAACTCCGGAGCATGGAAGTCCTAGGGGTTAACACCTAAATAAATCTAATATGGAATCATTATATTCATTTTTACCTCTAAGACTATCTTTAGTAAAAAAACTACTCTTATTATATTTTAATATACTATTTACTATATATTATTTATATTAAGTTTAATACAATATATATACATGTTTAATATAATTAATGCAATTATCAACCAATCAAGTTAGTATATTCTTAATTATTTATGCACAATCAATCTAATAAACTTATTTTTAAAGAAAGTTAGAAATAAGATAAATTTGAAATAAATGACTATATATATATCCATTATTGTCTTTATATTTTTATCAATTAAAATTCATATTCATCTTTAAATTATAACTTTTTGCTAAAAATTATAAGTAGTATGGAATAGAAAATAAACTTGTATTATTTCTTGATAATAATTTTTATAATATACTATTTATTAAAATTATCATGATATTAATTATAATTTATTAGTAAAATATTTTAGAGAGGGAATTATTCCCTCACTAATTAAGGAGGAAAAATTCCCTCGCTAAATAGAGAGGGAAATATTTTTCTCGCTAATTAGGGAGGGAATTAATCCCTCGCTAATTAGAGAGGCAAAATTTCCCTCCCTAATTAGCGAGGGAAATAATCCCTATCTAACTAAATTTTTGAGGGATATAAAATCCCTCTCTAAATAGGGAGGGAATCAGAAATCCCTCTCTAATTAGAGACGGATTTATTCCCCCTCTAAGATTTTGATAATTTAGCGAGGGAAATTGTGACGGATTAATCAGAGAGGGAATAATTCCATCACAAATTCCCTCTCTAAATATCTAATGGGACCTAAGTGACAGAATTTTAGAGAGGGATTATTTCCCTCTCTAATTCCGTCGCTAAATTTTAAAAAAGAAAATTTGTTAAGTGGTGAAGGTATCCCTCGCAAAATCCATCTCTATTAGAGAGGGAAAAGATCCCTCTCTAAAATCCGTCACTAAATTTAATTTTTCTAGTAGTGCTTTTTTTTAGGTTTTTTGGGGTTCCAGCCCTAGGTAATTTTTCTTGTAAAGCAAACTTACAAAAAAACTACTTTTTTTAAAAAAATAAATATTATTTTAAAAGCGCCAGAAAAAATTAAATTTTTAAAATTAAAAATATTATTTTAATTTTATTAATTAAAATATTTGTAAATAAAAAATAAAAAATGGTGATGTGCATTGATGGAACTCATTTAAGATTTGTGAATAATAAAAAAATAAGGTGTTGCATTAGAGAAGAGAGGTGTTTAATAAGAATTGCTTATGTGTACTGATGAGACCCATTTAAAAACTATGAATAGTGAAAAAATAAGATGCTGAAATAAACATGACCTGATGGAGGTGGGTACATATTTTTTATTTTCAAATATAGCATATATTTATAAAAAAAATAAATGATATAAGATTTCAATACTGACACATAATGTCAATCAAAACCACCTAGCGTGTAAATCAGCTAGTAAGGGATCGTTTCAACTTAATCAGTGATATTGAGTTTGAGCTCTTGGTATGCAACTACGTTAAATACCCAGAAGGAGAGCTTTACGTCGTCTTTAGAAGTCCTACCTGGCTCGAGTAGAATTGCCTCCGATCTCGTACATGTGATTTTGCATAAAAAATGTCAATCCAACATATATATTATTTCATGCAAATTCACTTTTCATAAAAACGATTCATTTTCACATAATCTTCGAAGATTATATAAAATTATAAATCAAATAAGTTAAAAATCAAAATCACCTATTAAGTTAATAGAGTTGTCAATGTAGATTCGGCTCGGTGAGCCAACCCGATCCCATTCGACTCACTGGTGGGTTGGGTTGATAAAAATTAAGCTCACATTTTCACGGGTCAAGGTGGGCCAATCCATTTAACCCGCATGCCAAAGTGAGTTCAAGCCAGGTTGAGGTGCAGCAGGGGAGGGGTGGGGCATGGGATGGGGGTAGGGGTAGTATGGGGAATTAGGTATAGGATAGGGGTGTGAATAGCAAAAAGGGGTTCTAAAAGCAACTCCGAGCCATGCAACAAATCAGGCCCAAAACCATACGGCTCCGTAATCGTATTCGAGTCATAATATCATCCTGGACCAAAAAAAAGGTCATAACATCATCCACTGATTTTTCTTACCTTATGATGGGAGAACTTAAAACAATACTGAAACTATCTATCAGTATAATAAATTAATTAACAATAACCATTACTAATTATGGCGACGGTTGCGTAGGACCACCATGTTAATTGTTAGGTACGCGAATGTAGAACAACACAAGCTAGAACGAAGTTGGATACAGCTACTTGTATATGGCTGCATTTAAGTTTGAAGTTAATGAACTCATTTGAAAGCATTTTATTATTTTGTTGTGAAAACAGTGCTGCCATCAGTTTAATTGTGACTTGTAACCAAGCGCAAGTGTGGTCCAAAATTGGATATTCATTTTACTTATGTAGTCGGACTCGGATAAAGACGATTTATCTACTTTTTTTTAATTGGATATTCATTCATATGAAGAATATTGAGTCTTTTGGATCAGCCGGCTCTATCGTAGACTTATTGTAATTAGCAATTACATTCAAGCGGGCATGATTGCAACAAGAAACATATAATTTCTCAAAGTACTCTGTCCGGTCTCAAATATAAGAAAAAAAAAATTAACTCACGTTAATTAAGAAATGATAGTTAACTTCATTAAATTTTCTTGATGTCATCTAAAATGAATTGTATTCTCTAAATTGCCCTTCATAGGAGACTCCAATTTTATTGAAACTTGTTCCAAGTGGAAACACTATCTCTACATGGTTCATTAAATAGGGTTATTGAATAGAACAATTTGAATTTAAGTAAAAGATATTTTAGTCCAAGGTCATTAAATAAGACAAAGTTAGTTAAAATTTGCTTATATTTTAGACCAACACAAGTGGATTTTTTTTTGCTTATATTTGAGACCGGAGGAAATACTAATCTAGAATTTCAGATCAATAATTTCTACAGCATATGAAAAGAATATATAACAAAAATATCAAGCTTTATACTTTTTGGTGCATCAGCAATTGAGTACCCTCCATTCACATTCATTGTTTTCAAATATGGGCAATTCACTTGATTGGTAAGGAATTTTGACCTCAAAAATTAGTCTGTCCCTATAACCACTTTCTTTTTTGTTGTGCTTATATGATTTGATTAATTGTACTTGTTTCGAGTCTACATATATTATTCAAGTTGGGAAGTGGGATTGATTGGAATCTTCAAGGTTTTAATGAAACTTGAGTATATATTACTATATTTGATATGTAGAGTCAAGCTCGAATATATATATATATGTATGGGTGGGGATTAACTTACTCCAGGAGTAAATCTGACAAAGTTACTTCGCTTAATAACTTCTTATAGAATGTGAATTTCATCAATCCAACCGTTGACTAATTTGATATTAATATGATGACTATGCACACTAAATTTTAGATCAATTGGACATCCATAGGTATGTAATTTTAGAGTAAACATTTACTTATATTTTAAAAAGGATATTGTACGTTCAATTGAAGTGATTTGATGAAACATCAATTTTTTTAAAAATCTTAAGAAATTTTGTAAGCTTGATCTATTTAATGAAAACCGTTAATATGACAGTTGGATTGATAAAATTCACATTCTATAAGAAGTTATTAAGCGGAGTAATTTTACCCAGAGTTACTCCTGGAGTAAGTTGATCCCCACCCACATATATATATATATATATATTTAATACATGTTTCTACGAAACAATAAGACTGATGATATAATTTCTTTCTCCTGCAACCAAATAAAAATAAAGTTTAAGTACTTATAATTCTTTTTGGCTTAATTACATTTTTCTCCCTTTATTATCATTCATCCACGATTTTGGTCCCCCTATATTTCTAAGTAGTGTAAGAAGGGCCACTAATTCAAATTTAAAAATTTTAATGGGACCAAAATCGCAATTAAGTTATAGTAATTAAGGGGACAAAAAAACCAATTAAGCTATTTTTTATAGTATCATTCAAATCTTGCGTTAACAATAATGGATTTGACCTATTAATAGAAATTAATCAACATCATTAAATGATATAAAAATATATTGCATTGTGCAAGTATATATAAAATTACTTTTATACTAACATTAGTATTTTTTTGTTTAAATCACAAATATCCTCCATGGTAGCTAAGCAATACAGCTTTAGTCAGAAAGATCCACGTCACGGTGGAGTTAGTTTTTTCGGTGGGATTTTTTTTCATACACAAAGCTTAAACATATACTACTTGAACCAACCCATGTTTATACAATAATATAGGATAAAATTAAATTCTCATTTTGCGTAGCAAACAGGTTTAATGACTTTTGCAGAGCTATCATAATGGTAAGATTTAATGGACCAGTAATGCTAAATGTGCCACAAATGGTGGTGCTCTATCTGTACCACAAATAGTGTACCCTGTAAGTTCCTTTTCTTTTTTTTAATTTTTTTATAGCTTTTATTTATTTATTTATTATTATTTTTTTTATTTATTAATTTCATTTCATAAAAATATAGATTAAGAAATACAATAAATACATGTGTTGATTTATATTTACTTTATTGTGTTTTTTAATATATATATATATATATATATATATATATACCATTTATCTCTTTATTTTATTACAAGGAATATATTTGTGATATATGATCTCACTTTGATTCATCAGTTTGAAGGAAGTGAATTAATAAAAATGCTTCCTTTTAACTCTTTATTTTTATTTTTTCACTTTTCTAACCAATTCACCATGCTTCCTTTGTGAATTAATATATTTGTGATATAGCTTCCTTTTGGTTGGTCTTAGAAGAAGCTAGACTTAGAATGAAATTAGGAGTGATTAGATTCAAGACTTGACCTGTGAGTATAGAGTTAAAAGGAAAGGTTAGGAAGTGGAACCGACCCTTAATTCCCTTTGGCCACCTCGACGGATAGAGGTATTGATAATTGAGCGACAATTGAGAGATTTCAGAGTACACCGACACAATTAAGAATAGGAGTGTGACCTTGAATTAGGGGTAATTGAAGCAAATTTTGAGGGCAAAATTATTTATTTAAGGGGGGTAGAAATATAACATCCCAAAATTCGGACCTAGAAAATATAGTGGGAGTCTTAGGCTGTGAATCCTAACGCAAGAAGGAAGTTAGAAGTAAAATGAGGATGTAGGGATTTGAGGGAGAAAATAAGACAAGAGTTAGGGGATTGGTCGAGAGTTATGAGTTTTAAGGGAATTGAGAAGGGAGTTAGGAGGAGTCACACCCGAAGGTGGAGAGGCCAACAAGGTCAAGAGGTGAGGAAGGAAGTATAGGATTTGGAACGAAGGAATTGGATGGAATTGATGATTTACGTCATTGTTCACCTGAAGTGTATCCCGTTGGGCATCAATTGAAGCCATTGCTCAGTTTTTTATTTTAAGCCTAATGACCTATGTGCACTAATTTGATTATATCTAGAGTTGTAGGTGTTCAATTTAGGTGATTCAAGTTGCATTAGAAAGATAAGATTCAGGGCTTAAGTTTGATATGCTACACAACATTTTCACCTCCAAACAGGCTCATTCTCGCTCGAGCGAGAAATCCCTCGCCCCTCTCGCTCGAGCGAGAATATCAGCAGAAACAGGGAAATTTGCTCTGGTTTTCTCTCTCAGGCTCGCTCAAGAGAGACTGAGTGATATTTCCACTCCATAAAGCCCTCTTTTTTTTCTCACTCTCGCTCAAGCGAGCCCGAGCGAGAGCGCGCGAGCTGGACTTCATAAAAACACAATTTGAGCTCATTTTTCTCATTTTCATCCATTCTTTTACTTCTAGAGAGAGAACCCTAGAGAGAGAAAGGCGCTCTTGGAGCTTGGAGAAGGATAAGGAAGCCAAGGATTGCTCACCCCAACCCCCCTCAACTCATTCCCCTTCACATTTGAGTTCCCCAAAGGTGAGTGTTGACCCACACACTCACTCTCATTTCGTTTAAAGCTCATGTATGACCCCTCCTCTGTATCTTTCCCCTTCCATATTGCTTTATGATAGATGTATGATCATGTTTCAAGTTTTCCCTAACCCTAGGTGTTGTGATTGTCTTGGATTGTTTGGAAAATGGTTTTACCCTAGGGTTAGGGTTTGGGACTTTTGGAATTGGGAGTTTGGTTTATGTAATGTAGAGCATGATAGATTTAAGCATTTCCCCCTATGTATGATGAATATGTGCATTAATCATGGTAACCTAGATTTTGCCCTAGGATTGGACTAGCCTTTCCCTTAGGGGTTTAGGAACATAATGGTTGATTCATGTGAGACATTGTATGCAGTAGACAAGGTTAACATTGCAAGTAGAGGTTCATGTATCATGTCACTAATAAATATCCATGTTCATATGCGCTTCATGTTGCACGGAACTCAAGTAATCATGTAAGAATTAATCATGTTCGGCTTCGGCCTCAGGAGTCCTCGGGCCATCATGTTCAAGTAAATAAGATTGGCTTCGACCACCACGGGTCTAAGACCATCATGTTTCATAAGAATCTAAGACCGAATCCCAATAGGTCTTGGGTTCGGGCCACGAAAGATTTCCTTTGGGAATAATCCACCTTAGAGGGGTGGAGAAGCTCAAGTAGTTAACGCTCCTGACACAGTCATGGGCCAAGAGTTAAGGGTCGTAGTCAGGGTTGGGGCCTTACACACAAAGGCACCTTTTAGAACCATCATGTTAATTGTTTAAAATGTGGCTCCGACCTTCAGGTAATGGCAGTGACTATATGTCCCCAAGGGAGATATCCCTTGTAGTATGAGCTCAGGTCTAGCTTCAGGAAAGTGATAAGACTTGATGGTGTTGGGTTAAACACTTCAGGAAAAACAAGATTTATTATGTACAATTCATGTTTCAATTGGAAGAATTATATATCATGCATGAAAGTCATGTTTCTTTCAAGTTCAGATGTTGCATTGTTTGTGGTTGATTTGTTTAATGTTTCCATTAGATTTTGCCTGCTGTTCCTACACTACATGTTTGGTTGCATTCACTGGGATGTTTGTCTCACCACATGTTTGTGGAACCACTTTCAGCTTTGCAAGGTCCCTTTTAGTTTGAGACTCCAAGAAAAGGATTTAGAAGCTTGAGGAAATTTGTTGTCATGTTTAGAATGTATTAGAATAGTCATGTGATTCTATTATGTTATTATTACAGTTTAAGGTGGTATGTGACGATATCGGTAATGGCGCGAAATAATTTTAGGAATTTTGGAATAATGTCTCCAACGGGAATTATTCTTGAATTTAGAAATTAGGACGTTACATGTGCTTCTTGTGTTTGGAATGTTGCTTCTGGTAAACCTTACTAAGGTACTAACATTAGCTCCATCTTATAATATATGCTCCACAAATTAAGGGCTCTGTTCCAAGTCCTTTCTTAAGGTTTAGTAATTTATATCCAATATTTGAATCTGACAGTGAGATATCAATTCGGGTTGAATGTCCATAAATTAAAGGTGTTGGATATGGATGGAAGAGAGTAGAGAGAAATTAAGATCTCATAAGTAGTTTTGGTTATTAATTATCCATGGGGAGGGGCTGTTAAGGACGTTGTGGTAATTTGTGATTGCTTGCAAGCCTGGCAAGTGATTTGAAGCATTGTTGAATTGATTTGTTTGATTGCATGCTCCTTCAAAGTAAGATTGGGAAGAAGATTGGGGTGGAAAGTGTGGTTGGGGAAGAAGGAGACACTACAAAGTTTTTTCATTCAATTTACTCCCTTAAATTATGTTTCAGTGTAACTAGGGACTATTTTGAAGGAGTTTTAATCTTTCATTTCGGCCACATCGGATTGGAATGCAAGGACCTTTTTGAAGTATTTTCAATCTTTCAGAGCTGATTAGTAACTTAACATGCCACATCAGTGCCTCTGTTAAGTTTAACTGAACGAGGTTAATGGAAGGACTATATTGAATGACGTTAGTATCTGTCAGAGACTAATTTACAATTTTGTTTTTTCAGGGACCAATCTGACCGACCTCATATCTTTCGGGGGCCATTTTGATGGTTTACTCCAACTTTCTTCTTGCTAACAATCGTAAAAATGGCTAGAATTTCCAAGAGGAAGATATATGGTTTCTTCTCCAACATGTAAAGAGAAAATGGAGGGAAACTATGATTATGTCTATTCAATTCCTAAGGACCAAAATGAAGGGGAGAAATGTTTGACTTCATTTTAGTCCCTGGAATATTTTTTTAGTCACATTAGACATGACAAAACAGATCAAGGTGGCAAATAATGTGCCATATGAGCAGAATCGTTAAGGGTTACTAACAAAACATAATGTAAGGAATGAAATGACTGATGTCAGTATGTTTTAGAGACTATTTTGTTAATTTTTTTTCTTTCATTGACTAACTTGGCCAACCTCAATCTTTCATGGACTAATTTGACGATTTAGTCCTATATATATATATATTAAAACTCTTTACTTAGGGTCCATTTATTTTATAGTCGGATAGAATTGATTTGATAGACTTATAGAATCAGTGACAAAAAATAAATGATGCACAATTTACTAAACATGCATGTTGGATAAAAAAGAGATTTAAAAGCAATACTAGCGGAATTGATTCTCACGATTTGCAACCAATAATCAAATAGACACTCAATCATTTTATATTTTTAATTAAATAGAACCTTTGGACCCGATATTTTAATTAACCTAACACATTGATCACGTTATTGGCTCAAAAAAGAGAAATTATAATTGTACAACATCTTGTACAATAATTCCATGCATGCAATAGTGAGATAGGAATAGAAGAGAAAAGAGTGTGAGATGTGATATTTGATTGATATTGAGAGATATAAAAAAATGTATATTGTATGAGATGTTGTATGAATAATTAATCTCCTAAAAAAATGTGGCATGCACTCTCAGGTAGGGTTGACAATGGGTACCCTCTGGGCAGGGTACCACAATGCCCGTCCCCGTACCCGTGTTTTAAAAAAAAACCGTATCCGCGCCCATACCCGCGTGGGCAATAACTTTAGTGCCCGTCCCCATACCCGTTGGGCACCTATATGCTCGTACCCGCGCCCGTTACATGCACTTTTATTAAGTAAAAAATTAACAACTCACTAAAAAAATATTAATTTAAGAAAATTATATCTCAATTTAAAAATTATTCGAAGATCGTCCAAACATAATTTTTAAATATCAGTGACACAACAATTTAATTAAATTGAAACACAATATGTTAATGTTCTAAAACACAAAACATAAATTTTTTATTAAATATTATAATATACTTTCACGTCACACTATTTTATAAACTTAGATATCATGTGTTAGAATTCTCCAACATCTGTAAAAAGTGATTTTTAACACTAATTAGTCATATATTATAAAGTAAAAAAGCACAAATAGATAGTTTTAAAAATATGTATAAATATATTAGATATTTTAATAAAATTAATATATCCCTATATATAATTATATATGGTATTATTTATTAAATGGTTATATATATGAGTGCGGATATGGGGCGGGTGGGGATCATAGTACCCGTACGCGCACCTATCCCCATGAAAAAATGCGGGCTATTGCCCGTACCCGCCCCATACCCATTTTGCGGGTTTTTACCCTGCCCATTGCAAGTAATTTTTGCGGGTACCCATAGTGTTACAAACTCACCTCCAAGAATGTTTTTAACTAGTGTCCTACCCGTGCGATGCACGGATAATACCAGTTTAATTAGTTAATAAGATTGCGTATGTGATTATCTACATTTCATCCAAAAAGTGTAAATAAATAACATCAATATTTAAATACTTTGTATCATTTTAAACGTATCTTTAGTGTATGTTAATAAAATATAAATTAATAAGAAAAAATATTATTCACTTGCAATAGAAGTAAATAAATAGGAATGGATTAAAGCATTAAACATCCTCATTAAATTATATTTTTTGAAAGACCTCTTTGTACACTATATTTTTTGTCACATTACAACATTTGAAATTGTCATCACATATGAGAACCTTAAGTCCACGTCGAGACTTAACCCTAGAAACAGAAACATATAACTGACCATGGGAGAAAACATGTTTTGGTAAATAAACACCGACATGTGACAATGTCTGACTTTGACTCTTATTAATGGTCATAGCAAAGCAAAGACACAATGGAAATTGTCTTCGTTGAAACTTTAACGGAGTGAGATGATCAGGTAGAATTAAATTCATTCTAGGGATGAAAACCTTTGTCCCTAAATGTGTGCCAGTAATAACAGTTGCTCCAATGACATTAGATCCCAAGTCATTAACTATTAATCTTGTTCCATTGCAAAGCCCAGAAGATATATCAAGATTCCTCATCAGCATCACAGGGACTCCAACCTTTAAAAGTAATTTATGGTCAGGAAGTCCAGAACACCTAATATCATTCAAGAACTCAGTTGTCAACCAGTCAGCTTCAATACCAATTTCCTCATCTACCTTCCATATAGTGTCTGAACTAAGATAAATCTTCTCTTCTCCAGGAATTAATGACATGACATAATCATTAATTGAATGAACAATATCTAAAGTAGGAGCGAGGATTGCTTTATCCTGAAAAAAATCAATGGAGCCAAAACTTGACAACAAATCAGGATAAGCAAAAGAAACTATATCTCCAATGGCATTACCTACAGAATTCAACAATAAATCTGGAGGTATCTCAATATCAGTCTCACCATCACCATATGTACCAAAATCACCATTGCCTAATGCAAGAATCCACTCAGCAAACTCTTTAATCTCATCCCGAGCGAAAGCACTCTCACAACCTTGAAACCTCATGTTTTTTGATAATGTTAATACCTTGCAATGTTTCCACAACTTCGATGAATTCAAAGTGGCCATAACAACCTCGGCTCGACTTGCTCTTGGTATAACAGGTAATATTTGTCTTAAATCACCACCTAAAACAACAACTTTCCCACCAAATGGTTTATCCATTCTATCATCCACATGAAATCTCATAATGTCACGCATGGTCCGATCAAAAGCTTCAAAAGCCCACTTGCTTACCATGGGTGCCTCATCCCAAATAATCAAACTCGTATGCTGTAGTAATTCAGCCTTGGGACTACCCTGCTTGATACAACAACATGAATCTTCATTTATGGACAAAGGGATGGCAAATTGAGAGTGTGCAGTTCTACCACCAGGCAATAATAATGAGGCAATACCACTTGATGCTACATTCAAAACAATCTTTCGTTGCGACCGCAACCTATAATACAAAGTGTTCCACAAAAACGTTTTACCTGTACCCCCATAACCATACACAAAGAAGAACCCTCCATTTGCACTATCAACAACACTATTAACTTGATCATAAACAAATCTCCGGTCGTCATTCAACAAAACAACACACTCATCGTGCTTAGTCCTCATATCATGAATGTCATAATTCAACTCATTGAATATCAATATATTGCCAAATTGGTCAACATCAACTTGTGCAGGGATTGACATACCCTCAAAATCCTTCAATGACTTGCCATTAAGAAGTAAAATCTTTTCAATTTCAAGCAAGCAAAGCCTCTTAAGATCGTCATCCGAGATAATTAAACCTATAATAATACAATTAGCACATGTGTAAACAAAAATTATTAAAAATACAATAACATAACTTACTTGGACATTAAACCTATAATAATACAATTAGCACATGTGTGGACAAAAATTATTAAAAATACAATAATATAACTTACTTGGACAATGTAATTCCCTTCGCTTTTGATATAGAATATCATCTGACATAACTCTCCATGTTTCTTCCCATGCTAAAAAAGCCTTTGACATTGTATTTGACAATAGCAAAGTCACAAATAATCTCCTTAAGCAAACCCCAGACACTATGGTTGAGGCTCCAATTATGCCATCAATAAATTCTCTATCATCCGCTATCAACCCAAGTGCATTACATGCATCTTGAAATGTACCATGAACAACACCATTAACAGTTTGTATTTGCTCATAACTTGTACAACCTCGCTGCACATTCAATAGCAACCTCAAATAATACATTTCACCACACCCTGGAGGAATATAATTCATTCTTCCAATTGCATAACCTCTCTGTCTTGGACGCCATTCTTCTTCATTTGGATCATATACAAATGAAGATGGAAACTCACTATATGTTAGACCCTTTCCTTGAGGATACTTATCATTTGCATCCATCCATGATGAAAACATCGTTTTCTTCCCTACATTCCGACCAAGCACATTGTCAATCCTTTCATGGTCCTTAAAGACCACAACTTGTTCATTGGGTAAATGAAAAGTCAATCTATAAACCGGAGGCCATCTTTGATGAATATCAAACATAAAAATTCGCCAAACTGACTCACAAGGCGATAAATATCGGCAATCATAGTATTGTTTGATCTCATCAACTTCCTCAATTGTACCATTACCATTACTATTAGAACCAATAGAAATAGTAACTCTATCAACCCCATTATTGATGTATTTGAATAAATACTTGATGGAGTTCGACTTGTTACAAAACTCCAAGTTGATATGTGCTTCATACTTCAACAATAGTTTTGGATTGTAGGGAACAACAAATCTATTATCTAACTGGGCACCCTTTCTTAGAGTTGTGATACCATTATTCCTTCTTCGATAAACAGGAAAACCATCATTATCAAAACGTGTTTGATCAACAAATGGTTTAGGAAAAAACTTTGAACACTTTCCACTCTTCATGCAAGGAGACTGTCCATGACTAACACCACACGGTCCATGAACCATATATGATGAAACAACATTAAATAACCTTGGAAACTTCAACGGATCAGGCAATTCAGCACAAATAACAGAGTCAATCATATCAGGAGTTTGTAATTTATCACACTGATCCAACCACAGTAATATATGTGCATGTGGTAAACCCCTCTTTTGAAATTCAATTGTGTACATTCCTAGAAAAAAGAAGATGATTCATAAGTCGTAGGATGTCATGGTTCCCTATATTAAATAACAATAAGATTAAGAACTTACCCCGCAATAACTTTGCCAAAGAATTCTCCTTTCTTAAAATCAACCATCATTTGTTCTAATTTGATTTTAAACACGCGACATGTAAGATTCGGTCGGTCATACGCATTTAACCTCTTTCTGCTAGGCAACGTTGAAGCTCAGGCCACTTAGGATTGCACGTCATAGTCAAAAACAAATCTGGATATCCAAAACGTTTACAAATAGCCATGGCATCTTGACAGTTGTTAAACATGTATCTTTTACCACCTGTGAATGATGACGGCAACACAATCCTTCCTCCAATTGAAGCAGGTCTCATATCACCTCGGTCAACAGCTTCTTCAATACCACTTAAAAAATCCTGTCTTATTGAACCCTGGTTCAACCTCAAATACGATAACCACTGAGACTCAATCATTGAATAGCAATCAACGACAAATTGTTGAAATAATCTCCTGCTTTTTAAAACTATTGTGTCTTCAATTGATCTTTCTTGCAATTTGAAAGAAATAAACTCTCGAAGCGATATTCGTCGCCTCCTACCAATTCTTTGGGAAACATCACCAGCACGAAATTCAATGTTTTTCATATATCCATTTTCACCATATGGAAAAAGCAAAGGATATTGGAGAGGTATATAAGATGTGTGAGTCTCATGTATTCTCTGAAATTCACCACCACGACTCCGAAGAATAATTTCCCTTCCACAATCAGAACTATCAAAATCCCCCACAATCAATGCAGCAACTTCATCAACAGTTGGCATATTATAAGTACAGGGATCACCAGCACGTCCACGGAACAACCTCAAACAAATATCAACATCAGAATGTTGCTGAATTGAATCCCTCACTCTCCTAAACGATTTGGCAAGGACATTATATTCATCAATCATCAACATCAAATCAGTAACCAATTGAGCATCTATTCCAAAATCTCCTACATCGTCACTACATTGAATCATATCTTCTCTATAAATTAACCAAGAATATATCCATAAAGAAATGTACACTAATTATGTTCTCACCAATACTAAAATTAATGAAAGAATGGATAGGAAATACTCTAACCTGAAACATGAAATCCTATTCTGAACTTCATTTTGTGTGTCATAAATATAAAGTTGGGCAAACTTGGGTCGTTCTCATTCCATTGGCAATAAAGTACCAATTCGATGGTAATTTTGACCGCTTATAACAAACTGTGGTGGCCCACGACCATCATTCAAAGTAGTTTGAATCTTAGCTCCAATGGATGTAAAAGAAAACATACTATTGTATGATCTAATATTTGCTAGAAAATGACTTCCCCTAGTATCAACACCACTAAACAAATCAGATAATAATTGAGTTGGTTTTGCTATCAATGGTAATGATATCTTCCCTTTCATGCAACACATCGAAAAATCTGGAACATTAGACTGCGAGCGCTTCTGAGATCTCTCCTCATACCAAAAATTGGCCCCACAATATTTGCAAGTATACTTCATGTCTCCAACATCCATATATTCTACAAATAGAATTTTTTTAACATAGTTCATTAATAAAATTAAGAAACGATAACATACCAAGGATGAAAGTACTACCTTGCATTTCACACTCGTAAAACATATCATCATTACTTTGATTTTCACCAGTCTGATCATGATGATAATAATTATCTCCTGTGATTAAGATAAAATCGCTATTAGATAATGACGATCTCATTAGTAAATACAATAATAGAATCAACCACAAAAGTTAAAGTCTAATTCACACACAAATATTTTAAAAAAAATTACAAAATTGTTTTTTTTAATATAATTGCATGATTGGAATTTAATAATCTGAGTTGAACTCTAAACTGTGAAAAAAAAGGATAGGGCCAAACAATTTAGGTATTTAGAAAAGGAATAGTGCCTTGTTCAGTAGTTAAAATACAATAACACTCAACATAAAATCAATAGAACAAATGCATTCAAACCGTTAAAGCCTGTGGCGTGAATAATCTCACTGTTGAATTCACTGGTTGAAGCCCCAACATTAAGTTGCCATGTTGTCACTACATAAAATTACATACAACCTAAAGGTTAAAATAAAAATTGAATAATATACACTACATCAAATTAAAATTAAAAAATACAGGGGAATCGAGTTTTTTCCTCACACTGTTTAATCCTTGTCATCCTAGAATTATCATTACTGGTGGGGAGAGCTGGTACCTTTCGTTTCTCCCGTGTAGATTTCCTACCCATTGTTATCTAATAACATAATAAACAAATAGAAAATTTAATTTATATGTTAATATGCGTAATATAAAGTGAAATTTAAAGCAATTATAACATAAATGTTAATATATGAGCACTGGTGCTTTCAAAAGTAAAGAGTAAATGTCATTGGCAACCATACCAAACAAAATTAAACGCGTACTGAAAAGACATAATTCATTTTTCTAACATTAATTAAAGTCATTAATATAAAAGATCTCACACGTTAATAAACAAAACATCCCTAAAATACCCTATGGTATTTTTAATGGAGTAATAAATTGATTTATTTTAATTTTAATTTACTCAATTTATTTCTCTGGTGGGTCAATTTCTTATTTTTACTAAATCAAGTTGTATTAGTTCATGCAAACACCACCAGAAACAATAACCATTTTTCAATGATAAGAGGAATACGTTACATTGTAGTAATTTTCAGTTTTCAATATATGGAAACACCACTTCTTATCCTATTCTTAATATTTTTTGTATAAACAATTAATATTTGAAAAATCAATAAAACTATTAATCAAAAAAAGTGACACATAGGTGAGATATTTAATATTTAATAATATCATATATCATATAATATGCTAAATATATACGTTTAATTATCAACAACCTAACTCTAATAATCTGAGTGTGTGGGTGTGGCTGATTTTTTACCACCCCTAATCCAAACTTTGCAAGGCAAAAACAATCATCCATGTGAGCCTAATAAATAAATAAATTTTGATCATATATTTCATTCATCTAAATCTTATAAAGTACTGTGTGTTTTCAGTTAGGATTTCAAAAATTATTTTCTATAATGTCAGTATTCATAAATTATAATAATTAGTAAGAAAGAGACACACACGGCATAGTCTATATTGATAAAAAAAATAACATAGTCTATATTAGACTAAAATCTAACAGAAGTCACGGGGTTGAAATGCGACCTTGATAATTTTTTCTTTTGGGTTCTTGTAAGTGAAATTATAATGCCTCACTTTATATTTCATCTAGTAAGATCATGATGATAAATAAAGTCATGTTTCTAATTATCACACGCTCTTCGGCTCTCTGTCACGTGGTTTGTCGGGCTGTTAGAGGAAGGTGATCAAGGCCAAGACATACAATGAGTCATAAAGAGTAACAATCAATAATAAAAAAACTCAAATCATAAAGAATGCTCCCAAAGAACCCACAGTTCAATCCACAAAAACAATAACAATAATCTAAGGTATGAAGAACCAAGAATGCATACCATACCAATCCACCCACAAAACACAATATCCACCGATGAGAATATCTAGATAGGAAATTGAACAAACCTTGAGAGGGTTCCACACAAACAAAAAGTGTTTCTCAATATGAATAAGGCTAGCTTTTGCTGAAACAAATCGGTGAATGGCAAAAGCTAGTGTGAGGGAAGGAAGAGCATGCCACTTAGGAGTTCCACCCATGGAAGCTCAAAGACTCAAAAGAGTTTAAAATCACCACCAATTCGGGAATAAGGGACTACCAAAAAGATGAAGAGAAGGACAAAAACAAAGCCAATATGTCAATGTTTCTAGAATGTAAACTTGAGCCTACATGGTCAAGTGCACCCTAGGAAATAGCCTTTTTAAATAGGACCCCTGTCAAATGACATAAGCAAAAAAAAGCACCTAAAAAGAAAATGTATAGATAGGAATCTAGATTCACAATGAGAAGGAATTTAAGGGAAAGAAAATATTACATAATAGGAATAATGATGACATAATTACATCAAAGAAGCAATAACCTATGTGGTTACTACACATCATCTTTTATGGACACACCCTATATAGTCAAATAAATAATTTAAAATAAGGAAATCACTTATAATGAACACAAAGTCAATGGAACTCATTGACCGGATAAAAAAAACTGCACTTTCAAAAAATAGTCAATAAATTACCTCACAAATGTAAATGATGATTAAACAAAGATTGCCTAATAGATAGTACAACACAATAAAGTGAGCATGAATAAAAAGAGGCACTAAGACTGAACAAATAAAAAAACCTCCACATTTCCTAAGTTAATGTTAACATCTAAAGTCATCATCTTAATCTCTCTAAAATATTACAAGCCATTGAAATCTTCTAATTATAATACCTAAGCACAAACCATTAGATGAAGAGAAACTAAACACAGATAGGATGTAGACAACTTGCAACTAATGTTCGTAGCTAATCAGCATGACCTACCCACCGATGGACCCAATAAACAGTCAATGACACTAACTAATCAGCTATTTCAGCATAAGCCCTCGATGATGAGCTCTCACCAACTTCAGATTTCCTCAAAACATTCTGAAAAAATGCAAGAACTGTACGAATTGAATTTCCAGAATAAAAGTAGGAGTCATCCAAAGGAACAAACTTCTTCAAGGCAGTAACAATCATAGCCTTCTCCTGTATGATAATTTAAAAAATGTGTTTTGCATTAGCTAACAAAATAAGAAACCAATTCTAACATGAAACACACACACACATATATACATATACATATATAAAAGGCATACCATTATCCCCAGCGGATAATAATCCCTCTCAACAAATATCCTAAGAATCTCCGGGTGGGTAGTAAATTTTACAGCTTTAAAGCACCGATCACAGACCACTAGGTGGGAACATGGTCTGTGAACAATGAAGAGGAATTTTTGCCCTTTCATGCATTGGAAAACATCAACCAATTCATCACTCCTCGGCGGCTAATTCAAAAAAACACATTCATATAAAAAATAGCATTTAGAAAATATAGTAAACTAAAAATTGCACCAATATAATTCAATTTACATCTGACATAGCTTAATAAACATAACAAATTAGATTAAAGAGATGCACCTTCGAGACTAATTTATTAAGTGTGTTGAGCACATCATAATCATTTAATAAAAGGCTCGTTGACTCAACACCATCAGACACCTCAGCCTTTACATTATACCTATCAAATTAATACAATTATATCATAATTAAACATCCATGGTGTTAAGCATTGACATGAGCAACATCCAAGCCACCTCTCAAGAACAATAACTGAAATTCCAACCCAAATAACATACCTTGGGATAGACTTATATGGACTATACACATAACCAAAAGGATCTAATAGGTTTGCTTTCGTGCGACAGCCAGAGATAAACTGCTCCCATTCATCATTACCACTAACCCCAACAATGCTACCCAATACAACATAGGATCCAACCTAACAAATATTAAGCTAAGGTAAAATATGTGAGACAAATTAAAAGGTAATGCAATGACAAACATCAAAGTGAAATTATAGGTAATACCTTTGCATCCAAGCATAATTCATGAACTGATTTTCTCGGATATGACAGTATAAACTCATCAACTAATTCAGGATCAATTGTCCCTCTTGACACATAATTCAATGGGCAAAACAAATCTATCCCATTACTTGCAAGACTACACATATATAGAATAATATCAGCAATATCATGCACACATGAGGATCTTCAATATAAAAATTCAAATCTGGTCATCTCACCATTCCAAAAATGAGAAGACCTCTTTAATTTGTGGATTCAAAAACAACTGTGTCACGTTAGGAACAACTCCTATAACAGAATTACCTATCATAGTCAAGGTTAAAATTTGCAGGGGTTAAAACTAATTTTATGAGTAAACAAAGAAGCATTATGAACTGAATTGTTAAGATAATAAAGTACTAACCAAACAAAGAAGGATTAAAAGGCAGCATCCTTGCATGTTGAACCACAACAACGGGGGTTGACATACCAGTCATTTTAAAAAAATCAAGAACTTGTTGAGCATACTGATCATAGAGAACACATTCTATTCGATCACTATAATAATCCAATGAACACGTCTAATTAGAGTAGCTCATAATTAATAAGAAGTGTAAATTCAAATTAGCAAACACAATAATATACACACGTTTGATCAGTCAACTCTAACAACACCATTCTAACAACCCTTCCATCAATGACATGCGCTCGTTCATTTGATATTGAGCTACATACACCAACAATATCTACAAATGCATACAAATGAATGAGATAATAAATAAAATTTTTAGAACACAAAGTGAAAAATAATTAATATTTTAATAAATTAATTTAACTATAGATAAAATATAAGTCATACCAACTAAATGTTCGAGCTCATTGTTGTATGTGCTTATCTGAGCAGCAGTGAATGGGTTTATTATCCCATAAGAAGTAAATCCCTTAACTTCCCAATGTTTGACAAAGGTCTTCATCGAAAATACCAACTTATATGGATGAGGAGTCTCCTTTTCCAAGCCATCATTGTTTACAACACACACGAGCAATCTTATAAAAACCACCTTTAACAATATCAAATGTTGTCAAGGTAAAAACTTCTTTGGGAATAGTACCTTCAATCTTGTTGCCCTAATGAAATCATAGAGTATAATAGAATTCTAATAAGAAGCCTATTTAAATAGAGGGTTTCTCAAGTTATAACCATTTCATATATAAAGGTATGTAAACACCAGAACATCAAACAATGACTAAAACTCACCTCACAATCCATGAGAATCATACACATACCTAACACTTGATCAATATGAGTGGAATCATGTTGAGTCCATAAGCGCACCACCTTAACTTTGATAAACCAATACCCGATGTCATTGGCAATATCTTTAACCTTGATTTGTTTAACAGAGGGAACATCCATATTATACCTAAAAATATCAAACCAAGGAGGAACTTGAGTAAACAACATACAACATATTAAATATTTTGTGAAAAGAGACAAATCCAATGATGATCACTCACAGCCATCACTAATTAATATAAGTACATCACCGCAGATGTATGTCTATAGCAATTTCATTTTAAATTTTACAAATTACAACCGCACAAATTCAATGAGATAAAAAATGCAAATTCCTTGCTATCAATCAAAACACTCCAAAAGAAAAAAAGGTGAAGCAGCCCCATCCCAAGAAACAGGAAAAGAAGAACACAGAACTAAATTTGTTTCAGGAAATCACCCAACTTAACTCAGCACTCAGCATCAAAAGATAGTTAGAAAAATGCAACTAAAAAAAAATTAAATTCCAATTAAAACTGTGTGACATTAAAATCACAGAAACACCCGAAGTTAGCCAATAGGTTATCTAAAAATGAAAAATACTTCAATTACTGCTTATGATCCATTGTAACAACAGCAGTAGTTCACACTTCATGAAACGACCACACTATAAAAGAAATATAAGCATGATTTATATTTTCATGGTATTTTAAAAAAATCAACATGGATATCATCAATGACACAAACCGAAGCACACTGAGCTTATCAAACTATATTCAGGCTAGTTATTATGATATTAACATTTCAAAAGGCTAATCTTGGATATTGCATGCGACTAAAAAACACCTTTCTAAAAAAATGCTAAAGGAATGTCTCAGATCTATCAATCTAAACTACTTTCCAAACAAAAATGTAGATAAATGGGAGGGGACAGTGGAATTTATCTCAAACAAAACCGATCCCAGCAGCTAACAGCTCTCAAAACTCCCCTCCTCGACAGAGAACGACGGACTCCGACCCAAAACAAAAAGGGAATGACACCTTAATCACACGGACTTGATCGGCGCTGATGGGAGGAGAAAGGAACGATGCCACCAGCGTTAATCACACGACCTTGATCAACGATGATGGGGGGAAAAACTGTGCTCCGATGTTAGGTTGAAGACAACAGCAGAGGAAAAGAAAAGATCTTGTAAGAATAGGAAAGCACACTCTTCTCTAAAGTACAATGTAACTTTTTCAATGGGGGCATGGCAGGAGAGGGATAGCGTAAAGTAAGTGGGAGATATCCTCACCTGACTTGAGAATCCTAAATCAGTCCACGTAGACAAACGATAAGGCACAAAGAAATATTTTTTCTCTCAAAACGTAAATCACAGCTGTTATAAATAAATAGGGTAGGGTTTCTTTTTCTTATTGGGCCTAGCAAAGAAAGCAATGCCCAGAGTCCATTCTGTTTGATTTAATGACTCACTCATGAATCTCTCACTTATTAATTTCTAAACTATTAACCGTGTTAGTCAAACACATTATATTTATCCATATTTTGTTTTTTTAAATTAAAAATTACAAAAAATGCTAGATACAAAACTAATCCTAACATCTTAACATTATCAATAAATCCAAAGCCACCTTCTTAATAAAACCAAAGGTTATTCCGCAAAAATAATCATTGTCTAATTTTCCAAAACAATCATGATATTTACCATGTTTATTAAACCCCATTCATTAAAAGATGGAATTAACTAATAACATAAATATAGCCAAAATCAGTTGTTGTGAACAAAAGCGAAATTCATATATTATAATAATGGGACTTACAAATATAACACCGTAGAGCACACCCAATAGCCAAAATAACCCCAAACAGAACCTAACAAACACAATACAATAAAAAGGGAATCCAAGAATTGGATACCCTAAACAGCAAGTGGAGAACAATAATTGCACTAAGGAATGCAATTGGTTCCCCCATCAAAATAAGGCCTAATACTGCAGCCAACTTCCCATTATATAACAAAGTGCAATAAAATCATTTCATTGAACAAATGCAATAATTTCAGCAAGCCCAAAAAGTTAACTAAAAATAATAAAACCTAGAATACATTAAACATAAGCATAAAACATATACTATATCCCTAATCCAATGAAACCCCTACTCCTTCTCAATCTTCACAACTTTGAGAGCAACATCTTTTTTTCCAGCTCGCGGTGCAGATTTGCGCTTTTGTGGAGCTAAACATGCAGAAACAACGGAGGGCTCCCCAACAGTAGAGGCATTGATTTCACTTTCATTGTACAACTCTCCCAAAGCAGCAGACTTAGATGCTTCAGCATTGTGAGAACCACCACCACCTTCAACTAACTCAAACACAGGCTCTTTCATCTTTGACTGAAACAAAAATTTCAATAATCAATGTCAACATATTATGTAAGGAACTTATACCATTAACAGACCAATCTCATAAGTAAAAAAACTAAACTTGAAATTACCATCTCAGGGGTTCTAACTGATGTTGCCTCCTTAAACTCATTAATTATGTCTTCATCATCACAAACCCTCCTAACCTTGAAAGAATCATCAAACTTGAATGCACGATCATCCTTAATTTCAACTTTAAACAAAAGTTCCTTGCCAATTGAGCTGTCCAACTCAGCAGGATAATCAAGAGAAGGAACCTACATGCATTAACAAATAAACCAAAATAAATAATTGAAAAAAAGTCTCCCATGGCAATAAGCAATAAATCAGTAATTTTTTTACCTTTGCATCACCAACCAATGATGCACATGACTTAGCTAACAAAGCAGCAACATCATAATCAAACACAGCGAACAGGGCAGTTTCAGTAACATCAGTAACACCCAGCTTTAACCTAAACCTATCATTTATAAAGTTAAAAATGTTATTCATCATAAATCATATTCAATAATAATGCCAAATACTTTGTTACAGATCAGAAAATAAAAACCCTCTACCTAGGAGTGACATCAGTGACAATGTTCTCACAGTTAGAACAATAGTATTCACCAGATTCATCCAAGTTAACAGATCTATGGCACTTGCAAGCCATGTACCACCAAAAATCAGTCTTGACAATGGCCTCAACTTTTCCAAGACATATAAAGAAACCAGCCTGAAATTTAAACACTGTTAATCACAAAGAACAATGAGAAGGGCCAAAGCTGTGAAAGAAAACAACTTAGCAATAAAAAGGCAACCTCTTCAGTCAAGTGCAGTTCCTCGACAGTCTTTCTCGGGAAATGAGTAAGGAAATCTTCAGTGGGTGAAAGTGAAAAGTGGTTGGCACCAAGAAGCCTAATGGGGACATGCATGTCCATACCATTAAGGGCAATGCTGGATATAAAGGAACATAAAATACTTAATTTAAAAACAGATATTGGGTCAAATAAAGAGAAAAACAGTAACAATGAGTATTCCACAAATACTACCTATCCTTAAAAGACATCACTTCAGGAATCTGAGGATTCCAAAGCAGCCGAGTGGAATTACTAACAGTGTAAATGGAAACTCGACCTGCAATATTTAAAAGAAAATTAATCCTCAAATCCATTCCAAAAAAAAAATAAAGTAGGAAAAAACACTTTGAAAAAAATAGGACATGTGAAAAGCTCACCAAGGTAACTCTTGACTTTTGCAAACTGAACGACCATTATAGCAAGCTCATCAACACCACTCTCCAAGAATGTTTTCATTATTTCAATAAAATGACCAAACAGTGAACACTTAACCACACCCCTACAGAGAACAAAACAAACAATTATAAAAACCCAAGCCATATTTTAAATGAAATAAAGAAATGAAAATAAACACAGGTGCTGCTGATAGTCCAAAACAAAATAATAAACATTCTTTTTTAATTACTTATCATCTGTTAGTTCAACTTCAAGCACCCTAATGGTTCTACCAAACTTTTTAAACTCCTTCTCTTCACCCACAGCAGTTAAAAGACCTATGAAGTCTGCACCATGAAATAAACAAATAATTACAATCAATGTACACATCATATATTATAATAAAAAGTGGGAAACATGGTCACGCTCATCCACCCCACACAACTCACCAAACAAATAGTCAGAGACACCATCTGTTTGCTGGATTTCCTCAGATGTCTTTGCAGCCACACCAAACCGAGGAATGAGCTCACTCTCAGCAGGATAAATGGTTGTCCTAGGTTGGAAGAGAAGCTTAAACTCATGGAATGTCCCCCTATATTCACCACCATTTTCAATGATACCAAAGTAGCACATTCTGTAAACACCACCCTCAACAATGGAATTCCTAAATCTCCTTATCATAGCTTTCCGAATACTTGCCTGAATTCTTCCACCCTATAATGAAAATATAGAACAATGAGTAAAACACCACAAAAATAAATAATCAAACAAAAGTATTAAGAATAGGAGTTGGTAGATAAACCACCTGAGAATCCACCAACACCATGTCAACAGAAAAAACATTGGATGGATTAGATGACTGACAAATCTCCCAAATCCTAACAACACGAACTTTAAGCCTTATGGCCTCTCTCCCACGAACAATATCCTTAATAGCATCAAAGGGACCATGCACCAAAGCCATCCTCACAAATAACCAATCAAGAGAACTAAGAAAGAGTTCACAAAGAGGGAAATTGAGAATGGTGCATTGAAAGGGTGTCATGGAAAGGCTATTTATAGATACTCTAAAACAGCACAAAAGGCCCAATTTGATTTTTTTACAACAGTCTCCAAATTAAAACACTTGGATACATCACTGCATTAGCATAGGCTGACCTGGCAGACAATAAGATTCATATAGGGAAATAACTTATTAATTTATTAATTCTTAAAGCAAAGACCCCTTTTCATTTTAAATAATACAATAGCTAAAAAAATTAATACACATTATAGTTACATATTCATCCCATCACAATAAAACTAATACTCACTAAAGGAAAATAAAACCAGGATACAAAAAACAAAGATAATCTTATACTTATAAAATTAGGAGGTGTATAGGTACAACCAAGATCATCATTTTTTAAGAGAAAGTGACATGACTGATTGATGGCATGCAATGAATAAAAAAAATAACTATCTCACACAGCAAAGCATAAACAAACAAAAATCCCTTTTAGAATCTATTATGATTCCTTTAAAAATTTTAAAATATCTGTGCCACTAAGAATGTGTGAATAATAATACCCAGATAGGAAAAAAAATTAAGTCAAAAGAACCTTTTAAAATTATCACATGAGTGATAAAAAATATCTTTTTCAACACATCACCTAAAAACATCATTCACTAACACATAACACATGTTGTCCGAGGCAATAATAACATACAAATAGAAAAATTAAAAAATAGTCAAAAGAAAGCTCATCAATCATACACTAAAAAAGTATTACAGCATATGAACAACTCCATGGAATGAAATAACAGATAATGGACATGGCAATTATATTTAGATGCACCCTAAACACAAAACACTTAAAAATATAGATTAGATAATACACATCCAAAGCACACAGTTAATTCTTACTACAATTGCGTAATCCTGGAACCAAAAGACCTAACTATAGTTAAATAGAAGTGAGATATCACCAAACCTGTAAATTTGGTTACCACCATTATAATTAACCCATGTCAACCTGAGGGGACAACTCAGAGATACCAATGAGTCTAACATATAGGCTGCACCACACACATTGGTAATATGCCCATTTAGTGGTTCCCATCAAGTATAACCCATCCACCCACACGGGGAAGATAAATCATATCTGAAAAAAAAGGCCCTTTCATTCGATTCATGTCACCCAAATAATTTAACTTTGGTGACATACCCATATAGTCGTATGTGCATACCTCCAAAAGATGACTTTTGATATAAAATAGACCATCGATGAACCCACAAAACAAATCTAACTTAAAAAATTTAACCTGAATAGAATTTTTTAAAAAAACAATAAAATACAGCTAAGATGTGATCCACCTAAAGGACTTTCAAAGTAAACAGCAAAAGTGTTAACACATTTGCCTAAACTTCTTACCAAAAGAGTCAACCATAGTTGAATAGGAGTGAGATATCACCATATTTGACAAAATTGGTTACCACCACCGTAACTAACCCAACTCAACCTCAGGGGACAACACAGTGAGACTGTACATGTACCCTGCCCAATGCCAAAAGATGTTTTTCATATCACATATTACACTGATAAACCCATAAAACACATCTCACTTAATAATATAACCACATAAGGTTCTGTAAAAATAATAACTTTCAATATAGAATAAGAATTATAGAACCAAATAAAAGCATGCACACAAAGATGGTTATGAAAAAATGATATATTAACCCAAAGTAAATTCATCCTAAACGATCAGCAAAACAATGATACTATGGCAATCATATTTACATGCACCCTAAACACAAAATACTAAATATTGGTGATATAAAACCAAAGATTTTGAAAGAAGGTCTTTAAAACACTGATTCACATATTTAAAAGAATCAATAAAAAACAACCAAGGTTACACACAGAAAAAGTGTTAACACATTTGCCTAAACTCCTTACCAAAAGAGCCAACCATAGTTGAATAGGAGTGACATATTACCACGTTTGACAAAATTGGTTATCACCATCGTAATTAAGCCAACTCAACTTCAGGGGTCAGTAGAGTGAGACTATACATGTACCCTGCCCAATGCCAAAAGATGCTTTTCATATCACATATTACACTGATAAATCCATAAAACACACCTCACTAAATAATATAATCACATAATGATCTGTAAAAATACTAATTTTCAATATACAATAACAATCATAGAAAACCAAATAAAAGCATGCACACAAAGATGAATATGAAAAGGTGATATATTAACCCAAAGTAAATCCAACCTAAATCATTACCAAAACAATGATACTATGGCAATGATATTTACATGTACCCTAAACACAAAATACTCAAAATTGGTGATATAAAAACAAAGTTTTGAAAGAAAGTCTTTAAAACACTGATCCACATACTTAAAAGAAATCAATAAAACAAAACCAAGGATACATACACCTAAACACTTTCAAAGCACACACAAAAATTGTTACTACACTTGGGTAAAATCATCACCAAAAGAGTTCACCATAGTTGAATAGAAGTGAGATATTACCACATATGACAAATTTGGTTACCCTACTATAACCAACCCATGTCAACCTCAAGGGACAGCTCTGTCAGTCTAATGGAACTCGTAAGGTCCACCACACACATCGGTAACATACCCAAGCAATGGTTGGAGAAAGCATAACATTGAATATATGGTTTAGGCTAATTACAGACCCAACTAATCACAGAAGAGAACAAAAATAAATCAAACGACTCATATGATTGGAATGGGAAAGGAACAAATCACAAATAACGTTGAACACAACTAAAGCATTTAAAATCAAAACCTTTAAAAATGCATAATAAAAAAACTCATGAAATCAACAAAACACATTAAGGAAATAAATATGTACTAAATCCATATAGCTTAAATAAGGAATCATAATCACCACATAGTTAACTATAATTGAAAGAAGTGAGATATAACCATACTTCCCACACTTGGTTACCACCATTACAATGAACCGAAGTCAACCTGAGGGGACAACTCTGTGAGACTAATTACCACAAATTCTCAACCATCCAGCCATAGGGGGGCTAGATTAGATCCGAAGGTATCTAACCCCAGATGCACCCTGCACAATCCAAAAAGATGCTTTTCATATCAGATATTACATTGTTGAGCCCATAAAACACACCTCACTAAATAATCTAATCACATAATGATACACAAACTAATAATTTCAATTCAGATTAAAAACCACAAACCAAAGAAATCCATGCACAAAAAGATGATTATGAAAATTAACATATTAACCCAAACTTCATTTGTCCTAATTCAATAGCAAAACAATGATACTATGGTAATAATATTTAGATGAACCCCAAACACCTAAAACTTAAAATTGTAGATATAAAACAATAATTCAATAGAAGGGAGATATTACCACATATGGCAAATTTGCATACCCTACTAAAGCATTTAAAAGTAAAACTTCTAAAAATGCCTAATAAAAAACTCATGAGAAAGTATCATAGGATATTAAGGAAATAAACCTGAGGGGACAGCCAGAGGGGACAACCCTGTGAGACTAATTCCCATAAAGTATCACCCATTCAGCCATAGAGGGGGCTAGATCAGATCCGAAGGTATCTAACCCCAGATGCACCCTGCACAATCCAAAAAGATGCTTTTCATATCAAACATTACATTGATAGACCCACAAAACACACCTCACTAAATAATCTAATCACATAATAACACAAACTAATAATTTTCATTCCAGATTAAGAATCACAGACCAAATAAAAGCATGCACAAAAACATGGTTATGAAATTAGACATATTAACCCAGAGTAAACCTGTGATTTTCCACAACAAAACAACAATACTATAGCAATCATATTAACATGCACCCTAAACACAAAATACCTAAAATTGTAGATATAAAACCAAAGGTTTTCAAAGAAGCTCTTTAAAACACTGATCCATGTACTTAAAAGAATTCAATAAAACACAACTAAGGTTAAATGCACCTAAACACTTTTAAAGCACACACAAAATTTTTACTACAATTGGGTAAAATCAGGACCAACAGAGTTCACCACAGTTTAATAGAATTGAGATATTACCACATATGGCAAATTTGGTTACCCTACTATAATGAAGCCATGTCAACCTGAGGAGACAGCTCTGCCAGTCTAATGGAATACATAAAGTCCACCATTGAACTGTATGGTTCAGCCTAATTACACACCCAACTAATCACAACGTTGAACATAACTCAAGCATGTAAAACCAAAACTTTTGAAAATGCTAAATCCAATAATAATCCATGAGAACAATAAAAGATTTTAAGGAAAAAACAAGATATTACATATATCCAATAAACAATATACAAAGATGGTTTTTAAAGAATGATATATTAACCCCAAATAAATATGTGCTAAACCCGTAGAACCTAAATAAGGAATGCTAATCACCAACTAATACACATGACCCAAACTAACCAAATTAACAAAACCCTACCCTATGTGATACCAATGACAAAATCGGAAGTCATGCCTGCAAAATTTCTCCGCCAAAATCGTGGAAAAGGGAAAGGGAAAAGATCTAATCGAATCAAAAGTTTATATGATAGATCCCAGAAGCAAAAGAAAATAGGACAGAGAAACCCTAATTTCAATCTCGAATACAACCATAAAAAAATGAACAGAACAACATCATTCTGACAGGCAATCACAAAAAAACAAAACCCTATACACAAACATGAAACAGATATCAGCATCCTAGATGCAATGACTAAGACATACAAAAACAAATCAGAAACTACCATATTTTTTTTCAATAATATAATAGGAATGACATATAATGTGTGAATCTAAGTATGTAGAAGCAAATCTGCTTCGATTTATAGCCTCAGCAGGGCACTATTCAGATGATGTCCCTCCACGCGTCTCCCCGGAGCAGAAATCTAGGCCATAGATCAGTACCTCCCTCTGTCACGATGAGCCCCAAACCCACGCGTCCTCAGAGAACGAAAACGCTGCCACCGCTAGCCTACAGAGCGACAGACAGCAACTCAAATAACCCTATGGCTATGAAAGACACGACACAAAGAAACCCTAAAACTATCGCCCTTCTCTCCATCAGAAATAGACCCAATGACTCTATAATAAACAACCTACAATCATAACATACAAAACAAATAACCGGCCCCACACAACCTACAAACTCTCCTCACACAAACAAAACGACTGGGCCAACACCGTAAGTCAAAGCCCAAAAACTGATGACAAACGACCAAAAAAAAACTGAGTGAACAGTACTCCCCAATGCTTCTCCAATGTAATAATATTGATTGATATGTCAAACCACTAAAGTTTAAAATATATAATATGCTCTTTTTTTTATGTTACTGATTGTTTGTTCAAGTTTGTGGCAGAACATTGTTAGATTTTTTATTGCAGATCTTAACATCATAAAGAGAAGCACCATGTGAAAGAAACAAGGAAATAATGAAGAACCTAAAGCATCAGATATATCACAGATTCATTAACAGCTTGAGACTTGTCTCAAGAACAGATGCAAGGTCATGAGACTATCTCAAGGTAAAGAGACAGATCTAACAGCACATTATGAACTACATTAAAAATGTCAAACAAGAACCATGAGACTTGATATTAGAAACAAGCAAGAGATCAGCTCAAGTAAAAGAACAGATGCAAGAACAGCTTGAGATGTTGTCTCAAGATCAGACGTTGTCTTAATGTCAGATGTTGTCTCAGGTTCAGATGAGAAGAGTTAAGTGGCATACAGAAGGAAGAGTCAGACCCTGCATAAAGGAACAAGTACAGTCTAAAAAGTCAAGCTGTCAAGTCAGGATAAAGTAAAGACCAGTACACTGTGCAACTGTCACAATGACATATATACTTTAAAAGTAACCTGTCTCATCCAGAAAACATGGGTTGACACATCTCCAACGGCTCTCAAACGGCCATAAACGGCTAACTACTCTTTGATATAAATGCTGAAGAGCTACAGTGGAAAGATTATGAGAGACTACACCCATTATTGAAAGTACATTGCATCTTAACTTATCTCAAGTGACATCTCAAGAGCCTATCTCAAGAAGTTCATATCCAGAGCTTATCTCAACTTGAGAATTTCATTTAGTCTCCATCTCTCTCTTGCCATAAATTGTATTATTATCATTTAGAAGAGAGAACCACTAGCTTAATTCTATTGCTCATTCATACACTGTATGTAAGCTAGATCCATCTCAAAATATCATTCTCATGTAACCTGTCTCATCTAAGATAGGAAGTGTGCCTAGTCTTAGAGTGAGTTGTTTGCGTCCTGAAGAGGCTGTAAGAATACTTGTGACTCAGCCAAGATAGGAGGTGCCTAGGCTTGGTGTGAGAGACGTCCTGAAGAGGCTATAAGAATACTTGTATTTGACTGGTTGTCAATAGTGGAAATCTCACAGGTTGTGAGGACTGGACGTAGCCCAAGGTGTGGGTGAACCAAGATAAGATCTCTGTGCCCTCTCTCTTACTCTTGTCTCTACCTTACTTATCTCATCTCTGATAACAACTGTAAAACTCTTTTATACAATTATTTCAAACTAATTTAAGATCTTTAAGACATTTGAAACTCGAACAGAACTTTAAAATTAACACTGCTTTACAACCTGTCTTAACAGAGACACCAAGTCATCAGACTTGAGATCACGTCTCAATTTTTAAAGTTCTGAGTTCTAAGAATTTTCAGGAACAATTTTCACAAAGTCTCTATTCAACCCCCCTTCTAGAGACGTTTAGCCAACTTCACATAAGGCCTGGACTCAATTGCCATTCCTACCCTCAGGATCAACTCTAAACACCTTACTCCATATTTTTTATAATTTTTTAAAAATTAATATTCTTTTCAAAAAAATTGAGAGAAAATTACTAATTAATTAATACGTAATAGTAGAGTAAAAGGTTTTTATTCCTATAAAAATTCATCATCTTTCCATTACTCTGTGTTAATCAACAACTATCTTATTTATCTTGTGACATATCATATATAATAGTAATAAAAATTTATACATTTTAATATTTAGTATTATAAATATTGAAATTGATTCATTTTCATGCAAATATCATCGATTTATAAAATATTTTCAAAAAAAATAAAATGAAAATTATTTATTTTTTATTTAAAAAACTAATAATATCTTAATTAGTAAAGATTAAATAAATAGATTTTATTATTAATTAAAATTATTTATACTAATTTAATAAATAGTTTTATATTTGAAAAGGTTTAAACAATAAATTTTAAATAAAAATATATTGATTTAATACATTTTTAATTAATTTAAAAATATTTATCTTAAATTTCAATTTAAATCTGGATATACATATACATATAGGGCCCGTTTAGTGCACAGAATATAACTTCCTAATTTTTATTTTAGAAACAATGCATGTTGGAAGCACTATTTCCAAAATCTAAAAATTATTTCGCTCAATTCAATATCGAAATCTAAATAGATAACAACTTATATAATCCAACAAATAAATAAGTTGTATATCCACTGGAAATAAAGGCTACTACTCAATATACACATATAAACATGAGCTTACATTCAAAATGTAAAAGACTTAGGATATAGTAATACATGCCCGTGATATAACAAAATCAATCTGAGAGTATACATGTATTACTCTATCCTACTCAAAATACATCCAAGTGTTCATAAACAAGAGTATTATATACATGAACATATACAAAATAAAACACTCCAAAGCAAAGCCATGTAACTCCTATTGTCTCTGATGACCCTGAGTAGGTCCCTGCACATCTGAAATATGAACTCCCACAACGTGGGGTGAGACTAAAGTCCCAGTGAGGTAATAAAGTGTCACATAGTAATTATCCACACAATTCATGTCATAAGTAGAGAATTTTAACATAAGGATTAAATCAAACTTAACTATGATAAATTCAATAACCAATACAATCATCTTAATCAAATTTCTGTACCATGGATTTAACCTTTTCCTTAGGCTAGACCGAGCTCAGACTAACAAGAACCGTCGTCCCTGAAGGCCGATAGACCTTACCTAAACCTTTGCCAAGGCCATAAAGACCCAAACCTTTGCCAAGGGCCAAAAACCCCAATCATATTCTCATGCATAATTCACACCTCAATTAATTCATGTCAACATATACAATTCCTCCATGAGTAAAATTTCTAGGTTAATCAACTTTTACCATTTCCAATCTCAATCATAGCAATTATTAAGGAAATTCTAAACATTCACAAGTAATAACATCAAATTCATACTCTAATCATCAATAATCATACAAAAGAAAAGGGAAAAATGAAGAAGTGGGGTTCATACAAGAGGAATTCCACATAGTAGTGAGTGTGTGATTACACACACCTTGAAACAATTGGTGGAATTGAGAAGGGAAGAGTGTTGGGGAGACAATCAACTTGAAGGAACCTTGATTTTGAGGACCTAAGTGCTTCCTTGATCATCAATTAACCTTCCTCTCTCTAAACCCTCTCCATCTCTCTCTAAGTTATAAAAAGGAAAGAAGGAAAATATGAACGAAATGAACCCTAAACTGAACGAAATGAACCCTAAACTGAACGTATAGGAGCTGTAAGTGGATTGAGCGAATGATATTTTGCATGTAGAATTATGAAGATTCGCTCAAGCGAATCAAATTCGCTTGAGCGAAAATGACCCAGAAAATGTACCATCTCTGGACAATTTTCGCTTAAGCGAATTTTAATTCGCTCAAGCGAAAATAGTCCAGAGAGCCTCTTCCAGACCCCTGATTTTCGCTTAAGCGAAAACTAATTCGCTTAAGCCAATTTTACAGCAACCTGAACATAAGGTTTTTTCTGCATAATTCGCTCAAGCAAATTCATTTGGCTTGAGCGAAAAACCTAAATTTTGGTTTTTAATCTTAGTTTTAACTCCTAATTTCTTGGACTTTCTTCCCTTAATTACTAACTCATAAACCTCTATTTTTCTTTTAATGAATTATTAGAAATTCAAATTAGTGGGATGTTACACAGGATAAGAGTCAGGATATGATAACTTTATCCTATCCTATCACTTATGATGTGTTTGTTGCATCAATAGGATATGATAACTTTATCAAGCTGCTTATCTTATCCTTTCCTCCTAGTGTAATTTTTATCCTAAGGGGGAGTTGGGTTAGAGAGTGATAGGATAGGATAGGATAAGATAAAAAAAAATTCTTCCTCATTTGTCCTCTCTTTCTCTCTCCTCCCTCTCTCCCCCCTCTCTTTCCTCCCTCTCTCTCCTCCCTCTCTCTCCCCCCTCTCTCGCCTCTCTATTTCCCCTTTCCTTCCTCTCTCTTTCCTTTCTCTCCTCCCTCTCTCTTTCCTCTCTCTTGTTCCCCTCACTCTCCTCCCTCTCTCTCTCCTCTCTCTCTTGTTCCCCTCTCTCCCCTCTCTCTCCCCTCCCTTTCTCTCTCTCTTTCTCCTCCCTCTCTCCTCTTTTTTATTAAATTTAAATATTTTTTATAAATAAATAATTTTTTATTCATGTATGCTTTATTGAAAAATTAAAAATTAATCATCTATCCATTTCAAACATATGATAAGATAAAATAATGTTATTCGCCTCTTATCTTGTTGTTATTCAACTCGTCTATCCTATCATATCTTATCACATCATATCCACCAAACGGGTTCATAGTACGTAGTATAGTACATTAGTTAATTAGATCGCACTGCTCGACTTTCATAGCAAGGTCATTAATTAAAACCTAATTGTTTCTTGATGCAATGTAAACGTAAGGGCATCTTTATTGGGGTGCTTGCCGATGCTTGACGAGTTTTGCACGTTAGAGCGCTGAGAACCCACGAATTTTATTGGGCACGGGTGCTCTGCTTAGCACCGGTGCTTTATTTTTTTTATTTTGGCATTTCCTGACGGTTTAAATCTCGAGTAAATGCCACTAAAAAGCCTTTTCAGTATGGTATATATATTTTTAAATTTTACATTCCCGAGGGATTAAACCCCGTCAATATTTCTTTTCCTTGTTTCCTGGGGTTTAAACCTCTGCGAAACGTTTTTTATCCTTGTTATTCTTAGGGGTTAGTTAATTCTGGGGCATTTAAAAAATACCGTTGCAGCAACGTAGTATTATTTTCGTTTTTTTAGTAATTTATTAAATTTGTGATTAAAAATAATAAAAAATGGGTGATATGTATTTATGGGACTCATTTAAGATTTGTGAATAGTAAAAAAGTGAGGTGCTAGATTAGAGAAGAGATGTGTTGAATAAGAACTTGCTGATGTGTAGACCCATTTAAAATCTGTGAATAGTGAAAAAGTGGGGTGTTGCGATAAAGATGGCCTACGTTGGATGTTTTGTGAACTTCAATTTCATTGGATACTTATTAGGGCAAGGTCTAAGGTATATTGGGTAAGGAAGCCATGTACCGTACAAAGTGTTTTATATACGTTAGATTTAATAAAAAAAATCGAACGGTTGAGATTATCGGTGAAGGGGAAAAATGAAATTTTACATATAACTCCTACTAGATTCCACGATTCCGCACCACCACCGTCACCATGGCTCCAAAGTCCAAACTCACATCCTCTTCTCTTCACCATAAAGACATAGCCCAATCTCTCTAACTTGGCCTTGTTCCTGCCGCATGAAAGCTTGCGTCATCCCCTTCACCAAACTCTCAGCCTTTTCCCCTCTCCTCCACGGTCACCTCAACATCCACCTTGGGCACACAATCCTTGCGAAGCGCCAACTAACTTAGTTCCCCTGGCTTTGATGGGGTTCAACAAGTACATTGTACACAAAATCCTCTATCGAATTCACCGCAATGACGCCACCACCGCAGTGCCAATCTAACCTTTCAACTTCGCCACAGTCTCCTTCAGCATCGCCCCCAATTCCTAACACCAGTACTCCAATCCCAACCCGACTTCACTCCCTTCACGCTTTCTACATCGCCAATCATCCCCACCACCACCAAATGGTTCCTCACGGTTCCTGTGATGCAGTAGAACACGCTTTCGTCGGGTCGGGACGGGTCGTAGGTCATACAGCCGTTGCCACTTCTTCGTGACGCACTCGAACGTGTACGTCACGCCGGAGCTTTTCTCCATCACATCATCTGGTCGCTGGCAAAGTTCACTGAGAGCCTCGTTGGGTTCACGGTTGTGTCGTTCGACACTGGTTGAAGATGCTGGTATTGATCTGGTTTCGCGCGCGTTTGCTGTCCATGGCCGTTGCTGGTGAGCCGTGACCAAAGGAGAAGATTGTAGTGTCATCTTGGGTTTGGTGAGTAGGAAGAAGATAAGAGGATAGTGTTGTTCATCGTCGTTGTACGATATTCTTGAGGGCTGGCCGGAGTGACACCTCACGGTGGTCGTCGCTGCCGGAGAAGAAAGGGCTGCAGGGGCATCAGAGTATAGTCTCTTTTGGATATTCATGACATTATAGGGACTTCAAAAAAAATTCTCAAACATTATACCCGGTTGTAGACTTGTATTACTGGGTAAATTCTACCCTTGTACCATACATGGCTTAGATAGGCCATGTACCTTAGACGCACCCACTTATTAGATATTTATCAACTTTCTGGAAACTAGAAAAAGCGTACTTCTATCTTCTACTCTTCTACGCAGACTGCATGATTATTTGCATAGAATTTTGACTTTTTCTGCTAGATAGGTGACTATGATGCAACGACAATTAATATTCAACACCATCTAATGCTAGTTAGTTTTGCATATATAAATCGTGAGAATCAATTCAATTGGAAGTAATTTTAAATTGCTATTTAATATATTTTATAAATTATGCATTATTTTTTATCATTGATTCTATAAATTTATCAAAAATCAATTATGCTAAATTTTAAACCAAACATACCTTTAGTTGTTTCGAGGATTTATTTTTAAATATATAGTTTTTATTAATTTACAATTTCATATGACTTAATTTTTATATAAAAATGTGTATATTTATGATAAAATTAATTATCTAACAATAATTTACATGATATATAGAAATACTTCCGAGCTATAAAAAGAAATAAAAATTGTCAATTCTATGATAACACTTTCAATAATCATCAGCATTAGAATATTTTTAAGTTGAGTACCTCTAGAAATTAAGTTTTTATCGTATAAATTAAATGGTTAAATATGTTTTTGGTCCCTAAACTTTCACTCGAATTTGATTTTTGTCCCTAATATTTTTTTCGTTGGTTTTGGTCCCTAACGTTTTCAAATCATTGAAATTAGTCCCTGTCGTCACCCTTATATTTGACCGAGTTGACGACAGGGACTAATTTCAATTGATTTGAAAATGTTAGGGACCAAAAACAACAAAAAATAAAGATTAGGGACCAAAACCGAATTCATGTTTGGTCCCTAAACTTTCACCTGAATTTGGTTTTGGTCCCTAAAGTTTTCAAATCATTGAAATTAGTCCATGTCGTCACCCCTATATTTAACAGAGTTGACGGCAGGGACTAATTTCAATGATTTGAAAACTTTAGGAACAAAAAACAACGAAAAAAAATTAGGGACCAAAAACAAATTCGGGTGAAAATTTAGGGATAAAAAACATATTTAACCCTAAATTAAACTATAAAAATTGTCAGTTTTTATAGTCATGAAGCACAATAAAATAAATTCAATTAGACTAATAAGAAAACCAAATGTTGATGGTTGGTAGTGGAAATTGTGATATCAGACGGACTACTTTAGTTATAAAGTTAGGAATGCCAACTTAGAAGCACTTTATCTAACCACCGCTTCCGGAGTACGGTTAGTTCTGTGGAGGATTCTCGGATAAAAAAAATTAACAAGTAATAATTGATCCATTTCCACCACATCCTTTGTTAATATTTCTTTTCATTATGTCTGTAGCAATAACGTACTCAAGGCCAATTTTAAACTATGACAATTAATAACTCTTTATAAGGGGAAAAACTGTGTCAAAAAGTGCACTCTAATTGCATCGGTGTGTCTCCTTTTCTAAGGCTCAAAATGGGTATTAATAGTGTGAATTAGTCAGACAGATGGCATAAGGCATATGGTTGCACTCGCATCATACTACACAGCCTGCACAGACGTGTTGACATATATATTACACGATCATGTGTCAGCCTTGCATGACCATGTTCGAAAATGAAATCTCATGCATGATGGCTAACCATAACCATGCAAAAATCTTCACACTGCAGGGGTGTTGTTTTGACTGTCCTGTCTGTCCATACTCATTTTTCCAATGATCTTTGTGTATGGTATTGAGTGTGTGGCAAATTAAAACTAGCTGAAATGTTAATTGAAAGTTGAAAAATTAGATTTAGTTGTTAATATTTGATAAAATTAGCTGAAAATAGTAATATGACATACAAGGACATCATAAATTAAATAATGATGAATAAGAGTGATTTGAGGGATAAACTTATAATAAATTTTTAGCTAGTAGCTGAAAATGAGAGCTTTTTTAAAAAAATTACCTCTAGTAACTTTTCAAGAAAAACTAGTAGCTACCTAAAAAAACAAGACTCGAGTATTTATTTTAAATTACATGTTAATCCATAATTAAAAGTTCATAAAAATGCAAGACTCAAGAGTATTTATTTTAAATATAGTGTAAAAGTTCATTTTTTTTAATTTTTATTTCTTATTTTTAGTTTTAATTATAAATATAGCACTTTATTTTCATTTATTTCTTATTATAAACTTTTTTTTAAGCAATGAAAATAACAAAATGTTATTTTCTTTCAATGAATTTTAAGAAAAATGGAAGAAAAAAAATGAGCCTTAAGAAAAGAAAAAAAAAGGTTTCTAGAAAACAAGTTTATATATAGATTCTTCTTTTTCTTCTGAGATTATATTAAGTTTAACCGGTATATAAGTTGAGTACTTTTGACTTTCTTGGACAAGGACTTACTCTAAGATATTGGCTATGAGTGGCATTTGGTGAGCTTTCTGCAATCGCACATGTTTGACAAAACTGAAAACTTTCACCCAAAATGAACATTATAAAAATCAAACCCAATTTTACTAATTGTGTAACTACTCATTATTTTTAAGTTGCTTCCAACACAAGTAGATTTTTTTCCAGGTTTGCTTAATTTCATGCTATAGGACTTGGTTTTCTCCGTAGACTAACACAAAGTATTAACCATTTATTACTACGACTAAGTATTCGAAAGTGTGAACCAATATGAACAAACTTCCATAAAGAATTTTGAAAGTTGATTTGAAGCTTTCCTGCTGGTGACCACACCATTATTGTGCATAATTTGTTGAATTACGATCTGCTTGAAATTAATTAATAAGGTGAACTTTTAATATAACTAAAGAATGGGAACTTTTAATATGTGACATTAAAATTAAGTGTATATTATTTTTAAATGAAGCTAACAAATTATATGGGACCTATAAATATTGTGCATATGTGTGACTGCATGTATGTGCATGTGTATTTAATTAAGGACTATACTGGGTAAAGAATATATCAGTTAGTAATAAAATTGATTGATCATTTGAGTGATGAGTACTAGCTAGAATCAATTCAATAAATAATATTTAAAATAAAATAGTTATTAATTAGTAACTATCAGGTGGATAAGTTATTAATTAATACTGCTTGTCTGTGCAGAAAACGGTAGTGTGCACTAGGGGTGTAAGCGAGCCGACCCAACCCGCGAACCCGACGAATCCAACCCAACTCGAAGATATTTAATGGTTCGGTTTGGTTCGGACATTTTCTTTTGAACTCGATCTGGTTCGGTTCGGGCCTCGGGTTTGCGTGAACCCGATTGACCCGAACCAAGTCAAACAAAAAAAGTCTTAATCTTATTTTATTTTCCTACAAGGAAAAACAAAAATAGGCGCAGCGGCGGCACATGCAGAGGTGGTTCCTCAAATCCTATTTCATTTGCTCCTCTCAATTTCTTTTTCTCTATTTCTTTTCTTTTTTCATTTTATATTTTAATTTCATTTCGTCTTTTACATTTTTTTTTAAAAAAAGGAAATGCTCATGACCCGATGACTCAACTCAACCCAAACATATTCGGGTCGGGTCGGGTCGGGTTACTCACCCAAAAAATACAAAAAACCGAACCAACCCAACCCACCACCATTCTATCGGTTCGGGCTTGATGTTACCCCAAACCCAATCCAACCCAACCCGATTACACTTATACTTTTTCTTTTTTCATTTCCCCTTTTTTTATCTTTCTTCCATCCCGTCTACATATCTCAAATTTGAGATAAGTACCATGATAATTAATAATTTTTTTAATGGAAAACCATACTTTGACACCTAACATTTAGAGTGCGAAGAGAGATATAAAAGAGAAATAGTAAAGAAAAAATTAAAAAAAAGGTAAAAAAATGTGATAAAATAATGTGATGAAAAAAGAAGAGAGGTGAAAAGAAAATGAGATGTAAGAAAATATGAGTGTGTAAAAAATGAGAACTCTTTTTTATCATTAATTATTCTAACTCTTTCCTATAATTCTTTAATTACGTTATTTGTTAAATTTAAATAGGTCATTAATTTGCCATAAGTCTTATGTTCTAACTTACTTTTATTTGTCCTAATTTATTTAGTGAAAAAGCTAAGTAATTAAATTGAGACTTTTAGAATGATATTTATAATTAAGTAAAATAAGGCTTTAGCAATTGAAAAATAATAAAACTTACTTAACATATCAAATTAACCTATTATTTTATAAAAATATATAATAAGGAGTTATAATATTTATATAATTTATTAATTAATGACTAATACGATATTATTCATTTACTTTTATTGGTTTTTATTTTTTCTGCTCTTAATTTGGTGTAAACTCTGTGGAGTTTGGTTGTATCCTTTGTTTGGGTTGGGGGTATGTTTATCGTTTTGTATATGGGTTTGGAGTACCTCTTATACTCCATTTTAATTTTATATTTCTCTTTGTTTAGCAAAAAAAATTCATTTACTAATTTAAAAATTAATTAAAAACTTAGTTTATGAGCCTACTTGAACTTCGACAGCTTTCGTGTAACGTAAGTTTTTTTTTTTTTGTGCAGAGTAATTGCTCATGCAAAATTTTATGATAAGGATATATTGATATGGTAAAAAATGACCACTTCATATTCGAATAGTCTAAGTGGGATCACAGCGTGTTTTCTTTGTGATCAATCTCTGTTTCTATCTTTGGATAAAATTTTGACTAGGTTAGGCTAAAAAGTCAAATCAAACCCTAAGCAAGCTAATAATACGTACTATAGTCTATAGATAAACAAGTTTACTGAGGCTGTCATTTCGCAAAAGGGGCCCATATCATTTTTTAAAAAATAAACTCTAAGAGGGCCATGTCATTTCATCCCTCAATATGTTATTTTTCTTTTTATTAGTCTCTAGCTATATTATATATAAGTAATCTTTTTTAACTTTCATAACATTTATTACTTTGATTATTCCAGATTAATGTGATGGGATATTATAGAAGTTGAAGAAATAATGTGATGATGAATATATACGAATTTGATGATTAATCATGTAATTAATTTAGTTTGAGAATGAATAAGAAGAAATATAACAAATTAAGGAATGAAATTAATGGTTCAATTACTCTTAGTTTTTGGACAAAATTTAACCTGATGTTTTTCATAATTATTAATAATCTATTAGCCAATTTATAAACTTTTTTTTCTTTTCTTCATCGGGGAGGATGCATAGAGAAAAATAAGTTCTTTAATGGTTTGTTTGGTTTAAATAGAGAAATATGAAAGAGAGATAAGAAAGAGAGAAATAGTAGAGAAATTAAGTAGAATTAGTGGTTGTTTGGTATTAGAGAAATAGAAGAGAGATAGAAGAGGAATTAATTTTGATAGTTGTTTGGTTATGGAGAAATGAGAAAGAGAGAGATTTATAAAAGGTTAAAAAGACAAAATTACCCATGTACATCGTTGGGTCTGGAGGATTTTTTTTGGAAGATTAACAATCTAGACCCATTATTTTTAAGTATAAAGGCCCGATTCTCGCCCAATTATACTTCGGGGGGCTGTACATCGTTGGGACTGGAGGATTTTTAGGAATATAACTAAAAGATTACCCCTTATCCATAAAAGGGGACTACACTTAAAAGATAACCTGAGGAAAGATAAAAGGATAAAACAAATTCAAAGAAGCAAAGCTTAAAGATAGACCTCCGAGATTATATATAGCCCCTCAGGACTACCTAAGGGATCATGTTTTGAGAATTACTTAGAGCCTAGTTTTCTCAAGAGTTTTGCCTTCTGAGCTTTGGGAAATTAGGATTCGTGACGTGAACATTGGCGTCCACCGTGGGTCTACGGTAAAACTCTTCTCGCATACCACATATCATTCGAATTCTTGAAGATTTTCGTAATGGTGTCTACGCGAAATAATAGAGTGTCAAGTGAAGGAATCGAGGGTAATGCTGATACTCACGCCATGCCTCAACAACTCATGGCGTCAGTAACGGCGTTGCAGAAGCAAAATACACCCTATGGGAACTACGTGTCAAGAGACTGACTTGCTCGATCACACAACAGCGAAACCTCCAGTTCATGACCGCGATAGGTATATCTCCATATTCAATTTTATCCTATCTTAATTAATGATTATCATTTTAAAACAAAAATATAAAATTTATTTTCTTTTATTCGAAATTATAAAACAATGTTGATTATCATCGTATATTTCTATTTAAATAATTAATAAAATTATAAAATAATATTGATGACTAATTACTTCTTTAATATAATTGGTGAATTTATTTTATCTCCGTGTAGCAATAAGGACTTGTTATTCTTAGACTACCTTAGATTTTAATGGCACAATAATGTTTTAAAAAAATGCAATGTGTTTACACTCAATGATATATTTAAGATTCTTTTCTTGATTTTCCCTCATTGTTACCATTCTTTTTTATTGTTAGAGAAATGTGGGTAAGCAATTTGAAATATGTGTTCATGAAGTCATACGCCTCATGCGTAGTATAATAGGATTTTGTTTTTAAAATATGAGTTATAGTAAAAGTGTACCATAATTGGCTTAAATCAAAATGCTTTTAATTACCATTTCACACGTTTGTTTGAGGCTTAAATAACTTGGTAAATATAATCAATTTTGCATAATTAAACATACATAAGAAATATTCTATTACTACCAAATCAAATGCGTATACAAATTTAAGTTGAATTAAATAAATTTCCTATTTTTATTGATTGGTCAAATAATGTTACTTTATATGATTTTTCATTATCATATTTGGGAGCATGAATATTAATATGACGACATTAATTATAATTGTTATCTTAATTACTAATATAGATTCTTTTTATTTGCAATCTCGCAACCAATATGTTGGCATGGTGGATGATTGACCAAGCTTTCGCCAACCAAGTCTGGGACTTGGCTAAATAGATTCTCCATCCAGTTCAGGGAGTCGGCTTTCTCCATCCAAGTCTAGGACTTGGCTAAAATAAATTATCCATCCGGCTCGCCATCCAAGTCTGGGACTTGGCTAAAATAAATTATCCATCCGGCTCAGGGAGTCGGCTTTTGCCATCCAAGTCTGGGACTTGGCCAAAATAAATTCCCCATCCGGCTCAGGGAGTCGGCTTTCGCCATCCAAGTCTGGGACTTGGTTAAATAAATTCTCCATCCGGCTCAGGGAGTCGGCTTTCGCCATCCAAGTATGGGACTTGGCTAAATAAATTCTCCATCCGACTCAGGGAGTCGGCTTTCGCCATCCAAGTCTAGGACTTGGCCAAAATAAATTCCCCATCCGGCTCAGGGAGTCGGCTTTCGCCATCCAAGTCTGGGACTTGGCTAAATAAATTCTCCATCCGGCTCAGGGAGTCGGCTTTCGCCATCCAAGTCTGGGACTTGGCATAGATAAATTCTCCATCCGGTTCAAGGAGTCGGCTTTCGCCATCCAAGTCTGGGACTTGGCTAAAATAAATTCTCCATCTAGCTCAGGGAGTCGGCTTTCGCCATCCAAATCTAGGACTTGGCTAAATAAATTCTCCATCTGGTTCAGGGAGTCGACTTCCGCCTTCCAAGTTTGGGACTTGGCTAATATTTCTCCAATCCGACCATAGGAGTCGGCCTTCGCCTTCCTAGTCTGGGGCTTGGCTAATATTTTTCCATCCGACTCTTGGAGTCGACTTTCGCCTTCCAAGTCTGGGACTTGGCTAATATTTCTCCAATCTGACCATAGGAGTCGGCCTTCACCTTTCAAGTCTGGGACTTGGCTAATATTTTTCCATCCGACTCTCAGAGTCACTTTCGCCTTCGAAGTCTAGGACTTGGCTAGTTGATAACCTACTTAACAATTTTTTTGGATTAGTCGATCTAAGGTAATATACACACTTTAGCCTAAGAAAATTAAATGATCAAGCACTTTCTTGTTAATTATTGAAGAGGAGAAACTTGATAAGACCTAGTTACAAAAGATGTATATAGGTACCTGTACATCGTTGGGCCTGGAGGATTTTTTTCGGAAGATTAACAGTCCAGACCCATTATTTTTATGTATAAAGGCTTGATTCTCGCCCCATTATACTTCGGGGGCTGTACATCGTTGGGCCTGGAGGATTTTTTTGGAAGATTAACAGTCTAGACCCATTATTTTTAAGTATAAAGGCCCGATTCTCGCCCCATTATACTTCGGGGGCTGTACATCGTTGGGCCTGGAGAATTTTTAGGAATATAACTAAAAGATTACCCCTTATCCGTAAAAGGGGACTACACCTAAAAGATAACCTGAGGAAAGATAAAAGGATAAAACAAATTCAAAGAAGCAAAGCTTAAAGATAGACCTCCGAGATTATATATAGCCCCTTAGGACTACCTAAGGGATTATGTTTTGCGAATTACTTAGAGCCTAGTTTTCTCAAGAGTTCTGCCTTCAGAGCTTTGGGAAATTAGGATTCGTGACGTGAACAACCCCCAATTTAAATTTGTGTTAACTCTTTCTTACCTTTTTTAAGGGTATGATTGTATTTTCATTGTTCCACCTCCATCTCATATGAGTTTCTTTGCTTGATAGAGGAGATTGTAAAAGTTGGGGGGCCCACAACAATGATAACAAATGAAACTCTCTCTCTCTCTCTCAACTTACCAAATGCGGTGGTGAGGACATTCACCCCCAAACTCTCTCTCTCGTATCTCTCTCTGGTAAATCTATCGTACCAAACAATACGTAAGAGGGGACAATTTGGAAAGAGAAAAAGTAAGAAAAAGAAAAAGAAAATAATTCACTTTGGATAGAATTTATATATTAGAATTGTAAAGAAATATTTTAAAAAATAAATTGAAAGAATTTCAAATAACACATTATTTTTTTTAACATTTTTTATTTAATTTTTTAAATTATTATTTATAATTTATCTTATATTTATAATTCACTTAACATTCTTTATTATAATTTTGAAAATTCTAAAATTTTTTATTCAAATCATTTGAATTCGTATTTATGTTATAGTTACTAGTGTCCAACCCCGCACGGATATTGTTATTCTAATAAATTATTAACATCGAATGATATAATATATTTAATTTAGTAGATATGTATAATTAAAAATAATAATGATTTATTCCTTTTTAATATTTAATTCTATGCTTCTTAGTATATAAAGAAAAAAAGAAAAAATGGATATGAAAAATCAAATAGCAAATATTAATAATTAAAAATGGAAATTATTATAAATTTTGTTTCATTTATATTTTTTGAAATGTCTCCTTGTACATCATATTTTTTGTCACATTACAACACTTAAAATTGTCGTCACATATAAGAATCATAAGTCCTTGTGGAGACTTAACCTAATTAGATACAACATCATATAATTGACCATGCAAGAAAACTGGTTTTGGTAAATACACACCAACATGTGACAATGTCTGACATTCACTTTTATTAATCTAGTTCCATTACAAAGTCCACAAGATATATCAAGATTACTCATTAGCATGACATACACTCATTCTTTAACACCATCTTATAAAAGGAAGTGCAAAAAACACCTAATATCATTTAAGAACTCAGTTGTCAATCAATCAGCTTCAATGCCAATCTCCTCATCCACCTTCCATATAGTGTCAGAACTCAAATACACCCTCTCTTCTCTAGGAAATAATGTCATGACATATTCATTAATTTCATTAATTGAATCAATCAATACTATTACATTGGAGAAGTATGGGTGGGTACTGTTCATTCAACATTTTTGTTTTTTTTATTAAGTTGGAGAAGTCACCATTTTTTGTTTTCTTTTTTGATTAAGTTGGAGAAGTTGTGAACGGTAATGTTCAATTCACCATTTTTTTAGTTTTTTGTTTTTTGTTTTCTTTTTATTTTTTTTTTTTGTTTTGTTTGTTTTTAAAATTTAATTTATTATTATTATATTAAAATATTTTCTCTCATTATTTGTTCATATTATTTTGTTTCATTATAAAAGTAATATTTTATAAACCATGAGTATCCTTCACCTGGAGATTTTTTTCTTTTTGTTTTGATTGTTTTCACATTTTGATTCATTCAATACTATTACATTGGAGAAGTTGGGAAGGGTACTGTTCATTCACCATTTTTTTTGGTAAGCTTAGGCCCAAATGTTATGGTAGCCTTTTACATTCTCCTATTGTTTTCTTTTTTTTCTTTTTATTTTTGTTTGTTTTCACAATTTGATTTTTATTATTATTATTATAATATTAAAATATTTTCTCTCATTATTCGTTCATATTATTTTGTTTCATTATAAAAGTGATATTTTATAAACCATGAGTATCATTCACGTGAAGCAGTTTTGATCCTACATTTTTTTTATTTTTTTTCATACATTAATTTATTTTATTATCATATTAAAATAATTTATCTCATTATGTATTTCTGTTTATCCGTTTCATTATATAAAAACTCACATTAAGGAATACAATAAATGTATTGATTTACATTACTTTTAACATGATATTTCAATATATCATTTATCTTTCTATTTTATTCATTAATGTTTCATTTATTATCTCACTCATCTATTTTGTTTATCTATTTAATCTATATTAAAATTCCTATTTAGCTCACTTTTAATTTTCTATTTTTTGTTATTATATTAATATATTTTCTCTCACTATTTAATCCCATTAATCTGTTTCATTACAAATGTGAAGTAGTTTTCCTCCTACATTTTTTCCTTTTTTATCACACTTAAATTTTCTTTATTATTATTATCTTAAAATAATTTCTCTCATTATTTATTCCTATTTATCTGTTTCGTTACATGAAAACTCACCCTAAGCAATACAATAAATGTATAGTTTACATTAAATTTAACATGATATTTCAATATATCATTTATATCTTTATTTTATTAATTAATATTTTATTTATTATCTCATTTATCTATCTATACTATTACATAGTGGAAGTTTTTTAATCACAATTCATTCGAGTTGAAATTTTTTTGTCACCATTTGGGCTATTGTGTTTACATTATGAGCCCAAATCTATAATATTAAATAGGAGTAGTTTTTAATTAACTATTTATTTGGGCTTTTTTTTTGTCGCATAAAAGTGAATTGAGGGTCATTGACTTTTTAAATATTGGGTTTTTTTATCGGGTTGTACATTTACGTTGAACCGATTCATATACGTTATTGGTAATGACTTTATAGATTACATCCTTTATGAGACAATCTTATTAACATATACACGTACCTTTATTCATTTTTTCAAAATTTTTATTCTCTCATTTATAAAGTTATTTTTTTACAAATCACATTTATCCTTCACGGGAAGTAGTCTTGCTCCTATTGTTTTCTTTTTCTTTTTCTTTTTGTTTCTTTTCACAATTTCATTTATTATTATTATTATATCAAAATATTTTCTCTCATTATTTGTTCATATTATTTTGTTTCATTATAAAAGTGATATTTTATAAACCATGAGTATCTTTCACGTGAAGCAGTTTTGATCCTACATTTTTTCCTTTTTTTCCATACTTTAATTTTCTTTTTATTATTATATTAAAATAATTTCACTCATTATTTATTCATGTTTATCTGTTTCATTATATAAAAACTCACATTAAAAAATACAATAAATGTGTTGATTTACATTACTTTTAGCATGATATTTCAATATATCATTTATCTTTCTGTTTTATTCATTAATGTTTTCATTTATTATCTCACTCATCTATTCTATTTATCTATTTAATCTATATTAAATTTCCTATTTATTTCACTTTTCATTTTCTATTTTTTGTTATTATATTAATATATTTTTTCTCATTATTTTTTTATGGCAATAAAATTTAGGGTGAGGGGATGGTGATTTTTTTTTCTCATTATTTGATCTCATTAATCTGTTTCATTACAAATGTGATTTTTTTTATAAATCACGGGTATCGTTCACAAGAGACATTCCTCCTCATACGATTTTCTTTTTTATCACATTTAATTTTTTTCTCATTATATTAAAATAGTTTCTCTCATTATTCATTCATGTCTATTCTCATTTCAGTAAAGTAATTTTTTTATAAACCACATGAAACAATCAAGCTCCTGTCTTATTTTAATTTTTTTTTAATCACATTTTAATTTTAATTTTTTAATTATTATATTGAAACAAGTTTTCTCATTATCCATTTATGTTTATCTATTTCATCACATAAAAACTTACATAAAGAAATATCATATGAGTTTATTTACATCAATTTTAATGTATTTTCTTAAATATATTATTTATCTCTCTATTTTATTTATTAACGTTTCACTTATTATCTATCTTATTTATTCTATCTTTCAATTTACTTCCATTCACTCTATATTAAAATTACTCCTACAGTACACGTGTTATTTTTTTTATTTGCGTTTTCTCAAGTTTTTTATTCTCTTTACTGTAAAGTGGTATTTTATGAACCACATTTATCCTGCACGGCAGACAGTTTTGCTCATTTTTTTTCTTTTTGTTTTTTCACAAATTAATTTTTTATTGTTATTATATTAAAACATTTCCTCTCATTATCCATTCATATTAATTTGTTTCATTATAAAAGTGATATTTTGATAAACCGTGGGTATCCACTATCCTCCACGTGAAGTAGCTTTCCTCCTACATTTTTTCCTTTTTTTATCACACTTTAATTTTCTTTATTATTATCTTAAAATAATTTCTTTCATTATTTTTTCATATTTATTTGTTTCGTTACATGAAAACTCACATTAAGCAATACAATAAATGTATTGATTTACATTAAATTTAATATGATATTTCAATATATTATTTACGTCTTTATTTTATTCATTAATATTTTAATTTATTATCTCACTTATCTATTGTATTTATGTATTTATTCTATATTAAAATTGCTCATCCATGACACGTGTCATGTTTTCTCACTTGCGTTTCTTTAATTTTTTATTAACAATTTAGTAGAGTGATTTTTTTACGAACAATACAACTATCTTCCATGTGAGGCAATCATTCTCCAACCGTTTTATTCTATTTTTCTTTTTATTTTTTATCACATTTTCATTTTCATTTTTATTATATTAAAATAATTATCTCTCTGTTTTATTCATTCATGTTTTCACTTATTATCTCTCTTATTTATTCTATCTACTCTATATTAATTTTTTCACTCAGTATTTATGTCACATTTTCTCACATTCGTTATTTAGATTTTTTTAGATTTTTTTATTCTCACTTCAATAAAGTGATTTTTTATGACCCCAAGTACTATCCACATGAGGCAGTCATGTTCCTTCAATGAACATTCATATAATGGTGGGACTAACTCTTTCAACAATGATTTTATCCATACACTTTATATAGGTTTTAGGTGATTAAGATGAGAGATCTCAAATACCAATATAATTTAAATTTATAATTACTTTTATGATGTCTTTGTTATAATTTTTATGGACAAAAATTCAAATTATAGTTATAAAATTTATAATTATTTTTTTTTACTTGAATAAAATTATTATATTGTATTTTGATTTATTATATATTTAATATAGTACATTTAAAAGCTAAGCAAAATTTTTAATTATAGGTTTAAAATGATCTTTTTAATAAACTGTAAATACCCTTCATGGGAGTTAGTCCTGCTCCCGTCATGAATATCAATATCATAGTGGGGTTAGCTCTCCCAATAATGGTTTTTTTCATACACTTTTATATAGTTTTGAAATGATTGCATTGTGAGTTCTCAAATGTGAATATATTTTAAATTTATTATATTAATGATGTATTCGTTATTATTTTCTATAAACATGATAACAATATGATATTCACATTCTACTAATTAATGTATATGACTATATCATAAATTAATTTTATCATAAAAATTTAGTAATATATGTAAAAATGAGCATAACCCATAACCCAATGTTAGCCACTATGAATATATGATTACAATATTTTAAAAGTATAAGGATATAAAATAAAAAGCTGTAAAAGTCAGGGGCAAAGTCTAAATTTAACCGAAAAACATGAACGAAAATTATAATTTATCTAATATTAAAAAACACAATATTTTTTAAGATAGAAATATATTTAGTTTTAATTTGTTTTTCTTTTAATTATTATTTTATAAAAATAATTACTGTATTATTTAAATTATATATGAAAAATAAAAAAATTGTGTTACTCATGCAACAAATGTCAATAAATCTATTTGTTATTATAATTTTAAAAATACTATTTATGTTAATATTTGTAGATTGTGTAACAACATTCTATTTTTATTTTCTCTTTATTTTATAAGATTTTGTAATCTTCCTTTTCAATGTTTCTTTTTTCTAATGACATATTTTTATTTTGTAATTAATAAATGTCGTACGAGCTTTGAAATAAATGAGTTGGAATTAGTGTCAAACCTTTACAATCGTGGTCACAATTAAATATCATTTATATACCTATCAAGTAAGAAACATCTTAGCTGATAAATTAACAAAAAGATTACTTCCCAATGATTTTTATCAATTTAATTATTATTGGAATATAATTTTTTATTCTTTTAGACATCGTATTAAACTCTAAGTACTCTAAATAGATGAATATCTCATTTCTATATTAAAATAATTTTAAAATGTGATAGATAAAATAAACCTTTAATTTTACATCTATACGTAGTATTAAATTTATATATATTGAACAATATTACATGTCATATTAATATTGATATGAGTTATTGATGGTCAAACTGATATTGAAATACCAGAGGCTTTACTGATAAAGTCTACAAGTAATACAATTGGAGATATAGTTTCCTTTGCCTATCCTAATTTGTTATCAAATTTTGAAAACATAGAATTGTTTCAAGATAAAACAATTCTTGCTCCTACATTGGATGTTGTTTACTCCATCAATAAACATGTCATGACATTATTTCTAGGAAAAGAAATGATGTGCTTGAGTTATGATACTATATAAGTGGATGAGGAAGTCGGTATTGAAGCTCATTGGCTGACAACTGAATTCTTAAATGATATTAGGTTCTCTTGGCTCTATGATCATAAGTTGGTGTTAAAGATTGAAGTGATTGTTATGCTAATAACGATGATATATATATATATATATATATATATATATATATTAGTATTCAGTGTAAACAATCTATTTGAATAATAATATCCATGCATCGCATGGGTCGGACACTAGTGAACATCTAATGTAGGAGCAAGATTGCTTTATCCTAAAAAAAATACAATGTTTCCAAAAATTGAAAGCAATTTATGGTATGCAAATGAAACTATGTCTCCAATTGTATTACCTGTAGAATCCATCAGTAAATCCTTCGGTAATTCAATATTAGTCTCACCATCACCTTTAGTGTCTAAATCACCATCACCTAATGTAAGAATTCACTCAACAAACTCTATAATCTCACGTTTAAGAACTCAGTTGTATGGAAAAAACCTCTGTTAGGAGAGCTAACCCCACCATGATATTAATATTCACGACAGGAGCAGGGCTAACTCCTGTGGAGGGTACCTATGGTTTATAAAAAAATCACTTTAAAACTTATAATTAAAAAAATTGAATTAGTCTTTAAACGTACTATACTAAATACATAATAAATCAAAATATAAAATAATAATTTTATTGAAGTAGAAGAAAATAACGTAATTATAAATTTTATAATTCTAATTAAAAAATATATTTATAGAAAATTGTAACGAATACATCATAGATATAATTATAAATTTAAATTATATCAAGATAAAATATTTTAATAAAATAATAAAAAATGAAATTGTGATAAGAAACAAAAAAAAAGAAAAAAGGAAAACGACTGGAGTATGACTACCTCCCGTCAAGGGTAAATTTAGTTAAAAAAACCACTTATATAATGAAACAAATTAATATGAATGGATAATATGAGAAATTTTTTAATATTATAATAATAATAATAATAATAAAATGAAAAAATGTGTGACAAATAAAACAAAAAAAAGAAAATATAGGCACTAATTTGAATTTAAATTTTAAATAACGAACCATATATATTTATAAAAAATAAAAAATAAAAAATTAAATTGAAGGTACAATAATACTCTATTTTCTCATTTTCATTTCATGCTAACCTACTCTACTAATACCCTATAGAAGTTCACTTCATCAACAATAGCTAAAGCTAACTATATATAGCTAGCTATCCTCTAGCCCCGTAAATCTTTTGACCGGAAAAAAAATAATATAGACCCCAATGAACAATGAATAAAAAACAACCCAAATGTAATAGTATAGATTTTTTAATTCTAATTAAAAATCTTGTTCATAGAAAAATGTAACCAATAATATCATAAATATATTTATTAATTTAAATTATATTGAGATTTGAGATCCCTTATCTCAGTCACTTAAAACATATATTAAGTGTATGGAAAAAACCTTGTTGGAAGAGTTAGCCCTACCATTATGTGGATTTCACGGAAGAAACATGATTGCCTCTCATGGAGAATACTTGTAGTTTATATATAAAAAGATTCACTTTACTGAAAATGACAATAAAAAACTAAAAAATATATAAATAATGGAAATGAAGAATTTTAAAATAAAGTAAGTAGAATGAATAAGAAGGATAATAAATAAAATGTTAATGAATAAAATAGAGAGATAATGTTTTAACATAATAAAAATATGAAAATATGATAAAAAAATTAAAAGAAAAAAAATAAAATAGCAGCAGCAGAACTGCCTCCCGTGAAGGATACTTGTGTTTCATAAAAAAAACATTATACTGAAGTGATAATAAAAAATCTAAAAAATGTAAGTGAGAAAACATGACACATTTAATGAGTGAATGTATTTTAATATAAAGTAAATAGATAAAAGAGATTATAAGTGGAAAAATTAATGAATAAAATAGAGAGATAAATAATATATTGGAAGAAATATATTAAATTTAATGTAAATCAAGACAATTATTGTATTTCTTAATGTGTATTTTTATTAAATGAAATAGATAAAGAGGAATGAATAATGAAAGTAATTGTTTTAATATAATAATAATAATAATAATAAATAAATAAATAAATAAATAAATAAATTTAAGTATGATTGAAAAATAAAAACAAAGAAACAACAGGAGCATGATTGTTTCTCGTAGATGATACATGTAGTTCATAAAAAGTACCTTTACTAAAATGAGAATAAAAAATAAAAAATTGCATGAGAGAAAAACATGACACGTGTACTAGATGAACAATTTTAATATAGAGTAAATAGATAAATAGAATATATAAGAGAGATAATAAGTGAAAATATTAATGTATAAAATAAAGAGATCAATAATATATTGGAAAAAACATATTAAATTTAATGTAAATTTAACACTTTTATCGTATTTCTTAATATGTGTTTTATGTAATAAATTAAATAAATGGGAAGGATAATGAAAGAAATTGTTTTAATATAATAATAAAATAAAATTAAAAGTGTGATTAAAAAAGAAACAAAAAGAAATAGTATAAACAGTGCTGCTTCCTGTGGAAGATACCCGTTGTTCATAAGAAAAATCATTTTATTGAAATAAAAATAAACAGGAATGGACAATGGGATAAATTATTTTAATATAATAATAATAATAATAATAATAATAATAATAATAAAGAAAATGGTAGAAGCATAACTGCCTCCCGTGGAGGATACATGTGGTTCATAAAAAATCACTTCTATAATGAAAACATAATAATGAGAGAAAATATTTTAATTTAAAATAATAAAAAAAGAAAAGAAAAGTGTGATAAAAAAACAAAAGAAAAAAAAAGGAGTCCCAACCATCACTTCCAAGAGCCCAAAACTGGACAGCAAAAGTGAAGTAGCAAATAGCCGAATAAAAGTAACTAAAAGGCCCAATAAAGGAAAAAAAATGGCAAGGTGAATGAACAATAAAGCTTAAGCTACTCTACTAATACCCTATAGAAGTTCACTCCATCAACAATAGTTAAAGCTAACTATATATAGCTAACTAAAGCTAACTATATATAGCAAGCCCAGCTAGCTATCCTTTAGCCCCATAAATCTTTTTATCGAAAAAAAATATAGACCCCAATGAACAATAAATAAAAAAACAACCCAAACGTAATAGTATAGATTTTTTAATTCTAATTAAAAATCTTGTTCATAGAAAAATGTAACCAATATATCATAAATATATTTATAAATTTAAATTATATTGAGATTTGAGATCCCTTATCTCAGTCACTTAAAACATATATAAAGTGTATGGAAAAAATCTTATTGGAAGAGTTAGCCCTACCATTATATGGATTTCACGGAAGGAACATGATTGCATCATGTGGAGAATACATGTAGTTCACATATAAAAAAATTCACTTTACTGAAAATGACAATAAAAAAACTAAAAAGTATATAAATAATGGAAGCGAACAATTTTAATATAGTAAGAATGACAATAAATAAAATTTTAATAAATAAAATAAAAAGATAAATATTCTAATATAATAATAAAAAAGAAAATAAAAAAGTGATAAAAAAATTTAAAAAAAAAAGAAAATTGTAGCACAACACACCGCCGGTGTCATGTAATTGAAATATAAATAGTCAGACACGGAGATCGAGGGACTCAGGTTGAAATGACCCAATCCCATAACCAACATGTAATGTCCATACAAAGTGACCCCAACAAAAAAAATTAAACACGGAATGAAAAGTGAAAGAAAAAGTTTTCAAATATATATAAAAAAATTTACTTTACTGAAAATGATAATAAAAAAATTAAAAAATATATAAATAATTGAAGCGAAGGATTTTAATATAGAATACATTATAAATAAGAAGATAATAAATAAAATTTTAATAAATAAAATAGAAAGATAAATATTTTAATATAATAATAAAAAAATGATAAAAAAAGTAAAAAAAAAAAAGAAAATTGCAGCACAACAAACCGCCATTATCATGTAATTGAAATATAAATAGTCAATTGAAATATAAATAGTCAGACACGGAGACCAAGGGACTCAGGTTGAAATGATCCTGTAACATCCCAAATTTTATTAAATAAATAAGTAGAGGAAATAATTAATAAAATTAAGAGTAATTAATAGAGTAGAATAAATAAATAAATAATATAATAAAGTTAAACCATTTAATGAGTAAGAGTTATTTAATAAATAATAATAATAGTAGGATTAGAATATTTAATGAGTAAGAGTTATTTAATAAGAGATAATAAATAAATAATAATGTTAAGTAAGATTAGGATATTTTATGAGTATGAGTATTTAATAAATAATAAGAATAATAAATAGAGTAAGTGGGTTGAGAGTGGGTCTAGCCCAATTAAGTATGTATTTAAGGAGGGGTTCTCAGTTCACCCTAATCCTTATTCGTATAATCGTCATAGAGCGAAAGGCCAAGGAGTGGAGAAACCAAGTCTCAAGAGGAGGTTGCTGAGGAGTAATCATCAAGAACCAAGAAAGAGTCTTCTTTGTTGTTCGATCTCCACTACAAGGTACGGTGGGGAAGAGGGTGCTGCTTATACATGCATGTAGGGGTGAATGGGTAGTGAGAATAACCTTTAAAGATTAATAATTGAAATCAATATGTGAATGTGTTGTTTTGTGATGAAAACTGTGGATTGTTGATTGTTGTATGATTCTTGATGAATCTTGAGTGGATTGAATGAAAATAATGAGAACAGTGAAAAAGGGGTTAAACAAGGATTTAGAGATGAGGAACCATAATTGATTAGATGTTTAATTTATTAGAAATCATAAGAATGATTGTTGATTTTAGTGAATTCAATCGGTAAAAACGAGTTTAATTGAGTTAGGAACTTGGGGAATTAAGTAGGGATTGAAGAAGAGGTAGAGGAAAGTCATTCCCGTTTTTACACAGAGCTGCGAATGCAAAATAGCGACTGCGGATTCGTTCACCGTTGGATCGGGCCGAAATGTTAATAGCTGGTTCGGAAAACCCGGTTCTTCCTTCTGAACGGTTGGATTGTCGATATGAGGTCTAGGTTAGGATATATCTAGTTCGCACTAGAGGAAAGTTATTCCCGTTTTTAGATAGAGCTGCGACTGTAAAACAGTGACTGCAGATTCGTTCACCGTTGGATCAGGCTGAAATTTTAACAGCTGGTTCGGAACACCTAGTTCTTCATTCTGAACGGTTGGATCGTTGATACGAAGTATGGGTTGGGAGATATTTAGTTCGCACTGTAGCTGTAGATTTGAGGTTTTTATTGATGAAATTGAGTTGGATGTTTATTGTTTTGTGGATTGCTTGATTAATTAGATGTTTAGAGTATAATGATTGTGGATGCTTTAGGATGATGATGATTAATGATGCTTGATGATGCTTTATATTGATTATGGTGTGATAATTGATGTAATTGATGATGATTTGTTATGCATATGTTGGTGAATATGCTATATATTTGATGTTATTTGGAATGCATATGTTTGGTGAATATGCTAAATATTTGATGTTATTTGGAATGCACATGTTGGTGAATATGCTATATAATTGATGTTATTTGGAATGCATATGGTTGGTTAATATGCTATGTGATTGAGGTTATTTGGAATGCATGTGGTTGGTGAACATGCGATAAATGATGATGTTTGATGGTGCTTTATAATGAGTATGATGTTGATGATTGATGATGTGTGATGATGTTTGCGATGATTATGATGAAGATAATGATGTTAATAGTGTATATCACTTATGATGATGATGTTTGATGATGAGCATGATGATGATGATAATGATGTTAATAGTGTATATCACCTTTTGATGATGATGTTGATGAGTATGCATTGAGCATATGAGGAGTTTGTACCAAGGAGCATAAGCCTAGAGAGAGGCGAGTGCGACTTGGGAGAGTGTGGTACCAAGGAGCATGAGCCTAGAGAGAGGCGAGTGTGACTTGGGAGAGTTTGTACCAAGAAACATAAGCCTAGAGAGAGGCGAGTGCGACTTGGGAGAGTTTGTACCAAGGGGCATAAGCCTAGAGAGAGGCGAGTGCGACTTGGGAGAGTTTGTAACAAGGGGCATAAGCCTAGAGAGAGGCGAGTGCGACTTGGGAGAGTTTGTACCAAGGGGCATAAGCCTAGAGAGAGGCGAGTGCGACTTGGGAGAGTTTGTACCAAGGGGCATAAGCCCAGAGAGAGGCGAGTGCGACTTGGGAGAGTTTGTACCAAGGGGCATAAGCCCAGAGAGAGGCGAGTGCGACTTGGGAGAGTTTGTACCAAGGGGCATAAGCCCAGAGAGAGGCGAGTGCGACTTGGGAGAGTTTGTACCAAGGGGCATAAGCCCAGAGAGAGGCGAGTGCGACTTGGGAGAGTTTGTACCAAGGGGCATAAGCCTAGAGAGAGGCGAGTGCGACTTGGGAGAGTTTGTACCAAGGGGCATAAGCCTAGAGAGAGGCGAGTGCACTTGGGAGAGTTTGTACCGAGGAGCACAAGCCTAGAGAGGGGCGGGTGCGACTTGGGAGAGTTTGTACCGAGGAGCACAAGCCTAGAGAAGGGCGAGTGCAACTCGGGAGAGTATTAACAAGGATGATGAGATTGACGATGTTGATGAGTTTTGGTGCATGTGATGATGAGTTATACTTGATGATGGAATTGAGTTATATAATAATGATGATGAGTTTTGGTGCATACTTGATGGATGTATATATGAAATATATTTGATGATGAAACTGAGATAAATAATGATGAATGAGTATTATGTGTGAAAATAGAGTAGGTGATTCCTTTGGTGAATGATGGTATGTTGTTTATATGTTGGTATGAATGAATAGCTATATGCTGATTTATAGGTGATTCTTATCTGCTGAATTATTTGATATTTTGGTATGGGGTATGATGAATGATGGTGTTGTTTATAAGTGGGTGAGGATAGGGTAGCTCCTATGTGTATGTATGAGTAGTATTCTTTTCCTCACCGTATTACTGTGGATATTTTTACAGGTGTTGATAAAGACACGATTGGTGTCGAGTTTGAGTAAAGGGAATGTGCTCTGATAGATGTGACATCAGGGTATAATTTTGGGGGTCTTTTATTATGTTTCTAGTTAGGAAGATTCTTGTAAACCTTTTTGGATGCCTTGCACGGAAAGTAGGATGATTGGTAATTTTATTTCTTTAGAGATTCCGCCACATGAGTATGTGAGTACATTTGAGTTTATTTTATTTTAATTAAGTTGTTTTCAAACTAATGAGGTTTTTAATAAGAGAGTTTTGTGAACCTTTTTACCCATCGTGGGACATTATCTTTTTACACTTCAATTTATCAAACATATAAGAGTATGGGGTAGAAGGGTGTCACAGACCCAATCCCGTAACCAACATGTAATGCCCATACAAAGTGACCGCAACAAAAAAATTAAACACAAAATGAACAATGAAAAAAAAAGTTCTCAAATATAATGATATAGATAGATAGATACATGCCATACAACTCTATAATTAATAAATGAGTTGTTTCAAGAGAATAAATGTCAATAATTTTTTTTACAGAAAAGAGATAATGCATTAATTGGGCCAAGGCTGAATATCTAATCTAAGGCCAATTCAGAGACAATACACGTAGAGGGTTCTTCAAATAATATCCAAGGTCTATAACTTTGAATCTAACTGATATATATTTTCAATATATTTTTTTTTACAAAATGATATGTTATCATATTATTTATTAAATTTAATAACACATGAATTAATATGACATCTCATATGTTATTAAATTTAATAAATAATTTGATAACATATTATTGAATGTCTGTGTAAAATATTTGTACATTGATAATGTATATATATATATATATTAAACTCTAAATTTTATTTATTAATAGTTCAGTGATAATTATCAATAAGCATTTTTGGTGTAAAACTGGTCTGGTACTCTGGTAGTGTGCAAAAATATATTTGTTTATCTAACATATTATAAAAACCATAATAATGAAAAATAATTAGTGTACACTACTTTTTTTTTTTTAACTTTTTATACAATGCATAGGAAAAAGTAAAAGGAGTAATTTTAAGAGTTAGAATTACCATATACTGTAAATGTAAAAAAAACTTTTACACCAATATCTTATAATATGTTATTATATCATTTAATAAATAATATTAAATTTATTAAATTATGTGTTAACATATCATTATTAATATAATTTTTTTACTTTAATAATGTATAATTATTAAATTAAATTTTTAATTGGATAAGTGATAGGTCCGCTTAATTTACAGTTGAGTAAAATTAATTTTAAAAATAAATGGTTGAGATAGATAATACACACGTTACGAAATATATTAGACGAAAATAATTTAAAATCAATTTTCAAAACCATGATTTTGTTTTACTGGAATCTAAAACAAAGGGCCAGAAGATGTTAAACAGATGTTTGGATTCTTGAATAAATAAGTCTCCATGTATAAATTGTTTTTTATAATTTAAAAAAAAAAAATTCCGAAAAGAAAAAAAAAAAAACAGAGGGAGAAACAAAAACAGAAAAGAAAAACTCTCTCTCTCTCTCCCACGCAGCCACGCGAGTAGTTGGAAGTTGTTCCCCATAAGCGCTTAGTGTTGATTTTGGTTGAGGGATTGTCTCATTCGGTATCAAATTCATTCGCATAATAAAGTCAAAGACGCCAACCCCATTTGAGAGTTTCTTTAGTTTTCTTTCATTTCAATTTTTTAATGCATTTGGTGCAAAGCTACAGTTATGAAAGGGATGGCTTCCCTCATCAACAACACCTACATTTTCTGCTACATTTGTTCTTGTGGCGACCCACTCATACCCACAAGGCTTCACATCCCGCTCTTTTATTTTCACCTTCATGCTCCACTCTCTTGGTACTTTTGCTGTCACACCCATGTGTTAGTTTTTGCTCTGTTCATCTTATTTGCTTCCAAGTTAGAGTCTTTTTGTATTTTGGCTTCCAATTTGCTTCTGTTGTCTCAGATATTCTTCTTTAGTTTCATAGATGCTGAGCTTCTGCATTTAGGTGCTTACATGAAGTTGCTTTTTAAGAATGAATTTTCTTCTTTAGTTTGTTAGCTGTTGGGAATTGGGATTTTGAGCTTAGATGCTTACTTGGGGTTGTTTTTCTTTACTTGATTTGTTGTTATCAGGGAGAGAAAAGTAATCTGCTTAGCTTATGAAAGATATTTAAGAGTTCTGGTTATTTCTACGTTCCCGGGATGTATCTTTCAAAGGGTCATAAGCATGAAGTTGTTTTCATCTTGTGGTTCTGCTGCTATTTGCTACTGGCTGCTGCGCAGAATAATATCACTGACCCAACTGAAGGTACATTTTTCTCTTTGTTTTGGTATTCCATGGTTGCTTTGCTTCTATTAGGGGACTGGTTAGGGATGTACTATTAAAAATCATTCATGTTTCTTTACCTAATAACTTAAGCTTTTGAGATACTTGATTCAAAATGACTTCTCTTTGATGGTATAGAAGAGTTTCCAGAAGTGGTAGTGATACAATTTGTAAATAATATTTTTTAGTTAGTTACACTGTTAGTTAGTTAGTTCAGGGTCTCAATTGTATAAATACAGGTCTTAGATGGCTAAAGATAGAGATAAGTAAGAGAATTGTATCATTTTGGATGAACTTGGTTCATTGTGAAGTTTTCTCTACTTGACTTGAAGGAAGGAGAATTTCGTGTTCTCAGGTAGCTATTCTCTTGGGGAGTACTTGACGTAATATGTCATTGTTGATTGTACATATTACAAATGAATATTTCCACAGGTCAATTTGTTTTTATGTATAATTATCATGTAAAAGATCACGAGTAGAATTACTACAAAGTTTGCACATATGAATATGAGATTCATATCTCCCTTTCAATAATAATATACAGATTCATTACAAACATTGAGAACAGAGAACCCATCCTTGCGAAAATATGGGTACTAAGTACTAACTAGCTATAAAATATTGCTTATAATGTGTAATGTTCTTTTTGTTTGTTCTACTGATAATATGGTAACTTTGTTTGAATTAACATCCAGTTGAAGCATTGAAAGCCATAAAGAACAGTTTGATAGATCCTAATGGAAATTTGAGCAATTGGAATCGTGGAGACCCATGTACATCTCGCTGGACAGGAGTTTTGTGCTTCAATGAAACATTAGTGGATGGCTTTCTACATGTTCAAGAATTGTATGACTTCTATTTTATACTTGATATTTCTGTTTCATAAAAGACATATTAATATTAACATTAACAAGCATCCATTTCCATTGTCTATCTTTTATTTCTCTTCCTCTCTTTCCCTGGTCTGTTAAGATGAAAATAGAATCACAATCTTTGTGGTGGGCCAAACACTTTCTCCCTCATCTGTTTGTACTTTATACACAAGAAATTAGTATAATAAACTAAACAAGATGGAAGCTGTGAGCCACAAGTGCACAGTTCTTTATGATGATCTTTCCACTTCTTTTGATGAGTTTTTACATATCTTGAAGAATAATCTTCGCTTGACAGGCTACCAATCTTATTTGTCAACTGTGTTTTATTTCTTGATTCAATACTACTTAATTCAGAGCTATCAATCTCTGTTTGAGAATTGACAACTTTCCTTTTGCTAATATTCCTTTATTAAGTTTGTTTTTCTTGTCTGTAGGCAACTGTTTAATTTGAGCTTGTCCGGAACTTTGGCACCAGATATTGGCAACTTAGCTTATATGGAAATATTGTAAGACTGTAGCTGCATTGATGTTTGACATTGCAAATGGTTTTCAATTTAGCAAATTCTAGATGCCATTTTTTCTTATGTAGTTGATTTGACTCATTTGAGTGTTTCCATCCTTATGCAGCTTTTAGTTACCCTCTTCTGCTGATACATGCTTTTCTTTGTATTCTACAGGAACTTCATGTGGAATAAAATAACTGGGAGTATTCCAAAGGAAATTGGCAATATCAAAACTTTACAACTGTTGTAAGTTGAGCTTTCCCTTTTTGGCATCTATGTTAGTAGCCATATGATTAAATAACTCAGTTGTTTTATTACCATGGTTAATCCTGACTCAATTTAGACATAAACATCCTTTTCATTACATGCATTCATATTAGTATCTTCTAAATAAACTGAATTTAAATACTGGTTCCTATAGGATGAAAAAAATAAAACTAAACGGTTGTATAAAAGGAGTGGTGTTTTAACATAAAGAGTCAAAAAGCTATATCATTTCTGCTTTCTTTCTCATTAAACATATATGAATAAATATTTTGCAGGCTCGTGAATGGAAATGAATTAACAGGTCCACTTCCGGAGGAGCTTGGCTATCTTCCAAACCTTGATAGAATACAGATTGATCAGAACAATATATCAGGACCTCTACCTGCATCATTTGCAAACCTGAAAAAGACAAAGCACTTGTAAGGTTCTTTACGATGAAAATTTAATTTAATGACCACTCTTGCTAGTTTTCTTTGACCTCTTTTATTTCTCAACATTTTAAGAAAGTAATGTTTCATTTTCCCCCAATGGAACAGTCACATGAACAATAATTCAATAAGCGGGCAAATCCCACCGGAACTTTCCCGATTACCCAACCTTGTTCACCTGTAAGTTGGTGATTGGATATTGTTGACATGATTGTAGTCAATACATATTTTTCTGGGTTTTATTTAATCCTTAATTATCATGCCTATATCATGTTCACAAGATGTTTCTCTGGACCTGCAGCCTTCTCGACAACAACAATTTATCAGGATATCTTCCCCCTGAGCTGTCCTCTTTGCCAAGCTTACTTATACTGTATGATTTCTTATTCTTTGTTTAATAAATGTGAGTGTGTAAACATATATAGTTCATTTTTTTTTTTTAAAAAAAATGGATGCAAAAGCACATATTCTTGATGAAACTGGTGGAATTTTGATTCTCTACCACTGTGCATCAATCTCAGTTAGCTGTTCCATTCTTATAACCTCAATGATTTGGATTGTCACTAAAATATAATAAGTGTTAGAATATCTAGAGGATATCTCATAATATCATGATTATATTTTAAAATAGTTTGAACTTTGAAGTATCATAGATAATATCTTAGGAATAGACTCCACATTTCTTTATATTTCATGATTTGTCTCCTCATTTAATTTGGATTACAAGTCTAGTTTTAGTATGCATAGGGGTTAGTATTTCTCTTTCTACCATCTTTGTAAGTTTGTAACACATCCTTCACAACAATATCTACAGAATTTTGTTATTCTGGCTATTCCTCTTTAATCCTTTTTTATGTTTACTGCTCTTACATAACTGTTTTGATAAATATTCCTTGTTGTGTAATTAGATATTTGAAGTATTCTTTCGGATTTTCTTGTTCTTGCAGTCAACTTGATAACAATAACTTTGGTGGAAATACCATTCCGGATGCTTATGGAAACATGTCAAAATTGTTGAAGTTGTAAGTGAATTTTTTGATCCGATGTCTGTAAGGTTTTGCAAGTACAAGGAATGGAGCCGAGGTTCTAGGGCCTTTATTTTAATTTTTAGGAGTAGTACCAATTTGAGATACTAAAATCTATGTGATTAATTTACTATATGTAGGAATGACAATTATACAAAAGAGAGAAATGTTAGCCAGGAACTATAAACAAAGGGCAAAAGGTTAAAAAAAAGCTTCTGGAAATCATATATAGACAGACTGCATTGTAGAACACCATAAAATGAAAATAATGCTGTACACAAAGAGTTATTTGACTCATTAAGTATGACATGGTTGCATCATCTTTCTATCAAATGGGTATCATATAGCATTCATTAGCAATGATGCTCTATTACTATTAAAAAAGTTTTTTTTTTTTTTTTAACTTTGGTCCATTCTTTTTTGTCTTTTTTTGGAGGATAGCACTGAGCCACTCTTCGTACTTAACCTTTCCTTTGCTTAATGAAGTTTCTCTTCACAATAAAATTTTTTAGTTTCGTTAGGAGAAGAGTTTGATGTCAAGTTTGACCATCTAAATGTTGTTATTGGTTTCTTGATATAATCAGGAGCCTTAGGAATTGTAACTTGCAAGGACCAGTTCCTGATTTAAGCAGGATATCACACCTTCTTTATCTGTAAGTTCATTTATCTGTATTAGAAGTAACCGTTCTTAGACAAAGTGAAGACATTCTTCAAAGAAAATCTAATGCAGTTAGTAACTGTTTTTACTAATCATTATTGTGTAAATTCCAGTGATCTCAGTTCCAATCAGTTGAATGAATCAATTCCTCCTAATAAGCTTTCTGAAATATCACAACCATGTAAGAATCTCTATCACTTATCATTTGTATTCAATTGGTTTTGCATTTAATTATTTGGATTCCATACATAGGTAATTTCCTCATATATTTATTGGTCAGAGTAAATCTATGGAATATGAGAATACTTTTAATTTTTGACCCCTGGGGATATGTGCAGTGATTTATCTAACAACAGTCTTACTGGAACTATTCCATCCTACTTTTCTAGTCTTCCACACCTTCAGAAATTGTAAGTTGTCTTCTGTTATATCTTTTATTCTTCTACATCAAATTGTTACTATAAACCAAACAAGAGTTACATCTATCACCTTATCTCACTTTCCTGTTGTATATTGAATTTCCTACTAACTAGTAAGGCGTTATTAGTTTTTTATATGTATTTCTTATTTAATCAATCATGTTATAAAATAAATGGCTTTTTAGTTTTTACTGATATCATTCTCTATGGTAGGTCACTCGCAAACAATTCATTGACAGGCAGTGTTCCTTCCACCATTTGGCAGAACAAAACTTTAAATGGAACAGAAAGATTTCTCTTGTAAGCCCTGAAGTGATCAATTTCACAATTTTGCTCTCCTAGATAGATGTGTCATTGGGAATGTGTCTATGTGTGTTCTTCGCTTCTTTATTGTTTTTTAATCGGGGAGGGAGGGTTCTGATTAGCTGATAGTATGTGTGTGTACATGCAGAGCAGATGTGTGCATATTTATTCTTCAAAGCATATTTTGTGCGTTTTTCTATGCTAATATCATTGATTCATTTGTATTTTTCTGTGCCTAGATGCTACTGAGTACTATTTTTTCACTTTTGATTTTTTGAGCCTGGGTTTCTGATCATTGCAGGGATTTGGAAAATAATAAATTTACAAACATATCAGGCAATACTAATCTGCCTCCAAATGTCACACTCTTGTAAGTTTCTGAACTTATTGTAAAGTTTGTACCGAAATCATTGTTGTGGAGAACAGAGATTTCCACATTTTTTTCTCGTTGTTATGTGTGTTCAAAAGATTAGTGTCATTTTGCTGAAGGTCAAGAATTGAACATTAGATTTATCATATATGCTCCATCATTTCTTAAATAGCTTCTCATGTTATTTGAAAATTACTGTATTTCAGGCTTGATGGGAATCCTCTATGCTCAAATAAAACCCTGAGTCAATTCTGTAGATCTGAAAGTGCTGATGACACAAATGGCCTATTTCCATCAAACTCGAGTAACTCGTGTCCTGCTCAATCATGCCCACCTCCTTTTGAATACTCTGTGGATTGTTTCTGTGCGGCTCCATTGCTTGTTGGTTATCGACTGAAAAGTCCCGGGTTTTCAAATTTTCTTCCATACTTGAATACATTTGAGGAATACCTGACTTCTGGTCTTAGTATACATACCAATCAGCTAAACTTTACTGCTCAGTGGCAAGCAGGACCTCGACTGAGAATGAACTTGAAGATTTTTCCTGTATATGTTGATAACACCAGTTCTCATACTTTTAATAGAAGTGAGGTCCTACGGATCAGAAGCATGTTCACAGGTTGGAAAATTCCTGACAGTGATTTGTTTGGGCCTTATGAACTGATCAACTTCATTCTCCTGCCTCCATACAATGATGGTAAGTCTCAGAAATTTCTTATGATCTACTAGAGTGCCTGGGGGAATTTGGATTTAATGCATACTATTAACAAAAAAATTGTGTTCACATTTTCTTAAGCTGGATGAACATTATGAATTTCAAGTCTAATCTCTGTTGAGTTAGTCATATAATTTTTTTTTTTGCACATGTTGAGCTAACGGTTTTCCATCTCGCTGTAAACAAATTAACTGTTGTCTCCATATGCATGCTTCACATGTTAAAGTTTGCAAAAATGGTATAAACTTTTGTTTTACCTCTCTTGCTATTGCTAATGCTAAGTGGTACAAGACTGTTTTGAAGCTTCAGTAATGGTCAATTTGACAACTTATATCTATTTGTGATATTCTGGATTAGTTTACATCTATTCAATTATTCCTCAATAAATTTTCTGATTTGCTTATCCCCTTGCATTTTGAGATGCTATAGCAAAAATTAAACAATTGTAACGTGACTATTCACAAAGAATTGCATGATCCAGATGAATTGTCATGTTCCAGAGTATATTGTTTGTGTTGCAGTTAAGTTAAATGCAACTCCACAAAAAGCTAGCTAAGCTTGGAAAGTTAATGTCACTAGAGCTCATCAATGAATAAGCTACTGCACATTATGTGCCATACTTATCAATATATTGAATTATCATATTTGCAAACTGTCATATGATTGTCCTCATACTGCTCATTATTGCTGCAGTGATTACCACCTCTTCAAAATCAGGGATAAGTACAGGTGCACTAGTTGGCATAATCTTAGGGTCAATTGCTTGTGCAGTGACGTTGTCCGCAATTGTTACTCTTCTTATATTAAGAATACAATTGAGAAAACATCATGCAGTTTCTAAAAGACGTCATGGTGAGTTCCTTATCATGAATCAGCTAGTATATTGTTATTTTGCTCTCACTTGTCTCAAGTGCTCTGCTTCTGTCACAATGAGAAGTATTGATGTTATTGTGTGCTATCTTTTTTTTTTAAAAAAACTGGGCTGTATTTGAAATTTAATTTTGTTTTATCGTCATTCAAAGTAGTCTTACTGTTTTCATATTAACCTTTGGGACTGTTCCTGTTGGTATGTTGCCATAATAAATTAAGGGAAAAATATGTTTTTCGTCCTTATAATTTCGGTCAACTTTAGTCTTCGTCCCCTGTACTTTAAATTCTATGTTTTTTGTCCCTCAATTTTTGTAAACCCCCAAACTGTGGTCCCTGCCCGGTCAATGAGATCTGTTAACCTCAATATTGAGTCACAGATAACTAACTAATAATCTAATTAAGTTTTTTTTATTAATTTTTAATTATTAAAATAACCCAAATTACTAAATTAGGTTTTTCACCTGAGCAATTTTACCCGATAAAAAACATAATTTCATAATTATGATTATTTTAATAATTAAAAAATTAATAAAAGAAGATTAATTAAATGGGTCAGCTATTTGGGGCTCACTTTTGAGGCTAACATGTAACTTTTGCTACCCAGCTCATCATGTTAACAGATCTCACTGGCGACCAGGGACCATGGATTTGGGGGTTTAGAAAGTCCAGGAAAAAAAACAAAGGATTTAAAATACAGGGACGAAGACCAAGGTTGACCGAAACTATAGGGATGAAAAACATATTTTTCCCATAAATTAATTTCATGAAAGAACTGTAAGATATCCATGTTAAGCCTCCTACTGGAGCCTATAATTGCATTCACTGGCTTATGTCCTAGTGAGAATCAAGAGGGGACCATAAACAAGAGGTGGAAGAAATTGAGCCCAAGTTGATCCACTTGATTCAGCTTGAAGAAAATAATAATTAGGTTTTATTAGTTAAGCTTTGGGCTTGTTTGTTTAGATCTTTTAGGATTTCTTTATATTTTAGGGCTTGTTTTCTTATGTTTTGGGCCTTGTAGGTTTTTATTAGTTTAGGGATATGTCGGGCTTATTAGCCTTTGGTGTTATTTAATTGTTTTAATTAGGCATGTATAGGGATTAACTAGCTATGAGCCCATTAGGTTTTTTAGTGAGCTTTTATAATGTGTGATCTACTCGTAAAACAATTAGTTTTGATTTTGAATAGAATTGGGGATTTTCCTCTTTGAGAGAGCTTTTGTGCCTCTTCAGGGTTCTTGGGTGAACCATTGACTTTGATCTTATCAAGGGCTTCATACTCTTGTGGCGATCTTCACTAGGCTTATGATTCTCTAAGATTGTGGCGCCTTTCTTCATCTTCTTTCTTTATTCCATCTTTTTATTCTTTTATTTGGGTTTTATTCTTGGTTCCAAATCTAAGGTTGATCATTGTTTTTGTGCGTCTCCAACCCTAGAAAGATCTGTTTTAGGATTCATGGCAATATGGATCTCATCATGTCCCTTTGATTATTTTTCCCTTCTTTTTGATATTAAGAGATTTTATTGGAGATGAGAGAGGTAAAGTACAGCTAGGTGGAATATAGAAGAATGTGATGTTGTTCAAAACTAAATTCTACACACAAAGGAACTTGAAAACCTGAATGCAGCAAGGCCATTCTGTACATATCAGAATTCAAAATAGAACAAGTTGCAAGTTAACAAATTTAAGGGGTTGCGAGTTGCAACAAATGCCTTTTTCCCTCCTTTTTATCATGACTTATGACTAAGAAGGTGAAAATGCTGCAGCGTTGCCTGTACATATTTTTAATATTGTCAAAATGTAGAAACAATTTAACTGCAGTTCAGATATTCATCTATAAGATCTGTAGATCTAGTTCACACTTTTTTTTTCCCAAGGTTTTTCTAACAGAACTTTAGATTTCCAGGGTGAAATTAGATCCACTTTTTCCTCCTGTTTTGAAATTGCAATGTTGGAATTTACAAAATTATGTGGCACTATGTGTTTACTGTTACTAACCATATCTAATTGGTTATCAAGAATGACTTTATTAAAGAATCTATTAACATTGATTTATATTTATTCTCAGCATCTAAAATCTCAATAAAAATTGATGGCGTAAGGGCCTTTAGTTATGGAGAATTGTCCTCTGCTACAAACAATTTTAGTAGCTCCGCTCAAGTTGGACAAGGGGGCTATGGGAAGGTATATAAAGGTATTCTTGTAGATGGAACAGTTGTTGCCATAAAACGTGCACAAGAAGGATCCCTACAAGGTGAGAAGGAGTTCCTTACTGAAATATCATTACTGTCAAGGTTACATCATCGCAACCTTGTGTCTCTGCTCGGATACTGTGATGAAGAAGGTGAACAGGTACTTCTCATTTCAAAATTCAGAAAATTTAACACTTTTTAGAATTTAATTTAGCAATTCTTGATGTTAATTTTTAAAGTTTTATTGTTTTAATATCCATAAATCCCATTGGCTTGCTATCACCTGTTAACTCCAGGAGGATATATTTTCCTACTAAAATTAGGATGTTGGTAAAAACTGATATAAAAAATCTTTTATAAAGAGGATGTAAACACATGATAATATGTTGGTCAGAATGACATCAAATGAAAAGAAGGAAGTCATAGTCGCAAAACACATCTAGATGTTCTTCAAGAGTCATACTTGAAACAGGGGTTTGTATGATATTTAGGCATCACCATAAACTGTTTTAAACTTCTAACCTAGAAAACTAAGGTAATCCAAGTCCTTGTTCTTTTTCTTCTTGTCCTTTCAAAATATTTTGGTGTTATAAACTCCCTTTTATATCTTCTTTCTTTTCTCTGACTGTATTGGATTTCCTCTATCTGGATGGTTGCTTCATGCTTGCAGATGCTGGTTTATGAATTTATGTCAAATGGCACACTAAGGGATCACCTTTCCGGTACATCTTTTGCCATTATTTTCTAATTTGCTGAAGTTGTCTATTAATTTGTTGGTTTCCATTACATTTTACTGATGACTTAGTAACAAGTAACAATAATAGATGCGGTGTAAATTTTCCTTCGTTCTGTCTGGATCCATTTGAAGCTCAATGATATTTAGATAATTTGTTTTAAAGAAGTTGTGTGCCTAATTGCCTTTTCATGTTGTCTCTTTTAAGTGTGTGTTTAATGTTTTACAACAGTTACATCAAAAGAACCCCTGTCTTTCGCCATGAGATTGAAGATTGCACTAGGGGCAGCTAAAGGTCTTGCATATCTACACACAGAAGCTGATCCTCCAATATTTCACCGAGATGTCAAGGCCAGCAACATATTATTGGACCCCAAGTTCTCTGCAAAAGTGGCTGATTTTGGACTATCACGACTTGCTCCAGTTCCAGATATTGAAGGGATTGTGCCTGGTCATGTATCTACCGTCGTAAAGGGAACCCCAGTAAGGCTTTCATTATTGGGTTTGGTTTTTCTAAAATTGTGCGTGTATATTAAGTAAAAGATTAGCAATCTTAATCAGAAAATGGAGCAAAAGGAGAAGACAGACTAAATAATATTTAGATCAGATATATTATAGATGTGTATTTATTATATAAAAATGACACCAATTTATACTACTAATCTAGGTCAAGTACTGATATAAGACTACTAACATAACAAGGCTCCTAAATCATGAATAACCCTACTATTCCAACACTTATTACCTATAAATTTGTCAAGTCTCTCTAAACCTCTGTCCAGGATACTAGTTCTGAAAACAATTATTGACTATTGAGGATTTTCATTCTATTCTCATTATACTGCTAATTTTGTCATTGGCACTGACCTTAATCACAGGTAATGTTTAGAGTGTTTCTTTTGGTAAAAGACGGTGGTGTGTCCCAAGTCCAAATTGCATCAGAGCTTGTTGTGATATCCTAAGTCCTACATTGGATGGAATGAATATTAAAATATAATATATAAAAGCATGCCCATGTGAACAACATGGGCTAGCTTTTATCTAAGCAATTCCCAATAGGACGAGTGTGTGTGTGTGTGTATTGGAAAGTTGATTGTATCTATTCAATGATTTTTTTTTATCTTTATCTGTTTTTCACTGTTTCAAATATGCAGGGTTACCTTGATCCAGAATACTTCTTAACTCACAAGTTGACCGACAAGAGTGATGTTTATAGTCTTGGTGTTGTATTTCTGGAACTTCTGACCGGGATGCAACCTATCTCACATGGCAAAAATATTGTTAGAGAGGTATTTGCTTACTGCTGGACTTAGTTTCTCTCCCTATTCCCTTACAAGTGTGATAGGGTCAAATTGGGATCAATAATTGATAAGTTTAATTTCTGTGATTTCTTTTATACATTTGAATCTAAAGATAACAAAATCTTCCTTTTCTGTCTATACTGCCTCATACCATACCCTGCATTCATACAGTACACGAGTGTTGCCTTTGTAATGGAATCGTGTCACCTCCATAGAAAGAGATCCCTCCCCCTCCCTGCTACGAGATTATGTCAGTGTCAACTCTTTATGTTTCTTTATGAACATTGGTCTTGTTTTGTGAATCTTTACCTGGACCAGCTTTTGCAAACCTCCCCCCTCCCAGTGAAGCAATTATACTTCCTGTCATTGTTCCCTTCCATGTTCTTGTCAAATTTGATTTGAAATAGTGGTTGCAGCTGTGATATCTTACTATTGTTCCATTATTTTAAGGTTTTAGGGGTAGATAGTACTGAGTATAGTATTTGGCTTAACATAGGTTCAATTAAATTAAATGTTTCCTAAGTAATTTTGTATCCTTTTCTCATGTAATTACCCCTTTATTCATTGCCCATCTCTTAGAATTTCAAATAATAGAGTGCTAGTGTTCCCGGCTCGAGTAGGATTGTCTCCCGTGGAAAATACCTGTGGTTAAACCAAAAAATAATAGTGCTTGACACTGATGCTATTCTAAATCTTTTTCAGGTTAATGTTGCATATCAATCTGGTGTAATATTTTCAATAATTGATGGACGAATGGGGTCTATCCATCTGAGCATGTGGAGAAATTTTTGAGTTTGGCCCTCAAGTGTTGTGAAGATGAGCCAGATGCACGGCCTAAAATGGCAGAAGTGGTTAGAGAGCTTGAAAACCTATGGTCTGTGATGCCGGATTCAGATACCAGGAGAGCTGAATCTATAACCAGTGATTCTGGCAAAGAAATCAGTGCACCATCTTCATCCTCTGCTATAAAGACTCATTTTGTATCAGGAGATGTGTCAGGTAGTGACCTTATTAGTGGAGTAATACCAAGCATCAAGCCAAGATAGAACTACAGAAATTGAAAAAGATAGCTTTAGATATGATGTAAAGTTTTCATTACCCTGTGAATTGAATAATGAGACCATATGTTAATTAGATTTCATCTTCACCCTTTACAATATTTTCTTTATACAATCTGATAATTGATAGAACACTGGCTTGTATATAACATATCGATTTTGTAGTTTGTACACCATTTAAACTGAGTTGTTTATGTAGTATAATTTAAGCATTAGGAACGTGAATTCCGTTTGAGGTAGCTTATTCAATGAATCATGGAAGTACAAACATCTGAAATATAAAAGCAGAATAAGAAATATAACACATAGTTGGACCATATTGACAGACAGAGCAAGAAATTAGAAATTATATTAGATTTTCTATTTCTCAAAGACTAAACTGCATGACCCTAAAAAAGTCGGACGAATTTGTTAGTTTACTCTTTAGAAAATCCTCATACAAAAAATATTTTCTTTCTTATTCGATAAACTGGTTCTTGTCAATGACAAAATTGTAGAAATAAAATGGAAAATGAATTTGTATTGTTTGGGTAATACACCGCTCGGATTAAGATATGGTTAAGCTTATTAACATGAGATTGACATATAGCATGTTTGGTTGGAAAGGATCTAAAATCATGGTTAAAGAAAGCTACTGAGGATACTCCTTTTGCATGATCTTCAATCTTTAAATGTTCAGACAGGTTATCAGTATAGTACATTGATCTCAATAAATGAGAATTTAATAGCCAACTGTCCATGCGTCTATTGTCACATCTCTTGCGCTGCATGGTTATGGCAATAAATTACGACAAATGTTATTTAGACAATAATTTCTTATAATGAGAGAAAAAGAGAATGCATTATAAAACATGAAGTATAACTATACTGTACAAATAACACATCTCACAAGACATAAATTACCGGTATGATTATAAAGGGAAAGTTTTATGAAAAAAAACTGAAATGGAAATATAAACTTTTTGCATGTGTAATGATTTGTTTATTTGGCATTATTTCTCTTGTTTATTTAGCACTATTTTTTTTATCTATTTGTCTTCTTTATGTATTTATTTATGGTTTTGTCACATTATATCTTTATTTAAATCAGTCTATTTCCAGAGTGTTTCATATCAAAAATGGGAAATGAGATAAAAAATGAGAAATGAGAGATTGAGATTAATGGGTTCATAATTTTGGTGAGCATGGTTACATAGTGGATGTTTTTTCATTCATACGAAATTCTAAGAAAATGTAGTTACAAATGGAGAGGGTTTCTTCTCTCTGTTTTTCCGTCCCTTTTCTGGGTGCCCCCTGGTGCCTTTTTATATTAGGCTAACTAGACTTGGGGCCCAAGACTTGTTTACATTGGATACTTATGATTAAAGAATACAAGTACAATTGGTCAAAGTACGCTTTCTGTCTGTTGCACCTTACGCTTAGCTGTGTTGTTTTCCCTTTTTATGTCACTGTTACATGGCTTTCTTTGAGGCCAGAAGTGGTGCCCTCTATTTTGGTGTAAAACTCTGTTGCCCCCTGCCTCATATTTCTACTACCGTCGCTGTGCAAGCTGGCAGTTGTCGTGTGCAGGCTTGGCAGCTTGTTTCTGACATTCAACCACGCACGCCTTCTGTCGCGCTTTGGTCCCTTATCTCTCGCTGTCTATTTGTTCAACTCCTCTTTTCCTTTTCTCTGAGGTATTGAAATCAGTTCTCAACATTGCCCCCTTGCACATACAACATGTAATGTTGTAATGTGCAATCTGAACTGGGGATTGGTCTTGTCATATTTCGCTGTTCGAGCGTCAATGGTTCGCTCTGGTAGTGTAGGTGTGATGTCAGCTTCGCCTTCTAGGATATAATGTGCCGCCAGGTTCGCTCTCGTGCCTTCTAGGCACGGCTTTGTGTCTGTCTGCTTGGTGCACCCTGTGTCTGCTAGGTACGCCCTGTGATGTACGCCTCGCTTTGAGGCTTTCTATCTGTGTGAGCTTTCTGTCTGCATATTTCCGCTTTCCCTCCGGTGGGTTGTTTTTGATCTTTGTCGCATTTCGGCTTCCAAAGCGTCTTTTCTGGATTGGGACTATGGCGTTTGCCCCTTTGCACTTGGTGTTGCAACAGTTTTATGTTCGCCATCGCATCTCCTCAGCGTACTTCTTTCATTAAGTCATCTAAAGATGTTGTCTTTCACTATTTGTAACCTGCTTTTTGAATCATTCTCAACAGGGGTGATGTTAAACATAACCATAATTCAAGTGTGAGTTAGTAGTCAAACCTGAATTTTTGCCTATGATCGGCGTTGATCATTTTACCTCTTTGATGCTTGGGGGTAATCCAACCATGAGAGGCGACAATATAAGATAATATCTCAAGTATCATTCTTATAAGGGCTGTTATTTGTTATAAGAGTTATACAACCAAAGGTCAAACATGTTTTCCTATCGTTCATGCTAGCGTAATTGTTTATATAAATGAAGAAATGTTGTTCGTGCGTGTAGCACTATGATAATCGAAGGCTTTTAGGTGCCTTCTGAAGACGCCCTCCAGACGGAGCGAATTTTGTTACAGTGGATGCGAAATGCTTTTAAGACATGCACTTGTTTCAAAAAAATTCTTTACCTTAAAATTGATGATTATCAATGTTGGGTACATTGGATCTTGTTTGTGGAGTTATGCCTTTCTCTGCTCAGTATATAAAATTCATTGTGTGTGTTGCTGGATTTTGGGGGCGTTTATGCCAATTATAACCGAAAGCTAAAAATGATCAAGAGAAGTTTATCGCTAGTCAGAAAAATTAAAAATGTTCTAACAACGCTGATCATTTCTTTTTTGATCCTTTGTTAAATACAAGGCTTTGCATATGGTCCCTCACGCTTTGCATGATTCTTGGGTATTTCGATTAGGAGAGACATATGTTTTCCACTTTTGTCGTTTCTTTAGGCGTATTCCGCTAATAACTTTGAAACGGTAGTTTTTGCATATGCAGAAGGCCTTTTAATGCCTTTCATATCTTTACTTTTCTAAGCGTTTTGCTAATTGCGACAAGTATCATAGTGCGCTTTTTATGTTTATATATGTTTTTAGGCGTGCTAGGTTCTAAGTGTCTTGAGAAGGGTACGCCTTTAACCCCTCCTAAGTTGTGCACTTAGACCCGCAATGTAGCTAGGCGTGCTAGGTCATAAGCGTCCTTGAGGAGAGTGCTCGCAATTCTCTCCTAAGTTATTTCGCTTAAGCCCGCGAAATATGTAGCTAGGCATGCTAGGTCATAAGCGTCCTTGAGGAGAGCGCCCGCTGTTTCATCCTAAGTTATTCGCTTAAGCCCGCGATATATGTAGCTAGGCATGCTAGGTCATAAGCGTCCTTGAGAGAGACGCCTGCTGTTCTCTCCTAAGTTAATTCGCTTAAGCCCGCGATATATGTAGCTAGGCATGCTAGGTCATAAGCGTCCTTGAGGAGAGCGCCCACTGTTCTTCTCCTGAGTTATTTGCTTAAGCCCGCGATATTTTGAACTCTTTTCACCATATCATTCTTGATTTTGCTCCCTGAGCAATCTCTTCATGTTCGATTTTTACATATACATATATATTTTACTGTTGGGATTTTGTCGTTCGTTTTAGGTGTGTGGCTTTTCCTTCTTTCACTAAGCTTTTGAGCGTGATCCTTTTTTCAAGTTGCATGGTATGCGTAACAATTTACTCAAGTCGATATATGGGTTTGACGTATTAATTCGTTTCGTTTAAAAATGCAGAGTATATATGCGTGTTTGCAATCGCCTATCGTTTTCTCTCTTTATGCAATATTGCCTTTTCAATGACGCACTTAATGATTCAGCATATCCATCAACTTAGCAAGTAGCAATTTCTTAAACATGTAATAAGGTTTTGTATAGCAAGCGTATATAAATTAATCATAATTTTGAGTTAGATTTCTAACCTGGGATGGTCGCTTTCAACCTTTGCTTGCATGCGACACTTTGTACAAGGCGTGTATTTCGCTCGTCCAACTTGCCTTGACTCGGGTATTGTGCCTCTTGTATTCTACTGCTTCTACCTGGAATGGCCGCTTCTCTTCGTGGGCGCCTTCTTTCGCGACGCGTTCTGCTTCCTTAAGGGTGTGGAATGTTAAGACGCTAGGGTCATTCAGCGTGACTGGAGCGGCAGCGTTTCGTCTCTCTGGGCAACGTCTCATGGTTCTCCCCATGACTTGGGGTGAACGTCTTTCTTTTGCGAGCATTCTGCTTCCTTGAGCGTGTGAAGTACCAAGCTGCTGAGGCCGTTCAGTGTGACCGGAGCAACAACGCCTTGTCTCCTTGGCCGACCTCTTATGGCTCTTATATGATCTGCGGAGCGTCCTCAAGATTCTTCTGTGCGTTGGGACAACCATCCCTGCCGTGAGCGTTAGCCCCCAACGCACGTCGTTCCCTTTGTGAGCCTCATGCCCCTCATGTGCGTTGTTGCTTTTAATGTCGTGTCGACCTCTGCCCCCTTTCAGTTTTTTTTACGCTAGCATGGGGGTGTTTTCCCCATCTCGAGCACCTCTTTTTCAAACCTTGAGGAAGGAGTTATTTGAATCAGAGAACGTCGGTTGGCTCATTTTCTCGAGAGCGTTTTCTTTTCTCCCTCCTCTTTTCTTAGGATCTGGAAGGAGGTCTTCTAGAGTAAAAGTAAATGGTCCTTTCATGAAGCGTTTTTTGTTTTCGAATCATCCGACTTTCGCAACCATGCCTCCCTAGTGAAGTCGCCAAATGTTTAGATCAAAAATGGGAAATGAGTATAAGAAGAAAATGAGAAGAAATGAGAGTTTATTTGGCATATGTATGTGTGATTATAAAGGAAAATAACACATATGTATGTGTCAATTCCTCCCTATACTGTACAAATAACACATCTCACAAGACATAAATTACTGTATGATTATAAAGGGAAAGTTTTATGAAAAAAAACTGAAATGGAAATATAAACTTTTTGCATGTGTAATGATTTGTTTATTTGGCATTATTTCTCTTGTTTATTTAGCACTATTTATTTTATCTATTTGTCTTCTTTATGTATTATTTATGGTTTTGTCACATTATATCTTTATTTAAATAAGTCTATTTACAGAGTGTTTCATATCAAAATGGGAAATGAGATCAAAAATGAGAAATGAGAGATTGAGATTAATGGGTTCATAATTTTGGTGAAGCATGGTTACATAGTGGATGTTTTTTCATTCATATGAAATTCTAAGAAAATGTAGTTACAAATGGAGAGGGTTTCTCTCTCCTGTTTTTTCCGTCCCTTTTCTGGTTGTCGCCTGGTGCCTTTTTATATAGGCTAACTAAACTTGGGGCCCAAGACTTGTTTACATTGGATACTTATTGATTAAGAATACAAGTACAATTGGTCAAAGTAGGCTCTTCGGTCTGCTGCACCTTACGCTTAGGCTGTGTTGTTTCCCTTTTTATGTCATTGTTACATGGCTTTCTTTGAGGCCAGAAGTGGTGCCTCTATTTTGGTGTAAAACTCTGTTGCTCCCTACAATCATATTTCTGCTACCGTAGCGCTGTGCAAGCTGGCAGTTGTCACTGTGTGTAGGCTTGGCAACTTGCTTCTGACACCGCACGCAGCCTTCTGCTGCGCTTTGGTCCCTTGTCTTCGCTGTCTATTTGTTCAGCTCCTCTTTCCTTTTCTCTGAGGGATTGGAAATCATTTCTAAACACATAGTACTAATTAATTAAAGCTATGACTATAAGCTGGTAACTGTTTATTTTAAACAAATAATATTATAATAATTAAATAATCACAAAAATATTAATTAAAGTGGGTTTGTCAAGGAGCAAGACGGTGTTCGTATCTGAAAAGTCGCAGTTCGAACCCCACTCGTCTCCTTGGGGTGAGTAAAATGTAAGTACCTCTGTAAGTGCTCAAAGAGCCCGGAGGCTTTTTGGACTGGGGTACCATCCTCTCACCCTAAAATTTAATTTGTGACCAAAAAAAAGCTATGCGTAGCGTTTGGTAGATGAACAGTGCGGGACAAAATGGAATATAAAGAAGGCAACGGGACAAAAAATGTTTTATGCGATGTGGTGGTTGAATCAGAACAAATATGATGATCTTTGTTCAATTACATATATATCCTTATCAATTTGTTATTTAATAGTATTGAAAATTTTAATTAGGGGTTCGATAGTGATAGTAGGGATGTAGGGCGGGCGATGGACAGCGGTGATGGTGGCAACAACGATGGTGTGTAGGGTGTAAGCGAATGGTGGTCGTAAAATGTGTAGATGGTAGTAGTGGCAGGGGCGACGAACATGGTAGTGCGGTGATGGCAATGACAATTGCAGTGGTCGCGGTGGCGACAACGATGGCGGTGACGGCAACGACGATGATGGTGGTGACGACGGTGGTGGTATAGGGTGTCGAGCGACAATGGTGGTGGTGAAATGAGTTAGGTGGCAGCGGCGACGATGACAGTTGCGGTGGTGGTGGAGACAACAGTGGCGGTGTAGGGTGTCAGGTGACAATAGTTAGGTGGCGACGACGGAGATGGTAGTGGCAGTTGCAGTGGTGTAGGGTGCCAACGATAATAGTGGTGGTAAAATGTGTTAGGTGACAATGAGGGAATAACAATTTTGGGAAGAAGGTTAGGAGCGTCGGTGATAGTTTTGTCAATAAAAATTAATAATGAGATGTTCTGTTATGTTATCTTTAGTTCCGCTTTTTTTTATAGAACAAAAGTGTTCCACTTTTCAATGATATGTCACGTTCTGTTCTACTTTTAAAATACATCGAACATAAAATAAAATCTATATGTCCCGTTCTGTTCCGTTCCAAAGTGTCTACCGAACGCTAGCTATAACTTATAAGTCGGTAACTGTTTATTTTTAAACAAATAATATCATAATAATTAAATAATAGCAAATCTTTTTTCATCTCAGTTAGATGAAATTAAATATTTTTAGATATCTTCAACAACCAAAATTAATACTCCAATGACATTCTCATTTATGGGCAGGTTTGACCAGATTCAAGAAAATGAATTTTAAAAAGTATTGTTAATTCCTATATTAAAGTGCTTACAATTAGTAATTAGGATGCCTAATCCCCTCCCTTGTAGTGGATTGTACTCAAAAGAGAGGTCTTTTCCAATATTGTGACTCTGGTCAAACCTGCTATAAATAGTTAAAAATAGGATTGCTTTTTGATCCAATTAACTTATTTTACCCAATTCAAATTCAAATTAACTTAATTTTCTTTTCGGTCAATAACAATTTGTTAACTGAATGGGTCGGTGTGTGGGCGTTGGTTGTAGCCGTCAAAGGAGCGCGGGTCCAACAAGCAAAGCAAATTCTCGAACAATCTGGGCCGCCAACTATGGGCCTAAAGTCCAAAAGTCTGCATACGTATAAAAGGATCACCTTGTTCTTCCCCTTCTCACATTTTCTAGGGTTTTCATTTTCAGAGCGCACAACACAGCGCAACCATGGGAAGGAGTAAGCAACAACTTCAATTTCTTTCTCCTTCTCAATTCAATTTTAAGCTTGTAATTGAAATGAATTTAAGTCATTCTGATTTTAATTTTCTCACTGTATGACTGAACATGTTGATGATTAGGACCGGCGAGGTGTTACCGGCAGATAAAGAACAAGCCATACCCGAAGTCACGGTTCTGCCGCGGTGTTCCGGATCCGAAGATCCGAATCTATGACGTAGGGATGAAGAAGAAAGGGGTAGATGAGTTCCCGTTCTGCGTGCACTTGGTGTCATGGGAGAAGGAGAACGTTTCGAGCGAGGCACTTGAAGCGGCACGTATAGCATGCAACAAGTACATGTCGAAGTTTGCGGGAAAGGACGCGTTCCACCTGCGCGTGAGGGTGCACCCCTTCCATGTGCTGCGCATCAACAAGATGCTATCGTGCGCAGGGGCGGATAGGCTCCAAACAGGGATGAGGGGTGCGTTTGGGAAACCTCAGGGGACGTGTGCTAGGGTAGACATTGGTCAGGTTCTTCTCTCCGTTCGGTGTAAGGATAGTAACGGTAATCACGCTCAGGAGGCTCTGCGTCGTGCCAAGTTCAAGTTCCCCGGTCGCCAGAAAATCATTGTCAGCAGAAAGTGGTCAGTTTTAGACTTTTAGCTACCTTTTTCTCATTTTGAATCTTGGATTCGTCCACCTAATCTTACATTAGGCACACATTGTTGAATTTACCATTGATTTTGACATAGATTATTGATTAAAAGATAAAAGTAAGTACTTATTATATTAAAAATATTTAGTTTTTTATTTTTTGAAATAATCGAAATAGAATGGTTTGAATACTTTTACTTTTAATAAGATAGTAGTTTATGTGAATTCATTTTGAAGAAAAAAGAGAAAAGGGCTAGGAAATAAACGGTAATAATTGATAATATGTCAGTTATATTAGAGCTTGCTTATATAAGGATGAATGAGTTTTTCATAGAAAAATAAATGAGCTTGCTTTCATTTTGTGAAATTAATTTAACTTTGGCAAATTTTCCTACTTGTTAACTTGGTTAATCCAACAAGTTATGCTACAGTTTCTTAATTATGGCAAGTGGTTATAGTCATGGGCAGTTGGGCACACAATTCTGTATAATCCATCGCCATGGCATGTGGTTTTTTGATATAATTGGAAAACAATTATCTTCTGCGAATGTTATTTTTCTTCATGTCCTGTTTGTGTGTGTGTGTTTTATTTAGCCGTGATGCCTAGTAACTTAATAATTGTTTTCCAATTATTTTTAGGGGATTTACTAAGTTGAGCCGAGCTGAGTATTTGAAGTTGAAGTCTGAGAACAGAATTATGCCGGATGGGGTCAATTGCAAGGTTTGTATCTACTACGATATGACTATAATTATCATTTTATGTATGGTTTCGGAAAAAAGTTACAGCAATGTGATTCATGGTTTGTTGGATAGTTAATAGTTAAGGGAGCTTGGAGATTTTGACTATATTTTGGACCGATCAGGGGATTGCTAAACTTTTTGTTTCTGTCTTTTTCAGGTTCTTGGGTGCCATGGACCTTTGGCAAATCGTCAGCCTGGAAGAGCTTTCTTGCCAGCTACTGCTTAGGCCATTTAGAGCTTTCATGTTGTTTACAGTTTGAACTACCGTAACTATAAAACTGTTTCAGTCTGTGTTTCGTTAGTAGAGATTTGAATTTTGTATTACGTATGTTCATGTTCTTGTTCTTTTAATTTCGTAATGTGTGAGACAGATATATGCATTTCGATTAAAGTCGCTATATGTGGTTATGATTATACCATCTGTCTTTTTGGTTCTGTTGAGAATCAGTTTTATGTTATAGACGCTTATGATCTTCCTCTTTATGTCATATGGTAATGATTCTAAAAGGACTTCGATAAATAGATTAGAGAGAAAACTTAATTCATTGCATTGATACTCAGAGAAATACAAAGAGCCTATTATAGGCCAAAGGAAAGGCAGTGCGCGGTAAGCAAAATTGAAAACAGAAAGGTAAAAATGGAAATATGTTACAAGCTATCAATGTGTGAATGATGTGGGACTCCAACTACTTCAGGTTTTCTTTTCTTCCTTCTCTAATTTTGATATTCCCCACAAGCTAGAGGATGGAATATGTCCAGAACTCCATGCTCGGTAAATTGGAGTTTAAAAGACTTAGGCAGTAAAGCTTTAGTGAAGAAATCAACCACTTGGCAAGAAGAAGTAACAGGTAACAACCGCATGAGCCCGGAGTGTAGCTTGTCCCGGACCACATGGCAATCTATCTCAAGGTGCTCAGTTCTCATGAAATACAGGGTTATTTACAATGTGTAAAGCTCTTTATATGGATTCAGAAGAGTATCTTCTAAATAAACTGAAATTAAATACTGGTTCCTGTAGGATGAAAAAATAAAATAAAACTAAATGGCTATATAAATGGGGTGGTGTTTTAACATAAAGAGCTATATCATTTCTGATTTCTTTCTCATTAAACATATATTTGTAAAAATATTTTGCAGGCTTGTGATTGGAAATGAATTAACAGGTCCACTGCCGGAGGAGGAGCTTGGCTATCTTCCAAACCTTGATAGAATACAGATTGATCAGAACAATATATCAGGACCTCTACCTACATCATTTGCAAACTTGAGCAAGACGAAGCACTCGTAAGGTTCTTTACTATGAAAATGTAGTTTAATGACCACTCTTGCTAGTTTTATTTGAACTCTTTTATTTCTCAACATTTTAAGAAAGTAATGTTTCATTTTCCCCCAATGGAACAGTCACATGAACAATAATTCACTTAGCGGGCAAACACCACTGGAACTTTCCCGATCACCCAACCTTGTTCACCTGTAAGTTGGTGATTGGATATTGTTGACATGATTGCAGTCAATACATATTTGTTTTATTTAATCCTTAATTATCATGCCTATATCATGTTCACAAGATGTTTTTCTGGATCTGCAGCCTCCTCGACAACAACAATTTATCAGGATATCTTCCCCCTGAGCTATCCTCTTTGCCAAGCTTACTTATACTGTATGATTTCTTATTCTTTGTTTAATAAGTGTGAGCGTGTAAGTAATATAGTTAAATTTTTTTAAAAAAAAAATGGATGCAAAAGCACATATTCTTGATGTAGCTGATGACATTTTGATTCTCTTACCTTGTGAATCAATCCCAGTTACCTGTTGCATTCTTATAACAATATAACTTCAATGATTTGGATTGTCACTAAAATATAAAGTGTTAGAATATCTAGAGGATATCTCATAATATTATGATTATATTTTAAAATACTTTGAAGTATCCTAGATAATATCTTAGGAATAGTCTCCACATTTCTTTATATTTCATGATTTGTCTCCTCATTTAATATGGATTACAAGTCTAGTTTTAGTATACATAGGGGTAACTACCTTGTCTTTGTACCATCTTTGTAAGTCTGTAACATATCTTTCAGAAAAATATCTACATAATTTTATTATTCTGGCTATTCCTCTTTAATCCTTTTTTATGTTCTCTTACATAACTGTTTTGATAAATATTCCTTTTTGTGTAATTAGATTTTTGAAGTGTTCTTTCGAATTTTCTTGTTCTTGCAATAAACTTGATAACAATAACTTTGGCGGAAATTCCATTCCGGATGCTTATGGCAACATGTCAAAATTGTTGAAGTTGTAAGTGAATTTTTTTAATCCGTTGTCTGTAAGTAGGAATGACGATTATACAAAAGAGAGAAATGTTAGCCAGGAACTATAAACAAATGGCAAAAGATTAAAAAAAAATGCTTCTGGAAATCGTGTATAAACAGTTGACTGCATGGTAGAACACCATAAATGAAAACAATCCTTTACAGAGTTATTTGACTCATTAAGTATGACATGGTTGCATCATCTTTCTTTCAAATCAGTACCATAACATTCATTAGCAATGATTCTCTGTTGCTATTACACAGTTTTTTTTTAACTGTGGTCCATTCTTTTTTGTCTATTTTTTTTTGGAGGATAGCACTGAGTCACTCTTTGTACTTAACCTTTCCTTTGCTTAATGAAGTTTCTCATCACAATAAACATTTTTAGTTTGGTTAGGAGAAGAGTTTGATGTCAAGTTTGACCATGTAAATGTTGTCATTGGTTTCTTGATATAGTCAGGAGCCTTGGGGATTGTAACTTGCAAGGACCAGATCCTCATTTAAGCAGGATGTTGCTATTGGTTCATTTATCTGTATTAGAAGTGACCGTTCTTAGACAAAGTGAAGACATTCTTAAAAGAAATTCTGGTGCAGTTTATAACTGTTTTTACTGACCATTGTTGTGTAAATTCCATTGATCTCGGTTCCAATCAGTTGAATGAATCAATTCCTCCAAATGTGTATGCGCGGACAGTGTCAACACGCTTAATTTGAGGGTGCCTCATATCCAGATATGTCAGCTTCTGCAAAACTTCAGGAGGTGCAGATTGTCCCACTAGTGAAACTGCATTGGGAGCAGTCCAGAATCAGAATTGATACACAATTTTGTTTATAGAACACAACTTCTTGCTGTTATTCGATTTTATTTTTGGGTGGGGGTGCTAGATGTGACTTGTGCTATCCAAATATACTGATTTCATCTCATTTCCCAACAAAAACACTAGAAACTAATTGCTAATGTGCTCATAATGCTCATTTATAGTTTTTCCTCTCACGGGCATATATTCTTGCAACAGTTTTCTATTTGAAATTATGATTAGGATTTTCCATGACAGTACCAGACCAAAGCATTGGAGAATCAAACACCATTTGAGGTCTAGTATGGTTATAAACCATCTTTGAAATTTATCAAGATATTTGGTTCCTTGTGCATCACTCATGTTCAGCAAAGCAAGCGAGACAAGCTAGATAAAAGAGCATTAGTAGGAATTTTTATAGGATACAACACATTTATCAAAGCCTATAAAATCTTTCATCTGCAAACCTAAGAAATAGTTGTCAACATCGATGTTCACTTTGTGGAAGATGAAGAATGGAGTTCGGATGATACAAAGAAAACATAATGGTCACTACATATGTAAAGTTCAAGTTTTCACCTTCCAACTCAGAATAAAATGAAGATGAAAGCTGGCAGAATGAATCAGTGGATGATGTTCTGGTAAGAGGCATCAGAATACTATCTGAGGTTTATGAAAGATGCAATATTGGTGTGTGTGAACCTGCAGATTATGATGAAGCAATGAAAAGTCAAAATTGGATAGTTGCAATGAAGGAGGAGTTTCCAATGATTGAGAAAAACCAAACCTGCATTCTTGTGAAAAACCTCAAGGCACGAAAGTAATCGGGGTCAAATGAGTATATAAAACTAAGGGGCCGTTCGGGGTGGTTTTCGGTTTTCAGTTTTGAAATTTTTAAAAACCAAAACCGTTTTTTTTTTAGTTTTTAGTTTTCAGTTTTCAATTTTTTCTGTTTCCAGTTTTTAAAAACTTGTTTCCAATTTTTAAAAACTTGTTTTAAGAGAAGTGTATCATAATTCAAATGACCATATTATATGTCATTCTCGATATGAACCTACCAAAATAATAAAAAAAACAGTTCATGTGAAAAAAAAAGATAAAAAAATTAATTTGATACACCAAAAATATTAAAAATAAGCAAATTTTATATATAAATAATATATTTAAAAAATTGATTAACCCTAACTAGTTAATTAAAAATTAAAAAAATAAGAAACAATGAAAGTGGTATTAATAAATATTATACTCAACCACACCAACACTAATAAATATAAAATATCATGTCATCTGAATATATCCAAGAAATGATAAAAGTGCATATGGTTTATATTCAAAAAAGTCATAATAGTTAGATCCTTGAATATAACTATGGTGCTACATTAGTTGCATTCCATAATCGTTGAGCCAATCAATCTCGGAAATCAGCCATCCTACGAGTATCTGCTGTAGTCACTTGTGGTGGCACATATTGCTCTCCTGTAATGTTCTCATCTGATTCTTCAACTTCTAACTCAATATTTTCATCAGCATATTGTGTAAAAGAGGATCATCCCGCATCTCCATTTTAATGAAATTATGATAACACAACATGCAATAGGAATATATTTCTGCCTTTTCAATGCATAAGGCAACATTGATTTGAGAATAGGAAAACGAGCTTTTAAAACCTTAAAACATCTTTCAATCACATTTCGTAATGAAGAATGCATGTAATTGAATAACTCCTTTGGACCTTGGGGTGTTCGTTGGCCTCTGTAATCACGCAAGTGATATCGTTCTCCCCGATATGGTGAGAGAAAGCCAGGCATATTGGTGTATCTAGAGTCCACAACATAATATTTACCTTCAGGAGGAATAGGAAAATGATTTTCTGGGTTATAAATAGTTTCTAAAAATATCCTTGAGTCATTTGCTGTACCCTCCCAACCACCTATAACAAATGTGAACTTCATATCGAAAGAGCAACAACACATGATGTTGATAGTCGGCTCAAGTTTCCTTCCACGGTATGGAATTTGGTCATCTTTAGGAATACATGCCGCAATATGGGTACCATCAATAGCTCCTACACAATTCTGTAAAAAAAAAATTAAAAGAATTAATGACATATAAAAAATAAAAAGATTCATTCATGAATAACTTTTTGTAGAATGAATAAAAATATTCATTTAAATTAAAAGAATTAATGACATAAAAATAAAAGAGTTAATGAGATATAAAAAATAAATTTAACATGATTACCTTGAAAAATGGATAATATCTTGGATTGAATCGTATCTCAGGAGAAACTTCATCAAAGCGAGGAGGAACAATAAATTCCTTGGAAAGGGAGCAGATGACTTTTAAGACACGCTTGAAATGCCTATGAATAGTATCCACAGAGTGTTGAAAACGATCACCTGCAAATCTTGTTCTCACTGTTTGGCAAACAATGAGTAAAAAAATAGCAACCTGCTCTTGAACAGTCAAGAATCTGGTCTCTTTTAATTTCTTCCTTTCTTTTAACAATTCACACAATTTCATAAACTGGGATGATGTCATTCGGAATGTATCATAACAGTTCTTTGGATGACTGTTTAATACTTCAACCACCCATTCGTGTCCAGTAAATCTTGAGGTCCGCTGTGGTTGAGGTTTTGGCTTCAACAAATTATTATATTCAAGGTTAATGTAAAGACACATAACATTTTCAAGTTCATCATCTGAATCATCCAACAAACTCCTAATAATGACATCCATCACAATTATCCTGCAAATTGGAAAATTGTGCCACAATAAATATTAAAATTTATAAATTATAAATTATAAATTATAAATTATATAACTAAAAGTAATTATAAAAAATAGGATTCATAATTCCAACAATCCACACCATTACATTAACAAATTGGAAATAGAAAAATATGTCTTAATCCAAACATAAACCTAAACATTCAAAATCCACCACACAAATGTCTTAATCCAAACATAAACATAAACATTCAAAATCCACCACACAAATGTCTTAATCCAAACATAAACATAGACAAAGAAGATACATTAAAACATTAGATAAATTAAGGAAGATTAAGAATCAAATCTTTCTTCCGATCAATTGATAATGCCATAAACACATCTCTCCACATGGGATCTTCCTTCAACATCTTTACTGCCTTAGCAAAAGAAGCACCATCAATTCCTTCAAGTTCTTGAAGGACCTTTAAACAAGCCATCATTGATTCTTTATCTTGTGCCATATTGCTTTGCCCATTAACTTCCCCTGTAGCAGTAGTGGATGACCCTACAACATGGCTTGTGTCCATCCTCTCTAAAATATCAACTTTCCTCTTAGAACTTTCTCCCATAATCGCCAAGGCATTAGCTAATGCAATTTGAGCATTCTCTCTTCCTTTCCTTTTCTTAATGTTGGTACCAACATTTGCTTTTTTTTTATTGAGTTCCATTTCCCTCTTGGTCAAAATCATTGTCACCTTCACTATCATCATCATCACTGATTGAAGGGCTTTTGGTAGAAGCATGTTGATTTGCACCAGATGCGGTTGTGTCCCCATAAATGACACATAGTTTATCATAATGTGGACATCCTTTCTTTTTAAACTGCTTTGCAAACTTGTACTTCTGCGAAAAAAAATGTCAATATTATATTTTAAAATAATATGCTAAAAACATACCGTAGTTGTGAAACCATTAAATAGGAACATACCTCACATAACTTCTTCCATTGATCATTAGTGGCAGTAATTTGTCCAGTTGATGCAATGAACCCCAGTCCAGTCTCCATTTTCAACAAATTAGAAAAATCCTTCCATCTTCCTCTCAGTTGATTGAATTTGTTCTTAAATTGGTCAGACGTGTATTCCTTGTCATAATTATTTTTCAACTGTTCCTTTATATGCCTCCATGCGGCCTTTGTAAGTGTAGTAATTTATCTATTACCTTTCTTAACTTCCTCTTTCATTAAACATATGAAATGAGATTCAATATGTGCAGGCCATATATCTTTCTTAGATGCTAAAATTTCAACCACGTCTTCCCCAACAACTTCATTCTCATTTTCCATCTAAGAAATATCTCATTAATTATTAGAATAATTCTATATAACCAAACAGGAAAAAATCTTATTCTTACAATTAACAAATAAGAATAAATTTGTATGGAAATAGTTTGGCTCACTTTCTCTTGACTAAAAAGATCATTAATTATAAATATCCCAACCAAATAAAAAAATTGAGAGCACACAAAGACATAAGTAATTCACGTGAAAAGGTAAATTACAATGAATAAAACACAAGTCCAAGCACTACACAAAATTAGAGCAACATTCATTAAGGCAAAACTAAAAAGGTAAAGAAAAAAAGAAAGAAAAAGAATTAATTAATGTAGAAAGAACAAGAATAATATAAATACATGCTCAATGCCCTGTTGCTGTTAAAACGGGAGGAATTGATTAATTAGAGCAACATTTATATGTTTAGTCATTTTGCTTTTAACTTATTCCACCCCTCTGCCATATCCTTTTTAAATTTAAAGAGCTTTTCACTATCTTTTTTATATGGACAGGCATATGCACTGCAATTTACAAACTATATAAGCATAATTATACAGGTTAAATTTAAAGTAGACAGGGGGGAAAAAATAAATGGAATTATCAAAGGCATATGTAACAAAGGCAATTTCCTTTTCCAGAACATCTAATATTAACTATAAACACTACTTGTTGGGTTCTAAGGCTATCAATCTCAATCCCTATAAACCATTATTTAGAGTAGACAATAGGGGAAAAATAAATAGAATTATCAAAGGCAAATGTAACAAAGAAAATTAACTATAAACACTACTTGTTGGATTCTAAAGGCTATCAATCTCAATCACTATAAACCACTATTAGGCTACCAATAAGGCCCTGAACAGAGCCAGCTTGTCAAAAGGAAATCTAGAAGCCTAAGAAGGGTCGCATTTTACCTTTAGTCCACAAGCAAGAATGCAAGATCTTCTTATGGGTCACTTCAACTGGAGCCTTTGTCTGGTCAAGAAGATAGATATTGTTTAAATACTTGATAAAACGAATACCATTACATCAATAACCAAAAGATAAAAGTAAGAAATTGACTTCCAAAGAAAAGTATAATTTCATTTCAAATGTATATTCATGCATTCTTATAAATTGTGTATTGCTAAAGGAAAAAAGAATACAGGCCTAGCCCCCTTTCACACACAATCTGGACTTTATATAACAAATGCAAATTAATCTCCCCGGGAACTTACTTCTCCAGCACCCAGGAATAAGAAGGTTCCCCCAACTAATTTCAGGGAAGCAAGCAATCCTGCTAATACCACGGATGTTGTACCCTGAATTAAACCAACTCTATTTGATTCATTGATTAATTGTACACTGACAACCACAAATCATAACTCAACTTCATCGCTTTTCTTACTCACCGGTAAATTTAAACCCTCCTAAAGAACATATGAAATATAACGAGAAGAACGAAAAGTCACCTTCAGAATATTTGGTGCAAAATCACGAGCCAACCTCTTGTTCAGAACTGAAACAGAGAGCAATGTTGAAGTAATAGAACCATAAACTGAGACACAAAAAACAAGCACCAAGGTTACCAAACCAACCAGAAACTGAGACGTACAAAAACCAAGCGCCAAGGTTCACGAAAAGGAAGACTTACCGTGAGCACCGCCGCCGCCGCCGCCCTACAGTGAGAACCAAACAGACGCAGAAGAAGGGTCCAGAAAGGGGGTTAGGTCTGTGGAGAGTAGAGAGTGGAGAGTGGAGAAAGGTTGTTTTGTCTCGATAGCAATTGAAAACTCAGCCCCTTTTTAAAAAACCTTTTTTATGGTTTTTAAAATTGGGTTTAAAACGTTTTGAAACCGGGTAAAAACCAACTCACTCAGCCCCTTTTATCCGAACATGTTGCGTTTTCAATTTGGCATTTTAAAACCAAAAACCAAAAACTGGCAACCACCCGAACGGGCCCTAAGCTAATGATGATGGTTCTATTAACAAACACAAGGCAAGACTTGTGTGAAAGGTTATGCTCGGATTTTTTGTGTAGACTACTCAAATACGTTTGCACCAGTTGCTCATTTGGACATCATCAAATTGTTACTTGATGTTGTTGCTTAAATAGAATCGGAGAGTTTATCAACTTGATGTTAAATCAACTTTTTGAATGGTTTTTGAAACGCACCGTTTCATTTAGTTAAAAAAAAAGAAAGAAAGGGTTAGTTTCTCATATACGAGAAACATAAACCCCAAACCCTCATTCTCCTTTTTCTTCTTCGTGCGACCTCCCCCCTCCATTCCTCGTCTTCTTCATTTTCTTCTTCTTCTTCACATGGTGCTTCATTTTCCTCTCATTTCCCCTACACTCATTGAAAGGTAATGAAACCCATAATTTCTACTCATTCCCCTTTTCTTTCCGGAACTAAGTTTGTTAATTTTTGGGGTTAGGGATAGTGCTCTGAGGAAGGAGAATAGTACCCACATTGTAAAGGTTGTTCGTTTCGGCTCTCTAAGGTAAACCCACAACTCGTAAATAAGCTATCGGCATGTGTTAACTTTAGGTAGAATTATTTTTAGAGCTTTGGGCACTAGTTTTAGGGATTTTATGGTTACCCATAAATAGGTAGAACTTCAAATAAATTTCTAAATGTTGGAACTATTTGTTGGTGCTCAGATCTGTTGATTTCTACCTCGCACAATACTCCTGAAGTTGTTGGGAAGCAGTTTGGTTGACTCTCCGTAGTTGTGAGTGGTTTAACGGTCATCGTCCTATTTTAATATTTTTTATATTAATAATTTAATTCATCTTGTTCTATTTTAATGTTGTTTACTTAATAAATTTGGGAAACACACTTTTTATTGATTTTATTCTCTATAAATTTATTTCGAAGGTTGAGAGCCTTAAAATTTAAATTGATTATGTTTGACGAAATTGGAGATTTAATTTTGGAAAGGACTTTGAGAAAATAGAATAAGTTTGATATTTATATTATTGGGATCCATGTTAGAACCCCGTATGTCGTTAGCGGATGATAACGGCCTAGGTGCACCTAGTTGTATGATTCCGGGAGGAGAGGGCTATCTGTTAGATGGAGCCGCCACTCGATGGAGAGGGCTATCAACGAGATGGAGCTGCCCCCGACGATATGATATGATAGATATGGTATGCTATGATATGACATTGAGGCATGATATGATTCCGAGAGGAGAGGGCTATCCGTTAGATGGAGCTGCCCCAAGAGAATGGCCATTCTTGGAGGAGAGGGCTATCAACGAGATGTAGCTTCCCCCGATGTTACTGAGATATGGACATGGTTCTGGAGAGGAGAGGGCTATCTGCTAGATGGAACTGCCCCATGGGAAAGGCCACCCTTCGGAGGAGAGGGCTATCAGCGAGATGGAGCCGCTAGGTTTGGCAGGAAGTGCAAATTAAGCCCTAGGTTCATTGGACCTTTTGAGATTTTGGAGAGGATTGGACCTGTTGTGTATCGTTTAGCAATTCCCCCAGATATTTCAGCAGTTCATGCAGTGTTTTATGTTTCCATGCTTCGTAAATACCTTTATGATCCTTCCCATGTGATTCGTCATGAGGATGTACAATTAGATGAGAATTTATCTTACTTAGAGCAACCACTGGCTATAGTTGATAACCAGGTGAGACGTTTGCGTTCAAAGGATATTGTTTCTATCAAGGTTTATGGCGAGGCCCATCAGGTGAAGAGACGACTTGGGAACCTGAATCTATCATGTGAGAAAAGTATCCCTAATTGTTCGAATCTTAAGGTTAGTATTAGTTTCAAATTCAAGGACGAATTTTTTTAAGGGGGGAGGATTGAAACGCACCGTTTCATGAAGTTAAAAAAAAAGAAAAGAAAGGGTTAGCTTCTCATATACGAGAAACATAAACCCCAAACCCATTCTCCTCCTCCTCTCTTCTTCTCTCTTCTTCGTGCGACCTCCCCCCCCCATTCCTCGTCTTCTTCATTTTCTTCTTCTTCTTCATGGTGCTTCATTTTCCTCTCATTCCCCTACACCCATTGAAAGGTAATGAAACCCATATTTCTACTCATTCCCCTTTTCTTTCCGGAACTAAGTTTGTTAATTTTGGGGTTAGGGATAGTGCTATGAGGAAGGAGAAGAGTACCCACATCGTAAAGGTTGTTCGTTTCAGCTCTCTAAGGTAAACTCACAACTCGTAAATAGGCTATCGGCATGTGTTAACTTTAGGTAGAATTATTTTTAGAGCTTTGGGCACTAGTTTTAGGGATTTTATGGTTACCCATAAATAGGTAGAGCTTCAAATAAATTTCTAAATGTTGGAACTGTTTGTTGGTGCTCAGATCTGTTGATTTCTACCTCGCACAATACTCCTGAAGTTGTTGGGAAGAAGTTTGGTTTATTCTCCGTAGTTGTGAGTGGTTTAACGGTCATTGTGACCTATTTTAATATTTTTATATTACTATTTTAATTCATCTTGTTCTATTTTAATGTTGTTTACTTAATAAATTTGGGAAACATACTTTTTTATTGATTTCTCTATGAAATTTATTTCGAAGGTTGAGAGCCTTATAAATTTAAATTGATTATGTTTTACGAAATTGGAGATTTAATTTTGGAAAGGACTTTGAGAAAATAGAATAATTTTGATATTTATATTATTGGGATCCATGTTAGAACCCCGTATGTCGTTAGCGGATGATAACGGCCTAGGTGTACCTAGTTGTATGATTCCGGGAGGAGAGAGCTATCCGTTAGATGGAGCCGCCACTCGGTGGAGAGGGCTATCAACGAGATGGAGCTGCCCCCGATGATATGATATGATAGATATGGCATGCTATGATATGACATTGAGGCATGATATGATTCTGGGAGGAGAGGGCTATCCGTTAGATGGAGCTGCCCCAAGAAAATGGCCACTCTTGGAGGAGAGGGCTATCAACGAGATGTAGCTTCCCCCGATGATACTGAGATATGGACATGGTTCTGGAGAGGAAGGGTTATCCGTTAGATGGAGCCGCCCCATGGGAAAGGCCACCCTTCGGAGGAGAGGGCTATCAGCGAGATGGAGCCGCCTCTCGGTTCTATCATGAGTGATCCCTGTTGTATTTACATTCATATGATTTGTGTTTTACTCAATTTTTCATTTCAAATTTACTTATTAAATTTATACATGATAATTATATTGCTTTGGAAATGAAAAATTTATTTCTTGGATATTGGAAACAAGTTATTTTAGATTGTGGGAATTATCAAACTCATGTGTTTAGCAAGTTTTATGTTGAGAAATAAATTTTATACTGTCAATTGTTTCTATCGAACAACTCGTGCGTTGGTATGTTTCCCTTCTAGTTCATGGTGGTTGTTAGGCCCTCACTAAGTCTTTGTGACTTACCCCTTTCTATTTTTCATCCAAATTCCCAGACAGCTGAGTAGCAGGCTGCTGGCAGAGATTCATTTGTTCCAGCTCTTTTGATATTTCATTTTGGGTAGGCCTCCTTTGTGTTGGTGGCCATTTGACGTTATTTTGGAATTATGTATATTCTGCAGCTATAGGGAGTTTAGTTCTTTGTTTATGTTGAGATGTATATATTTGATGTTTATTGGATAAATATTATGTGTTGGAAACTCTGTTTGATGGTAATTGTTGATAACAGGATTTCCTGTAAATTTTGGGATGTCTAAAATATAGGGGAGACTCTGTCAAAATTTCTGTAAAATCCTGAAAATATGTTTATCTTGAAAAATCATTTGTCAAGTATTGTACTGTTGTTTTAGGCTTGCCAAGCTAAGGATATTAGCTTGTGCGCCGGTTACGGCCTTGGATTTGGGTCGTGATAGTTTTCTACAAGAAGAAATCTATGTTGAGCAACCCCAAGGCTTTGTGAAAGAAGGAGAGAAGATAAGGTTTATATTCTCAAGAAGGCTCTTATGGGTTGATGAACATTTACTGAAATTGGGATTTGCCAAAATCTTGTTAGAATCAACACTGTATGTTAAGCAAGATGGCGTTGGTACTACTGTCATCTCACTCTTTAGATGATATCCTTGTGACAGGAAGAACTTAAGTCTTGTGGAGAAATTTAAGAAAGAGATGATGAAGGTTTTTGAGATGACAGATCTTAGTTTGATGGCCTTCTTTCTTGGAATGGAAATCAAACAAGCAGAACATGAAGTCTTTATTTGTCAAAAGAAGTATGCCAAGGAGATATTGAATAAGTGTAAACTTGAAGAATCAAAGAAATGAGTACACCTATGAATCAAAGGGAAAAGCTTTCTAAGGAAGATGGAATTGAGAAGATAGATCAAACATATTTCATAAGCATGGTTGGTTGCTTAATGTATCTCACAGAAACTTCACCTGGCATTTTAAACGCTGTAAGTATTTTGTCCCGGTTTAAGCATTCTCGAAGTGAAATGCATCTCAAGGCTGCAAAAAGGGTGACTGGATATGTCAAAGGCACCTGCAATTTTGGCATCAAGTTTAAGTGAATTGAAGAATTTAAGCTAACAAGTTTCTCAGACAGTGATTGGGGTGGCTCAATTGATGATATGAAAAGTACTTCAGGGTATTGTTTTAGCTTTGGTTCAGGTGTTTTCTCATGGAGCTCAAAAAAACAAGAATCTGGTTCACAATCTACAATAGAGGCTAAATTTGTTCCTGCTACAACTACTGTTAACCAAGCCTTATGGCTTAGGGAGATTTTAGTTGATCTTAACATGGAGCAGAAGGAAAGCACCGAGATTTTTGTTGACAACCAAGCTGCAATAGCTATTTCCCATAATCCTGTCTTTCCTGGGAAAACTAAACATTTTAATATCAAGTTGTTCTTCTTAAGGGAAGCTTAGTGAGATGGAGTTGTTGTTCTTGTTTATTACAAATTAGAAAACTAGGTTGCAGATTTGTTCACCAAGCCACCGCCAATTAGCAAGTTTGAGCTCTTGAAACAAAAGATTGGAGCTTGCAGTCCCAAAGCAAGGAGGAGTGTTAGATATTTGTTTTTAAAATTGCACATGTTTATTTGTTAGATATTTGTTGATTAAGTGCCCATTTATCAATAAGTGTTCCTTTTAGAATGAAGTTAGTTTGTTGCTAAACTTTAGATACTTTACCGGTTTTCTATTTATGTGAAGTATTTTAAATGTAAACGTTGCTAAGAAATGAATTGTAGAATTCCCTATTGCGTTCTTTATCTTTCTTCTCTCTAAATTAAAAATATTCTCCTTCATCCAGTTTTGCTCCTGTTTTCTATTAAAAACACTAACAAACATGATAATGGTAGGCTCTTTTCCTTTTCTCTATTTTCCCCGTTTGTCTATTGTCATCATATTTCTCAATCCAGGCATTGCCAAACGAGAAAGACATATACCAATTGTTCACGACATTCCTGGTTACTAGCAATTTAGTTACCAAACACATTGATTAACCATGTCCGCTATGTGACAGTAACAATAAACGAATCTTAAATTGAACATGTATATGGTTTTGCTGCTTTATATGGATAGTATCTCCAAGAAACTACAGGTTATTCATCAAGGCTCTGTGATTTCAAAATGAGCAATATAACTAATGAACTTTGAAAAAGTTTGTAATTTGCCGATAGAACTACTTAGAAAATATGTTTGGTTTAAAATTCAATAGAAGTTTGCCAACAGCGTGGTTGCCGAATCAGCTTTCATATAAGTAACCAAAGTCCAAACAGTTGGATCCTGCTCTTTTACAGTTCTACTCTTCATAAAGAAATCATTAGCAAAGGCTCAATTACAGAATTTCTTATGCAGGCCATGGACCTAGCTATAACTTAAGGCTGATTACTGGGCAGTTTGCTGAGAACTGAGTGCTCTGGTTTGTGATCACATTCGAAGTCTAGATGAACAAATGCCCGCTCAACTTCTGGAAGTTTCTCAAGCTTTATCTGTAGGGTCTCTCCAATGGTATGAGCTTCCTTCAAGGGTAAATCTTCTGGCAGTTCAATGTCCACCTGCTCCAAATCAGACCCAAATAATGAGGCATAGAATCTTATCTTTGTGAAGAATAATACTTGCACGTACTTTATCTCTCACAAACTCTAAGGTGGACTTATAGAATAGAACCATTAAGAAAAAAGTTAGAGGGATCAAGGTGTTATTTGATAGGATACATGAGTATGAGAAGTTTGTAAGAATAAACCTTGTGCAAGTATCATTGTTCTATCTTTGTCATGACAAAATATAAGTACACATTCAAGACAGTAAGAGGTACTAACTAAGCATATTTCTTCATAACAATAACAATAGTGCAGAGTCATGTAAGTATTTTGTCAATACTAAAGAGAATGCCAAATTAAAAATTCAGAAAACTAGAGTTAGTCTTATATAATTTCGTTTTTTGGCAAACAGGGTTAATCCTATAAATTGATTTTGTATAACCCATATAACATACCTCCACAAAATATAGAACGCCAAATGTGTATGCCCGGACAGTGTCAACACGCTTAATTTGAGGGTGCCTTATAACCAGATATGTCAGCTTCTGCAAAACTTCAGGAGGTGCAGATTGTCCCACTAGTGAAACTGCATTGGAAGCAGTCCAGAATCAGAATTGATACACAATTTTGTTTATAGAACACAGCTTCTTGATGTTATTTTATTTTATTTTTGGGTGGGGGTACTAGATGTAACTTGTGCTACCCAGAATATACTGATTTATCATCTCATTTCCCAACAGAAACACTAGAAACTAATTGCTAATGTGCTCATTTATAGTTTTTCCTCTTACGGGCATATATTCTTCTTGTAACAGTTTTCTATTTGAAATTATGAAAAGGATTCACCTGCATTTTCCATGACAGTGCGAGACCAATTTGATATGGTGTAAATTGCAAGCAGAATAGCCCCTACCGGGTCAATCCACCAGTAAAATTTATCACCAAGAACAGCCGCAACTAATCCAACTACATTTGTTACAACATCAAAGTGGTGATCCTGCAGGTTGGCATTTTTAAGATGGTTCAATTGCATCTTGACTTAATTCATAAAGCAAACATTAAAAGAGAAGGGCACTTACATCTGCATAGGCACGGACAATCTTGTTTGTTGATCTTCTACAGTAAAGCCAGAGCATAAGCTTAACCACAGTTGCCAATATCATAATAGAGTACAACCATATTAGTTGTTCAGAAGACATCTTTTCCCCAGGACTGTTGTCTATTAGTTGTTCTACGGCCGTGATTAGCACCTGAAAGCCTGTAGCAAAATGGATTCCATGTATCAAATAATTTTTGGCATGCCAACAATGTACCAATATTTTTTAGTGATTCTAAGAGAACAAGTTTGTGAAAACTATAAAGTACCAACATATGTAACTTTAGTAGTAGGATTCTAGCCAAAGTATGCTCAATATGAAGTTTTCACTTTTTATCCTGCACAGCAGTACTTCATTAATTAATTAAATCAAGTTCAAGTTCCCTGATTCTAGTGTGACAAAAAGCTGTGTGTTGTCAATTCTCTGAAGTAAAAGCCAAGCTATTAAATGTATAAAAACTTGGGGCAGAGCCTGCAGTATATTCTATCTAATACTAAAATATTCTGATTTATGGTACAAGGAATAAATAAACAGAAAGCTTCTGTCTTAGCCTAGAGCTGTCTGTCTTCATTTAAGAAAATCTGTAAATAACCAGTCATCATCAGCTATAGTCAAAAGCTGAATGCTTTCCTTAAACTCAGTAAATAAGAATATATGGCCTTTGAGTTTACCAAAGGCATTAGAATTTTCAACCAGTCAGATTCTATAGACAAAAGCAATAGCAATAAGAAATGTTCCTTGGCATCAAAGCATAAACAAAAAGGGAAAAATGTACCACCAAATTGAAATTTCATCTACGACAATGAGAAATTAATTTCTGCATATAATCAAACTCTTTTCAACTCAAATAGAAGAGACAATGAAATTTTGTTGATATAAATGAAACAAATTTTGCAGCTTGAATGAACAGTGTGGAAGCTAGGAATAGTAGTTCAAGTCAGTTTGAAATAGACACACCAAGTGTTGCCATGACAGCAGCAAAGACAATGATACCCACTGGCTGCACCCTCAGTTTTCCAATTGGGTATTTGTAGATATTTATGTTCTTCATTGCAAGGTGAGTGAACCAAAGTATGCCACCAGCCATGAGATCAAGCAGAGAATCCAAAGTTGACGCTGCAATTGCTATTGACCCACTCCTTACCGTAGCATAAATCTACACATAATTAAAAAAAAAAAAGGATTATCACACCAAACAACAAATATGTAACATTAAGGAGCTAATTAGTGATCAAACAAAAATTTCATCAAGTAATTATCAATTCTCACTATAACCATATATAGCTTCTTACATAGAAACATGTATAAATGAAAAATTATATATATATGACCTTTAATATCAACAAAGCAATATTTGCATAATTTGAAATCTTCATTGCTCTTTCTTGTAGAGCCTGTTCCTCTTTGTCTTCCTCAACAATGCAGTCAGATGTCACCACTGTGTCCACTTCCTCAAATGATTTCAGAGTAGCAAATTGTCTTTCATAATACTCTTTCTCTCCTATAAAATCAACATGCAACACCTTAATTATTCAACTTCGAATTCATATATATGTGTAGAGAGAGAGAGAGAGAGAGAGAGACCTTCGCTTAAGGCGGTGGCGGTGGAGAGATCAACGTCATAGGGAGACTCAGAGTCGAGGCCAGAACGGACCTTATCGGAAGCATGGACAGGAAGGCGGATCTGAGCGAGTTAACCGAGTTCCGGCGACTGAGTCGGCATCTCCGACCGTCGAATTCGGTGGAGCTCCGGTCATTTTGGCCAAAAGCGGCCTCGTATGATCCGAACCCGAATTCCCGTCCATGAATCAATTATTATCAACAAATGTCATCACATACCATGCAACACTCACACAGAGATGAGGATGATAATGAAAAGGTAACACTCATACATAAATAGCTACATAACATATATAACTGATATAATAATTACTATATGTTAAAATTCATTTAATAAATATTCTTGAAAGTGTTACTGTTTTAAACATCAAGGGACACAAAAATGTTACTGAATTTTCTGTATATGGACCAGTCATGAAAGAAACCGAAACTATTATTTTATATAATAAATATATCTAAGCTTATTAGATTGTATCTATATATGTGAAAAAAATCAAATTAAATTGGTCAGGTTGACAAATGGAGGAACTAAATAAATTTTGACGAAATTATATTTTATTATACAAAATGGAATAGTTTTATTTGTATAAGTTTGGTGGTGTACGAGTTTGAGACAAGGATATCGTGACTATGAAACAATGTGCATAGTTGTTCATGAATGTTACATTTGAATATATAGTTTCCCTAACCTAGAATATTGTTTAGGTAAGCAATGAAGGTGCGTGGAAAAAATTTTCAAGAAACATTTATGATTTATATGGGGGAGTAATTATCAGTGAAAAACTTTTTTGTTGTGTTTCCTGTATTAAAAAATATAAATAAGTATTTATATATATTATGTTTTTATAGAAAAAAGTTTCAGCTTTATTTGTATATTAGTATTTTTATTTATAATTTGCATTTTATGTTTTTTTTAGTACCATTTAATTTACAACTAAGTAAAATTTATTTAATAAAATTGCAGCATGCAATGACAATGCACAATTTATAAATACATTACACTAAAATAATTTAAAATCAATTCTTATAAAATTCCTTATTCCTTCTTACTCGGGTCAATGTTTCCAATCTCAACATATAATTTTATGTCTTCATTATTCACCGTTAATAATAAAATTGACCCAAAAAAAGCGGTAATAATAGAGACTGAAATAGAAGACAGAAGAGAGTAAAAGACATGTAGTATTATAGACTCATAGTCCGCTTAAATTGCAGATTTTTTATTTAAATTTATTAACAATTCACATATTCTACAATTATAAAACTAAATTACATAGGAATACAAAAGTATTTTTTATAAATGAAACAATAAAACTTTTAATAAAGTTTTTGCACCAAACAAAAAATAACAATAAAAGGTTACTTAAATTTTTTTAAGGGTTAAATATGTTTTTGGTTCCTCAAAATGTGATGAAATTTGATTTTGGTCCCTCATTTATTTTTTCATTGATTTTGGTCATCCATTTTTTAAAATAACATGCTTTTAGTTCTTCTTATTAATTGTACTCTGTTAGGTCACTTTCGCAGTTTCACTACGACGCTCCGTGGTAAAAATTTACAGAAAATTTCTTGCGATTTTTTCTCTAGAAAATTCATGTGTAGTAAATTTCAAGAAAAGCCTCAATTTTTTTACATAAAATACTGCTATAAAATTACTTTGCTTTGTTGTATAAAAATCTATAGTAAATTTCTCATAATTATAGAATATAAACAAAATTTTCTTTGATTTAAAAATCTGCAGGAAAATTTGAATGTAAATCCATAGAAAAATTTACAAGAAATATTATTATATTATCATTTAGCGGAATATAACTAACAACAAAGACTAAATCATGTAATTGTGAAATTTGAGGACCAAATTAATAAAAAAAATAAATAAGAGAGAGGGACCAAAATCAAATTTGAGGAACTAAAAACATACTTAACCCAATTTTTTAATAACCTAATGTACTCCTCTTTTTTCACTGTGATTTAACATAAGCTAAACTAATCAGTGAGAATCTTGTTGATAGGAAGGTACAGTATGGAACTATCCCAAAAGACCAAAAAGAAATGGGCATGCCTGCTGATACCGCCTTTTCCTTGCCATACAAGTTATTTTGCACGGGGGACCAATTAATATTCCAGAAGAATCTTTTGGACCAACTCAACTCAGGAATATTTTTTTGTTGCATCACTAATTTGACCAAAAAACACTCACTAATATAATGAACTTTAGAGTCACTAATAATAAATTTGTTTAGAGAAAAGTCTATATTAGTACTACCAACTGTCATCTTTTAAAGAACTGCACCATTTTGTGACATGACATAACTACAATCTTTCATTTAAATAAATAGTTAACTACATCATTTATGAAATTATTCATTGAAAATACTTATTTTATATATTTAAAATTCTTAGAGAAAAAAATAATTAAAATCTAAATTAATTGTATCTCCTATGTAAATATAATCATTTAAGAAATATAATATTTTAGTTAAATATAAAATTGAATTTATTATTATATGAATAATTATTATTCAAATTTTAAAAAAAATCTAATTTTTTGGTTTGATCTTATTTAATTAATTTTTAGTTTCAGATATTTATTATATAATATTAACTAATATATAATTAATAAATATTTATTGGAATTTAATAAAAAACAAGTTGTATTAATATGAATTAATACGTAATATAATTATAAAGAGTTTAATTAACACACACTGAAAATGTAAACAAGTTTTACATAATCATTAAATAATGTGGTGACACATCATTTAATGAGTGTGACACCTCATGTGTTATTAAATTCATTAAATGATGTGACAACACATAATTGGATGTCTGTGTAAAACTTTTTTACACTGTCAGTGTATATTTATTAAATCCAATTATAAATTAAACAAATAACCACTTTCTTTTAATAATATAAAATAAAAATCTAAAAAATGGATATATATATATATATATATTAGTATTATATTAAATACTATTAATATAAACTCCAAAATGATGTGAATTGATAAAAATAAAAAATATTATTTCAACATTTTAATTATTCAAATGATCATTATTCTTAAATTTTATATGTTTATATTTTATTAATTAAAAAATATATAATAAATATTTTAATGAATGATTTAATAGACTTTCTAGTATGTGTATTGCACAAATGAATTAAAATTATGTGACACAGTAAATCTCTTAATAGAGATTAAGAGCATGTTTGCTATACAGTTGAATAGTTGATATAATGCAATATCAATTAAAAAATAACCACTTAAATATAAAGCAAACAATTTTTAGATTTACTAACTATAAAGCAAACAGACACTAAATATGAAAAATTAAAAATTCATGATATTAATTTATAATAATTCAAAAATAGGTGACTTCTATGGTGTGAGAGAGCAACAGGTCATGTACCATACATCACTAAAATGACCAATTATAGCAGGTTGGTCAGTTGAATATGTTAAATATTAAAGTCTGCACTTTAATCCTTAAAAGTAACTATAAAGCAAACAGACATTAAATATGAAGATTTAAAAAATCATGATGTCAATTTATAATAATTCAAAAATAGGTGGCTTCTACAGTGTGAGAAAGCAACAGGTCATATACCATACATCACCAAAATGACCTGTTATAGCATGTTGGCCAGCTGAATGTGTTAGATATTAAAGTTTTACACTTTAATCCTTAAAAGTAATGAAATTAAAAAAAAGGTCATTAAAAAGTCCAATTTTGTGATTTATCTATATTTTAAAAAGTTAGTACACCAAAGTTAATTAGTCCCTTTTTATTCAAGTCCACAACAATCAAGTCATGGGTGAAAAAATAATTAATAACATTATCAACACACTTTCTTTTTACAATGTTCAATACATTTTTATGATTAATCTATATTTCAAAAAGTGATTAGTTTATAGGGTAAGGATATGTTTAGATTGGTGTTTTCCATGGTTAAACGCACGTTCTGGGCTGTACACGTGAGTTTGCAAAATATGCATCTTGTTTGGTTGTCCACATGAAAAGCACGTATGGGTTCTGAAACTTGAGTTTGCAAAATGCGGGTTCATCAATATTCACTTTCTTAAACTCACGTTTGTAGCAAAGTATCCAATCATGAAATCACGTTTACTCATACTTAAGTTTATCATAAATTATGTTTAGGGATGTTCAAGACCCGGTCCGTCCCTTTGGCCCGTCCCAACCCATCCTACTTGGGTCGGGTCTATTCCTGTCATACAAGAAAGAATAAAACCAAATCGGGTCTCATTTTTTGACCCGGCATCGGGTTGAGGACGGATTCGGGTTACCCAGCCCGTCCTTTATATGTAAATATACTATATATTACTTATGATTTTCATTTTAGAAGAGGTTTTTGAGTCTAAGTTTCGTCTGTTTACCTTTAAAAATACATTCTTTACATAAAATTATATAGTGATATAATGTTATTCTTGGTTTAGTAATAAAAAAGTAAAAAATGTTGCATACATTAAGAGATATTTTATTGTATACAATATATTTATTAATTGTATGAACTATTTCTTTTGAACATTGTTATATGATCATTTCATGATTATATTTAGCTTATATATCGGGCCAACATGGTCTTGTCCTACTCAGATTCGGTCTTACTTAGACCCGCACATCATCGAGTCTCTTCGGGTCTATGGACGGGTTCGGGTCCATAAAATTGGTCCGGTCAAAAATTAGGGTCGGGTTAGGGACATGTAAAACCCGTCCCAACCCGTCCCATGAACACCCCTAATTACGTTCACTAAATCCACGTTCAGTCAAAATCAAGTTTGCAAACGCTAATCAAAACGCAATTGTAATCATAGATAATGTTATAAAGCATGTAAAAAGAATGTGTTGATGACATTTTTAGAAAAAAAATTAAAGTGAAGTTATCTTTTAAGTAATTTATGGGATATTCATCTATAAATTTAGTTGATTAAAAGTACGAATATTTTAAGTTAATTAAACAAAAAAATAAATACAATTTAACCTATTTCACCTAAAAAGAATCGTGTCCTATATATCATGGTCATGCTTGTCTAATGTGTGACCACAAAATTTTCAATAATAATGCACCTGTCCCATGAAAAATTGTCTTGTTTTCAATAATTGTACCCAACGAAAGGTACACAGACATAATTAATTCAAGGACAAGAGAAACTATTATAGTGGCAGGGTCTAGGGTTATATATATGAGAAATTGGTCCAATCTAATACCACTTCTACTTTTTTTTTTATGTTCCTTATAGATGAAATTTTTACACTTCACATTGATATGTGTAAGTTCCATTGTGAAACTCACATGATAAAAAATAAATTATTACATCAATAAAAGTAACGTAGTACAATTGAATAAAAAGTATTAAATTTAGCAAGAAATAAATAATAACAACTTACACTAAAGAAAATCTTACCCCATACTCAAATATATCAATGGCTAAAACATAGGAAATCAACATGGAGATAACATTTCATTCCCCTTTTATAATAGATATAAATTAATGAGTCACAATGACTCGTGATAACAACCCATACAAACAAAAAGAAAACACTCAAAAAGGCAAAGAAATTGGGAAAATTTATCTTAAAATAAAAGATATATATGGATAAAAAAACATAATTTTATAGTCCATGATATACTATTATATATTCTAATCACTCATGTAATTAATGGAGGCGATAACCTTTGTGGGGAATTGAGCATTACATTGACCTCATTCATAGCGCATCTCTATCCAATAGGCTAGCTTGGCCTATAGGAGCATTGCTTCAGACCTTAACACCAAGATTGTTAGCCACTTTTCGGACAAAAACTTCTTTTTCTCTTCTACTTGTCATCCACAAACAGATGGATAAACTTGGGATGGTAAAGCCAAGGCTGATTATGTGAGGAAGTTCCATGAACATGTTAGAGCTTAGATTGAAGAAAGTGGAACATTATGTCCAACATGCAAACAAAAGGAGGAAGAGAACTGTGTTTGAACCCGGTGATTGGGTGTGGTTTGACAGGAGGAAGGAGATATTTCCTACACAAAGTGATGAAGATCTCAATTTGAGGACGAATTCACTTAAAGAAGGGGGAATAGTGAGGATAAAGAGGAGACCATAGCCAAGATGTGGAAGAAATTGAACCCAAGTTAATCCACTTATTCCAACTTGAAGAAAATAATACTTAGGATATATTAGTTAAGCTTTATGTTTGTTTGTCTAAATCTTTTAGGGATATTTGGGGCCATATTGGCTAGTGCTATTTTATTGTCTTAATTAGGTATGTATTGGGCTAAACTAGTTATGAGATCATTAGGTCTTTTAGTGATCGTTTATAATGTGTGACCTACTCGTAAAAGTTTAGTTTTGATTTTGAATAAAATTGGGGATTTAATTTCCTCTTTCAGAGAGAGCTTTTGTGCCTATTTAGGGTTCTTGAGTGAGCCATTGGCTTTGATATTATCACGAGCTTCCATACTTTTGTGGAGATCTTTACAAGGCTTATCATTCTCTTGGAGATTGTGGCACCTTTCTTCATCTTCTTTCTTTATTCCATCTTGTTATTCTTTTATTTGAGTTCTGTTCTTGATTCCAAATCTAACATTGATCATTGTTTTGTGCGTCTCTAACCCTAGAAAGATTTGTTTTGGATTCATGGAAATATGGATCTCATAACATAATTAATTCATGAATGATGAAAGCAATCGATAGTTGCAAACAAATAAAAACACATGAGCATCCACTTATGAATGAAAATATTAAATAATCTTACAACAAGTTCATTAGAGTAAATAAGTAGCACATTCATGTCACAAAACTTGCATTCACATATAACCTTAATAAGAGAGAAAAGGGTATATCATAATTACTCATATTCTTGCAATCAACTTATGTTGGTTGTTCTCTTCAACAGTGACTTGCTTCTTCTCCTCTCTTCTCTGGCTTCCCATTTTCCACCCTCACACTCTACAAAATTTTCTTTTTCTTTGATGAATTGGATTCCTAACGTTGAACTCCAATTGTTTATTGTTTAAACTTTTCTTGTAACATCCCAAAAGTCAGGACCTAGAGAATACAACAGAATTCTTAGGTTGTGAATCCCATTGCAAGAAGGAAGTTAGAAGTAAGATGAGGACTTAGGGATTTGAGATGAAAATAAGACAAGAGTTATGTAATCGGTTGAAAGTTGTGAGTTTTAAGGGAATTGAATAGGGAAAAAACCAAGTTTTAAGCAAAATATGACTATAGAGTTAACTTAGGAGGAATCACACCCGGTGGCGGAAAGGCTAGCATGGTGAAGAGGTGAGGAAGGAAGTAGAGACATTGGAACTAGGGAATTAGATTGGGATGGTAGGAACTAAGCTTAAACGAATTAGCGAGAAAGAATAAGAGAGATGTAGACTCAAGGAACCAGGGTATAAAGGTGATTTTATGGAAAAGAACAAGGGAATATAGGAGCATAGTCTCATGGGCACTTAGAACCCTTGATCTCAGCCTTAATGAGGTGAATTGATGACTTACATCATGGTTCACATGAAGTGTGCCCCGTTGGGCTTTAACCAAGGTTGTTGCTCAATTTTGAGTTTTAAGCCTAATGACCTTTGTGCACTAACTCGAAGATATCTAGAGTTGCAGTTGTCCAATTAAATTTATTCCACTTGCATTAGAAAGCTAAGATTCGGGGCTTCAGTTTGATATGCTACATGATAGCATTCTGGTCTCATTTTCACCTTCAAACAGACTCATTCTCACTCAAGCAAGAAATCCCTCGCCCGAGCGAAAATATCAGCAAAAACAGGGGTTGAAATGTTGTCATTTTCGCTTGAGCGAGAGGATTCTCGCTTGAGCGAAAATTTGGCAGAATGTCACATTTTTAATTTCGCTCAAGCGAAATTATTTCCTTTGAACGAGAATACGTGAGACCAGTTTTTAAAAACAGAGTTGGGGATTCTCGCCCTCATTTTTCTCATTTTCTCTCTTTCTAAAGAGAGAATCTAGAGAGAGAAGGGCGAGATTGAAGGGGAAAGCTTGGATTGGAGCCATCTACACCATTCAAAGAGCTTGGATCTTCCTTCTCATCCTTCCATTCTTCCTATTTTCTCCATTAGAGGTGAGTGTGGTTCACCCACTCACTTTCATTTTGAATGAATACCCATGTATGTTCTCCATTCTCACTTCCCCATGCTTACATTGCTTGTTGTTGTTGATTAGAGGTGATTTTAGGGTTATTGATTGGATTGGTTATTGAGATTGCTATTTTTTCGAAACCCTAGATTAAGAGAGTTGAGGATTTTTTGATTTTCTTGAATGTTTATGAAGAAATTTGGGGGAAAAGTATGTGATCATGTCATTATTCATTTTATGAGGCTGTAATGGATTTTCATCCTATTGAACCGCTCATATTTTGGAGGAAATTGATTTGGGTCTTTTGGACCTCGTGTTAAACCTAATGACTTTTGAATCCTTGGACTTCATGTTTAAAGGAATGATTTGGGTCCTTGGATTTCATGTTTAAAAGATTTTGGTCTTTAGACCTCATGTTAAATATTAAGATTTGGGTCCTTGGACTTCATGTTTAAAGATAATCTTTGGGTCCTTGGATTTCATGTTTAAAATATTTGGGTTTTTGGACCTCATGTTAAACAATAAGATTTGGGTCTTTGGACTTCATGTTTAAAGATAATCTTTGGGTCCTTGGACTTCATGTTTAAAAGAGGAAATTAATGTTTGAATCTATCCACAGTTAAGGGTAAGATCTTTATGGCCTTCAGGAACGACAATTCCTATTAGTCTGAGCTCAGTCTAGCCTCATGTAAAGTGAAAAGACCCCTTGGGTGTTTGGTAAAACACATCATGACTAACATTGCATGATTGCCATTATGAATGTCTTATGATCTGATTGAGTTATGATATATTTGTTGCATATCATGTGCTTGTTTCCCTACACTGCATGTTTTATCACACTCACTGGGACATTAGTCTCACCCTACTCAGTGGGAAATATCTTCAAATGTGTAGGAGTCTCGTTCAGAGCCTTGATGAATGGTAGGAGATGTTGTTGGGCCTTTGGGGGTGGCTCAACTCTTTTGGGGATCATGTTTGATTATGTTGTATAGGCATAATGTTACTTGTTTTGATGGGATAGAGTTGTACATGTGGGGCCTTTGGGGTTTATTTTATATTCCAGGACACCTGTATAGTTATATCCCACTAAGCCTATTGATTAAATATTATATTTTGAGCCATGGATGACATCTATTATATTATCTCATTGATGTATTTGGGATTCTTGCTTAAGTAATGGTTGGATTACCTAAGCCTCAAGTTATGTTGTATGTTGATATTAATAATGAGTGAAAATAATTTCACGAATTTGGAAATAGTGCTCCTAATAGGCATTATTTTTTAATTCAGGAATTAGGACGTTACATTATGGTAACAGAGTAGCTCAATCCATTGGTCTGTGGTTAGGTTAGTTTCCGGTGACTTCCTATAATCCTATAGTACCTCGTACGCCTTATAGGGACTGATCACCCCCATATTGTGTACATTGTATACAGGATTATGGTTAGTGACTTGAATAGGATGCCTTGTCCAAGGATTTAGGATGTGTCCCTAACAAGGTTAGTACGAACCACCTGTTAGAGAGAGAGAGAGAGAGAGAGAGAGAAGTACATGGAACTATTCCCTAGGACAAGACACTAATCCAGGGTATCCTATAGGATGTCACTGCTAGAATCTAGTGAACAAAAGCCTCATATAGGGAAACTAGCTTAGGTAAACCACCTGATGGGTCAGGTGGTGAGGATGTGTGTTTGATTGCGAGGTTTATACTTAGTTTCTTGGATAATTGGCAACATGATATGTGGGGTGTATGTGTCAAGCATTGTGGATCCTTGGGGGTTATTGTTTAAATGATTTTGGACGTTAGTAGGACTGGATGGGATTGAGGGAGCTGGTTGGCTTACAAATTGATGCTTGAATCCTCTGAATTATCTAATATTTTTATTTGTGTTTTGTGTTTGGATTGAATTGTATGTTCCTTTAACTGTAGTTGATTGAATTTCATCCTTTACAACGTAGTAGAGGTAAAACTATAACGATTGGCATGGATTGAAGTCGGAATTGTAGTTGGAGTAGACCATATGTGATTAGAGTTGTGAGAGGGAGATTAGGATTGAAATATATCATTGGAGGGAGAGTTTAGTCTCAAATTAGGAGGGTCGAATCAGAGTAGCATCCGGATAGGTAACCTAAAACACACACATATAGAGCGACAATCAATTCAGAAACAAACTACGTGACCCCAGTAGAACTAAGCAAGGGCTTGATGCCAGAATCTCATTAGGACAGGATTAGGACGAATGAACTTTCCAAGACTTTCTTGGACTAGTCATGGGCATTATGAGCAATTAGTGATGTCATTTGGCTACCTAACCCTTAGCTAATTGCATAAATCAAATTCATAAGGGAAAAATGCGTGTTACAAAAAGGAATTAGGAAAAGAGAGGAAAAACTAATTTAAATGTAATTAAAGTGAGAAATTAGAAATTTTGGCCTTGATGTTCTCGCTCAAGCGAGAAGGGCTCGCTCAAGCGAGAATAGTAGCAAAAAGGAGAAAATTGGGAACTGATGTTCTCGCTTGAGCGAGAAGGCCCTCGTGTTGAGTCTCAAAATATTATTAAGAGATTAATAATGTTTAAGTCTCACAATCCTAAGTTTTAATGAATAACAAATTTGGTTAAAGACGTTTGATAAATAGTACATATATTCTCTCAAGAGTACTTTTCTATGTTTCAGCAACTCTCTGAAGAGCAACCCTCCGAAGCAAAGCAACCCTCTGATGTAATACTACCTGCTGAAAAGAGGAACCCTCTGAAGAGTTAGGACCTACTGAAGTCTACTAATCCTCTGAAGAGAAGTACTATTGAAACATGAAGATTTGATGAAGACTGCTTTTGTAAGTCAATGAGCTCAAACATAGTGAAATCCTCTCTTGACAATTGTTCAGAATAATAAAGCACTTTAAACGTCTTCTGCAACATCTCATTAGGGAAAGAATTACAGAGTCCTTTCTGCACATATTTGAATCCTCATACCAGAAAAAGAAACTGTTGTACCTGCTGTGTGTCAGAGCTGTATCATATCTGCACACCTACTCTGCTAAAGTCAGAAGCTTTCAGAAGATTGTCTCACAACGCTTCTCACAACATTTAATGTTGTTTCACAATGGTGGTTTTATCAATCTTCAATGGACTTAAGTTGAATCCTATATAAAGCTTCATGAAGGACTTCTATCAGAGAGAGAACATAGAGAGAGAAGATCTATTATCAAGCCAAAACGCTGCCAAATTTCCTGCTGCTCACTCTCTGATTATTGTACTTAAATTTCATACATCCTGAGTCTTACTCAGCTAATTTGTACAATCTTGTATCTGTTTAAGTCTGGAAATTGTCTAAGTACAACAACTTAAACAAAATTTCATTTGTAAACACTTTCTCGTGTCTGAGAGCCTGGAGAGGCTTGGTGGAAGAAAGAATACTTGGTTTTGAGCCTGGAGAGGCTTGTCTGTAAAACAATACTTGGTTTGAGCCTGGAGAGGCTTGTCTGTAAAAGAATACTTGTTGTTAAGAGCCTGAAGAGGCTTTTCTGAAAAAGAATACTTGTAACTGATCAGTTAGTGAAAAATCCATTGCTAGTTGGCATTGGGACTGGACGTAACTCACAGTGGATGTGAGTGAACCAGGATAAATCTCTTGGATAAGTTTTCTCTACCCTTATCTCTCTATATCTATTATTTAACTAACAAGAATGGTTCGAAATATAGTGATTTATACTATTGAAACATCATTTTAACAAAATACGCTTTTAAGAGACAATTTTAAATCATTTTGTTGAACCTGCTGAAATAATTTCAGCAAGTACAATAACTCCAGTTTCAGCAAGTTTGCAAAAATTATTGTGAAATACTTTACTTGTTAAAAGGTTTCTGTAAAATCTATTTGAACATTTAAAACACTATTCAACCCCCCTTCTAGTGTTTCGTGTGGTTTCTACACCTCGCTCAAGCGAGAACATGGGTGAGAATTGAGTGCTCTCTTGGAAGATTTTCGCTTGAGAGAGAAGGGTCTCGCTCAAGCGAGAATAACTCATAGAAGGGGTACTCTCTGGCACTGTTGTGAAACTCGGATCGGACCGACCGGTCCAACCGAGAACCGGATTAGGAACCAGTCCGGTCAAGTTATTAGATCGGATATGCTATTAAACCGGTTATGACGTCATCGAACCAGTTATAAACTGGTGAAACCGGTCGAAATTGGGATCCAATCACGCATGTCAACGTGGTTTGACCGCATCTCTGTTCTTCAGGAATTTAAAACGTGGTGCCTGGGGGAGTCGAACACCAATCCTCCATGTACAAGCGAGTCACATAACCACTCTCCCACTGCTTCCTTTGATTATTATTACGCGTGACTTTGTATATAAGCTACCTATACCAGATATGTTTACATCATTACATGCATCACTCCCTTTTCTTCTATACTTTTATACGACAAAACGTTTTTAAAATTTTATATAATATAAAATATGTATAATATCTATTATTACATAAATATATTTTTATATTATTTAATTATTTGATTATAAATATATAAAAGTTGTAAATATATTTTACTATTAATAAATTATAAATAAGTATTTTTATTAGCTCAATTATCAAAATGATTTTAAAAACATTCATTTTTGTCTTTAAATTTTTATAAATCTTAAATTTTCAGTATACAATATATAATTTTTAATATAAACCAGTTTATGCGGTTCAACCAATGACTCATCGGTTCGACCAGTGACCCAGTAACCTGGTACCTCGACCGAGTCGATCACCGATCCGAGTTTAATAACATTGCTCTCTGGAGTATTCCCACTTAAGTGAAAACGCAAAAACAGAAACCCCTCAACACTCTCGCTCAAGCGAGAATTCCTCACTTGAGCGAAAATGTGCGAGTCAGAATTTTTTTAGCACTAATCAGGGCACACCTTCCATACACTTCTAATTCCCCATATTTCGATTATGTTAAAGTATATGTGGAATATTTTTTTGTGCAAGTATATGTGGACATGATTATTAGCTTCGATGAATGTCTTTTTAATATTTATTTTGATTTTCTTGAATTTTCTACTTTTTTTTCAATTCCATATATTTTTTAATAAAAGAATAAAACATGGTGACCAAAATACTAAGATGAAAATAATTAAATATATAAAAATATAATATGAAAAACTAATATTCAATATTTGTATTAATTTTGTTAAATTTGAAAATTTTGCATTGCTCCAAGCAAATATAGGTGCTTACCACAAGCAATAATCTTTATCCTCATTCAAAATGCTTCATATTTGTAACCAACCAAAGTCAAGTAGTAAAACTTAGTATTGGTGTGGGATTTGCATATTTGAGTAGAAGTCCCTCCTAAGTTACATTTTGTTGAAAACAATCCTTTTGAACCAATTTCTAAGTAATTTGAGAATGTTGAACAAAGAACAAATTCTAAAGTAATCAAGCAAGTGCATAGTAATGGGAGATAAGATGTTCAAAAGCATCCTTTAATCCAAATTGTTTTATTAAAAGCTTTTTACTTAAGAGATTTCTTTTTGTAAAGGTAAAAAGTAATGATAAAGATGCTTAAGTGAAAGTTGATAATGTTGCACTACTAGAATCAACTTTTAAAAGCAACAAAAGAAGCTCAGAAGCATAGTTTGTACTCATTGCAAGCTTTAGAAGAAAGATTTACATTGAGAAACAATTTTCTAAGCATGTACCACAACAAAATAATCAAGAAGCTTCCATCTCATAACCTAAGCCATGACAGAAGACGAGAACTTTATTAGAAGCAACTTAGGCTAGTCACAAATCTTGAGAAGCAAGCAAACAATTCAATAATATAGAAAGACAATTCAGAATCATAAAGTGAAGCTGGGCAAGAATAATTAAAGGTTCAAAATCCTGATTAGTTGCCCAGAAGCATAATTTAAAAAATTGGAAATTAAACTCGTTCTCAAATAAGTGAATTCATTCTCTAAGAAGATGCAAACAACAAAGATCTAAGGTCTTCAATCTCCTTAGGCATATATTAATAAAGACTCTCAATTTTCTGGATACCATTAGAAGCATAACTTTGTGCTACTTATGCACTTAAGAAGCATGTCCTAGAAATCACAAAAGACAAGCAATTATGACATAAGTACAACATGAAAACACCCTAAAAATAGCTTATGAGAGAAACAAAGATAGGAAAAAAGGCTTTTTCAACGGCTAGAATTTTGAAATTTCAAGTGCAACAAATGTTTATAAAGGATGGCTACTACAATAAGATCAATAAAGAAAATTTTCAACAAATGTTAGTAAGCTAGCTCTCTCATTTGATGTGAATCATATCATTTAGTGGTTCATATTATCTATCATTCATAGTCAGAAGCACCCTACATTGTTTCTGAACTATTGTAAACCCTTTAGAGAGTGATCTTTACCTCAATCCTTATTGGTTATCCATTCCTTGAATGTTTTGAGAACTTTATTTCACAAAAACACTCTTTTTACTCAATTGTATTAATCTCCCAAGCCAGTTAGTGAAAACTAGTGTTGATTGAGAATTTGAAAAAATTGGTTTAAAGCCTGTAGAGGTTTGTACAAGAATACTGGTGTGAATCTTGTAAAGGTGTGTACAAGAATACCGATTTAGCCTGAGGAGTCTAAAAGGGAAAAAAATACCTTAGTGTTGAAACTATTGATAGTGGAAAAATCCTACGTAGTAAGGTAGAAATTGGGTTGATTGAGTAAACCAAGATAAACTCTTTGTGCAATAACTCTTATCCCTTGCTATATACTTTTGCGTATGTTCTTATTAACTATATAACTACCTATGTTCTTTTTAATAAAGTATGAAAACAAGTTATTTGAAAGAATCAATTGAATACTTCATTCTCAAATCATTCAAATAAAGCTACATCTAATTAAACTATAATATCTTTTTCTAATAAAGCTACATGTAATTAAACTACAATCCATTCCTCTAACAAAGCTACATCTAATTAAACTACATCAATCCATGTTTTCCCCTTATCATTCTACATATCATCACATGATCTTCTAGTTGTCTTTTGGTCATTCCAGATGTATCCTGGAATATGAATGCCAAGTCAAGCTCTCTCTCCTTCATGTTCAACACCCCTTCCTTCATCTTCAACTCCTGCTTCTTCAACTTGTTTTGTTCTTCCTTTACACATGTTATTTGAAGTATACCAACTACTTTCTCCTTCTCTAACTCTTTCACTGTAGCTAGCTCTTCATTGATAGAAGATGCTTCATATGCTTGGGATTTCACCCTTTTTTTTGCTGCCTTTGTCCCCATTGGACGAACCATAGTGGGTCAAGTTTGGTTGTACTCATTGGTCATTGGTGATTCAGGATTAGAAGAGGATGAGTATTTCCCAACAATAGAAATCTTTGTTCTTATGCTACCTCCTTCAAATGACACGTTTGACCATTTAGGTTCATCTTTCAACAATCGCCATGCATACTTTATCCTGAATTATTTGCCAACATATTGCTTGTAAATCATGCATGCATCTCCTAGTATGTCAGTCTCGGAGCTACCACTCTTCTTTCACTAAACAACTTGTTTGTAACATCCTGCAAATTTTTGAACTATGGAATTCAACATCTGCCATCGACATTTTATTTGTGATGATTCCCTTGCTTCCAAACTACCACGATACTCATTGTAATTTTCTTTAATTCTTAACAAAAAAATCTGCTTTTTGGTTAACCCCTACAACTATATCTTTCGAAACATTTAGCCATGCTTGGATTAGATGTATATCTTCCTCCATGGTGAACCTTGCTCTTTGTCGCCTTTGAGTTGGTTCTTCTTCTTCTTCTTCATTGAGCGTCATATTATCCAAGCCAACTTGATTGGAAAGCACCAAAGTTTGAGTTTTTGATGCGAACTTAGATGCTACTTCATGATCTTTATTAGTAGATTGGGCACCACTTGTACCTATTGAACTCCCATCAACCGTGGTGGGGTTACTTGGTTGTGATTGAAACATAGGAATTTGATAAGGATATGGGTATGGAGGAACATTTGGATTTTGTGGATTTTGATAATTTTGAGAAAATTGATAATTTTGTGGGTTTTGAATGTAATGTAAAAATGGCTTGATATTGAATTGGTTAGGATCCATTTGGTAGAAACAAATTGGATGAGAAAAGTATTATGTGAGTAAACAATTGGGGGAGTGGAAAATTTATGAGACTATAGGAGAAAAAAAGAAGGAAAGCTTGAGAGTAGGTGGGAATTATGTGGGAAAATTAAGAGGGTTAAAAATTACAAGTCGTCTTATTTATATAATAAACATTGATTAATTTTTAATACTAATGTATCTAATTATTCCCGTTATAATTTGAACGTAAAAAAAGGTCATATATTTGAACATTATGGTTTTTTTAATTTAAACCTTTAGTGATGATTCAAAACCGTCACCAAAGATGATGAAAAAAAAGAGTTGCACGCCTCGCTTTCCTGTGTTGTGTCAGTAAACCGCGATGCTTATATAAGCATTCATGCTTAAATAAGCACAAATAAAAAATATTCTCCATCACGTGCAATGTCCTTAGCATCAATGCTACTATGACAAGATCGATCTTAAGCACCCGCACCCTTAGAATTTTACACGATTTCCAAATCGAGATTAAACAAGAACGGAACATACAACCTCAGAGAGCAGTGACACAAAGTACAACAACATAGGATAGATCTTGCCTTTTGATTCATGACCCATGCAACATGCATGCTAGTTGCAGGCTGCAAAGAATTTCTCATAATTAAGCTCGAATTTGTCTTTATGATGGTTGGTGTTGACTCCCATGTGCAATTTTTGGGCAATTAAATTTACACTAATCAAACAAAGTTAGTTAATCTCACTTGATCTTATTATCATTTAAAAATTGAATTGCATTCCCTAAGTTTTTCTTTATGGAATACTTCAACTTTATTAAATTTTGTTTCAAGTGGAAATACTTTATCTATATTGATACATGATTCATTAAATAGAGTTATTGGAAAATAAAATTAAATTAAATAAAGGATATTTTGGTATAATCTCAATAAATATGGTATATTAGTTAATATTTACTTATATTTTGATCCACCATATAATATAAGTTTTTTTTACTTATATTCATGTCCGGATGAAGTAGTTTTTTTTTGTTGTGTTAACGGTATCTCCATACAATTGGGGGAAATCATGCTCAGATTTAATCGTTAAGATTCTTCACCCATTTTTAAGGGTGTGCATAGTGGGGTTTAAATTCAGGGTTTTTCTCTATCTGCATTGCTAACACAACACTGATAAGTGCATAATTTTAGTAATTTTTGGGTATAATTTCAACACCTTGAGATGATAATTGTTATTAATTTGGTCCCTAATTTCCTTTTTATTGCTTGATTTTAGTTTTATGTAGTTTTTAAATTAAATTATGAGTTTGATGCTATTTTTAATGAGAAATGTACATATTTTGTAGGAATTAAGACTTGGAGGGGAAGTTAAGAAGCAAGTAAAGTCAAACAAGGAGAAAAGATAGCTTTGACAGCAAGTTTGGGCGCTCAAACCTCCATCTGGAGGTTGTTTAAACGCGCATATCCTGTCTGAAAATGAGGTCGGAAGCCCCTAAACCTTCATTTTGGGCGTTCAAACCTTCATTTTGGAGGTTTGAACGCGCTACTTTTTGCAGAAAAGTAATCATTGAGCGTTCAAACCTCCATTTGGGCGTTTGAATGCGCGTCCTTTTTGGAAGAAAAGGAATCTGCGCGCGTCCTCTCTTTCTTGCGGTGCAATTATCACTGGGCGTTCAAACCTTCATTCTGGAGGTTTAAACGCCCAAATTCAGACAGCTTGAAAAAAGGGGACTCTTGTGCACAATATAAAAGGAATTTTGAGAGCCTTTTTGGAGGGATCTTCTTCTCCTCTTCTCCAAGTTTCTCCAAGAGCTCTGCTAGGGTTTGCCTCCATTTCTTCTTCTCCATTTCTCTTAGGTTGTAAGTGCTACTATGAGTAGCTAAACTTTTATTTTGGAATTGAATGTAATCTATTCAAACTTGGATGTATTTTGGATTCATTTATCTATAGTAATTTCGTTTCTCTTTAATATTGGCATTTTCGTTCTACTGTTAATGCTTGATTCTATTAACTCAGTAGTAATCTTGATTTAGATTTCTTGAGGTAGCGGGAACGTATTTCAGAAATTCGATTTGAACGAAAATTGCTCGATAGGTCAAAATGCTAGGAATGACTTTCGATTTATCGATAGATTTAAAACATCTTTTCTTAATGCTAGGTAACTTGTTAAACATTGGAGGAATCGATGTTTAGGGGGTTGTTCTAAGGATTTCACATTGGAGGAATCAGTGTGAATGATTTTAGCTTGTGCTTCGATATTGTTTAGTTCGAAAAACTATAGGTTTTTTATTTCCAAAATACGGAAGAGTGCGATAGATGGAATTCAATCCCATTTTTTCCCTCTTGAACTTTCCTAAACTTTTACTTTGCAAATTATTACTTTTATGCAATTTTACATTAGTTGTTACAAAAATCAAATCATGAATCAAAGATTCTCCTTTGTGTACATATACTTAGTAAGCTGAACTTTGAAGTTTGATTGAAACCGTTCCTCGTGGGTTCGACACTCTTACTTAAAAACTATTATACTATTGTGAATTGGTACGCTTGCCAAGTTCCGTAACAAACACTTAATTTGGTTGCAATGTAGATTATCATATATAGTAGTAGAATATTCCCTCGTTCCTTTATATTTGTCTACTTTACCGCTATGTTTGGTTGAAGAAAGTTACAGAGGAGAGAAATAGGAAGGAGAGAGAGAAATCCGATATATACCACCCTTGTTTTGTTGAGGAGAGAAATCAAAAGTGGTGGATCCCACTTTAATTTTAATATCTCCAATGATAGAGAGAAATAGAAGAGAGAAAGAGAGGAGATGTGCGTAAGGCATGTCAACAGGGCGCAGGGGGGTTGTTCTCTATGTCCCCACCCCCACAAAAGTTAGAGCGGGTTTGGGTTCTAGTTTAAGGAGAGCGTGTGTGAAATTATAAAACTCGATCTCATTCCCGAATGCGGGTCCTTGTCGGGTTCAGGGAAACCCGCAGGACTCCCACCTTCTCTACTTTTTTTCTTTATTTTAAATAACTTAAATACATATATTTAAATAAGTCACATATATTTAATATATTCTAATTCAAATAATATATAAAAATAGACATTAAGAATCCTAAAAAATAAAAAACTTTAAAACTACATTATATTTAAGGAAAATATATAAGTTTACCTTAATTATTTAACTATTAATATAATTAAAAATATTTAATTATTATATAGGAACATGTTCTTATATTCCCAAACCCGTCTCCGTCCCGTTAAAGGTGTGGTGGGTTTTCCCCCTCAAAGTCGAGGCGGAGGCAGGTAATCTGTACGCATGACCGGGTTTGTATTTGATTATCATACCTATGTGTAATTACAAAAATACCCTCACTAAACACAAATCCTTTTTTGTCTCAAACACTATGTAGAGTCATTTTTATCAATTTAACAAAAAGTTATTTTCTCTCCTCACTTTCTACTCAACCAAACAAAAGGAGAGATAATTACACTCATATTTCTCTTTTTATTTCTCTCTTATCTCTCTCAAATCAAATAAAGTCTATTATATTTCTCACCACTTTCTCTTCCCTTTATTTCTCTATTGAAACCAAACACAACTATAAGTTCAAAATAGCATTTATTAATCTTTTCTCAATTATAAGCCTATACTGATATACTTACTATTATCTCCGGTAATTAAAAGGAAAAATAAAAAAATAGACAAATTATAACAAGAAGTATAAAAATAATTTTGAGGAAAACAAGAGTATTAATTGTCTTTCTTAATTTGTGTTACTCACCAAAATAGTCAAATAAAAAAGAACAAAGCTGGTAAATTTTATAAAATAAACGCAACTTATTAAAAGTTTAAAATAATATTAATATAAACTTTGATGTATTTATTATATTTTTGAAGGTTGATGTATTTATTATTATAATAATCACTATTATTTTAATATATTTTGAACTTTTAACTAAGTACATTTATACATAATGTATTCATGTAAAAGATATTCGTATACAATAATAGTAGTTGTTATTATGTAAGGGGCGCCAGAGAGCACACTTGTTATTCAAAGCGAATTAGGCTAAGCATTTTCTCTTTGACCAAAAAAAAAGCTAAGCATTTTCTCCATGAGATGCTGGTTAAAATATTATATAATTTAATAGTTTTTTATGAAGTTTTTTTTAATAAAAAATGACATAATTATTTTTTAATTATTTTTTTAAAAAAAATTACAAATAAACTAACATTTAATGAGGTTCAATCCGAGTGGGTGGAAGAAGAACTTGTCCGGGCTTGTGTTTAATTGGGCTAACTCTATCCTGATGCATTTCTTTTTAAGAAGAACGGACGAGTAACGACACGAGTAATCGAGTATATGATAAATTATTAAAAAATTAATATACAAAATTATTGTATGATTGATTAATTGGTAGAATATCTTTTTTGTCTCTATAAAAAATTTGAGTTTTAAGTTCTGTTCGGGGGTGGACCGAACTGGATGTCGTCCCGGTTGCTGGTTGAGCTGGCTCCCGGATCCTACTGCAGGGACGGGACGAGAGGTGGTGCACCTGCAGAAGACACTCCGACGCTCAAGTCAGTTTTAGGTCTAGACAGGTGGAGAGTAATTACGGGAGTTAATGATCTTACCTGTGTCGTAACTTACTGTAACTTTTATAGGAAGGAGGTGACGTGTGGGCTTGGAGAAGCCTTGTGGTGGACCGTCCGTACGGTGCAAAGGAGATGGAGGGGCCACCCGTGGGGCGACCCGGTTCCCATCCTGCCATGCTGATGTCGGGTCGGGTCTAGTCCTCCATGTGGGTCTTGGGTCCTTGCAGCTATTGGGCCCATGTTGCTGGTTTGCTTATTGGGCCCGGAACAGTAGCCCCCCAGCATGTCCAGTAGTGGTAGGTGCTGGGCTAAGCTAGTAGTTGCTTAATGCTTACCGGTCGGTTGTCGGGTCGCGGCCCTTAAGCGTGTGTCTCTGCTGTCAGGGGGAATAACCTTTTGGCTTTCCTGACATACCTGTGGGGGCTTTTATACCCTTTGGTAGTTGTGACTCTTGGCGTCCCAGTGGTTGTGACGTTTCGTTTTCCGAACGTTGCGACTCTTCGTATGCTGATCGTTTGACCTTTCGTATTCGCGTCGTTTCTTTTTAACTCTGCCACTTTATCGTTATTGGGCTTCTGGGCCTCTTGGGAGTTTTCCTATAAATAGGGGGATGGTCCCCCATTGTTCGCTGTCACTTTCCACCAAGTATTTCGAGAGCCAAAGAGCTGGGATATCTTTGTCTTAGAACGTGTGTGGTGTCGCTCGTCTCGGATCACGATTTCTTGCAAGGTACGGTCCTTTCTCTTCTGTTTCCTTTGTTTTGGGTAAGGGGAGATGAGTAGTGACGAGTCTCTGATGGTCCTGCCTGGGATACCAGATGGGTGGCCGGGCGGGACCTCGGCAAATAATGTCGCCAATCGGGCCGGGGAGCTTTATGGGCAAAGCGACCGGGGTGGCTTGTCAGACTTCGGTTCCGATCTTAGCTGGTCGGAACTGAGTACCTCGGGTAGCCAATCTGACTCAGGGAGTTGCTATACGGTCTCTGCAGGTGACCTGATGGCAGGTGAACAGGCGGAGCAACCGCTGGTGCCAGCATGGGCAGACAGGTACTCCTGGGTGGCACCCGAGGTTTTAGGGACGACTAGCATATACCGGTCGGATGCTCCCGTCCCAGTCCAGGAGAGGCTTGTAAATATGGAGTTTTGTACGCCGGAGCATGCTGGGGATTACGATGCCGTCCTTCCGCCCAACGGGGCTAGAGTCTGTGAGCTGTCCGAGACCATCAACCAATTTATGTACTCTTATGATTACTACCATTCTAAGTTGAAGTTGCAAATCCCCTCGACCGATTTCCAAGAGGGAGTTTTGACGTACTTGCACACTGCCCCCTCTCAACTCCACCCGAATGCATGGGCCTTCATCATCTGCTTTGAGCTTATCCTGAAGGAGTTTGGATTGGAGCCGACCGTCCATCTATTCTTCCACTACTTCCAAGTCTTGCGCAAATATGCTAGGGGAAACAAGGGTGAGACCTTGAAGACGTGGGTGAGTCTCCGGGGTCATGATGGCCGGAAGCTAATCACCTCTTTTGCTGAGTCTGCGAAGAGAGGGAAGATTTCATTCAAGCAAGAGTTCTTTCGGATACAGCCGGCGGAAGGCTGGGTTCCGTTCTGGAGGAACCGGCATGATCCTAATGAGGTGAATCCCAGGATCCCCATATACTGGAGTTCAACACATTATGACTTTGAGCCGAGTTCGTATGAAGTTTCTGAGGGGAGGTTGACTCGATCCGAGAAGCGAGCTAAAAAGTTGCTGGATGAAAGTTTCGCCGAGATGGGGCCTTTCAAAAGCAAGACGATTATTGAGGGGCCGAGACGGAATGTCGGATCCCGTATAGGTATCTTGAGGGACGGGGTTTATATTGTACTTGGCTTTTGATTTTATTATCTCTTGGACTTAATCCATTTTTCCCTTTTGCAGCGACGATGGCTAGTGCTGCTATGAGGGCGTTGCGTGCGGCTCAGGTGCAGGGAGGTGGTGCCAACCGGGAGCCTAAGGTGGACATGAATCTGTCGGACGAAGAGCCGGCACCGAATGACGAGGGTCGGGTGCCCACGCCTCGGGATGAAGGTCAGGGGAAGGAAGAAGAGGAGCCGGACGTTGAACTGGTTCGTCGCTCGAAACCAAAGCGTAGGCATAAACACAAGAGCAAGTCTCCCAAGAAAAAGAAGAGAAGGGGTGGAAGTGCCCGGATGGTAACTGATGAGGATGAGCCGGTCCGAGAAACGGAGGGCGAAAGAGAGGAGGAGGATGGGGAGCCGATTCTATATGACGACGACTTCGATGTCGACCATCCTGCCTTGATGGGTCTCCTCGCTAATGAGGAGGTGGCAAAGGTTCACAATAACGTGAGCTTTACTCGTCACTTGCAGATTGTTGAGCAGCAGTCACTTTAGCATGCCGCCTTTTTGAGGTACATCCGGGGGTACCGTGGTTCCTCATTTCCAGGATGTACGAAGTAACAATGAGGCCCTCGAGGGGGAGGTGAGCGGCCTGAAAGCCTCGGTCGAACTTGTGGGGAAAGAGCTGAAGTCCTACAAGACCTCTAATGAGCAGCTTAAGACGGCCAAGGAGAGTGCCGAGAAGAGTCTGACTACGGCGATGAATGAATTGAAGAAGGCCCGGGAAGATTTGGCCCTGAGGACGGCTGAGGTGGAGGCGGCCAAGAAGGAAGTCCTCGACCTTTGGGCCGAGAAGGAATCGTTGGAGAAGGCGGGCGCCTCGGGGTCCGGGATGAGTAAACAGGCCGTTGCTGCTTTGGTCAAGAAGAATCTTGTCCGACATCAGGCCAGGTGGGATGAGGAGAAAGCGAAGCTCATTGCGATCGGCAATAGTTTGGTCAAAGATTCGTTCGAGAACGCCATGGCTCAACTTTCTATCCAGAATCCCGGCTTAGTACGGGACGGGGTGTCCCATGAATTTGAGGTCTTCAGAGGACAAGTTTGCAAGGTAGACACCTCGGCCCGTAAGCTGGTGGATGTGGACTCCGGGGTGGAACTGGCGGACTGGGATGAGGAGGGGAAGTACTAGGATGGGGAGGAATGATTTATTGCTTTTCTTTCTTTTCCTTTTGTTGCTAAGTTTTTTTATTTTCTTCTGTAAGTTGGCTTGGTAGTCCAAGGCCTCGTTTTGTAATTCGACTCTTTGTTATAAACATGTTTGAATTGAATTGAATTGAATCTTCTTTGTCATTTATCATTTTCACTTCCCGGATCATGGTTCATCTTGATTCATTCGTCCGAGTTAACAAGGGGTCGTCCCTTTATTAAAACGGCCTCGAGAATGATTTAAGTGTCAAGGGGTCTTCCCCCATTGACTTGGCATCGTCACGGCTGAGTGTTCGACTGGGACGTTCTTCGCGTCGCATTGGAATGGGTTGAGGTAATTGCAAGTGTCAAGGGGTTTTCCCCCGTTGACTTGGCATCGAACCGGTTGCGGGTTCGACTAGGACGCTCTTCGCGTCGCATCGAAACGACTTGAGATAATTGCAAGTGTCAAGGGGTTTTCCTCCGTTGACTTGGCATCGAACCGGCTGCGGGTTCGACTGGGATGCTCTTCGCGTCGCATCGAAACGAATTGAGATATTAGCAAGTGTCAAGGGGTTTTCCCCCGTTGACTTGGCATCGAACCGGCTGCGGGTTCGACTGGGACGCTCTTCGCGTCGCATCGAAAAGAATTGAGATAATTGCAAATGTCAAGGGGTTTTCCCCCATTGACATGGCATCGAACCGACTGCAGGTTCGACTGGGACGCTCTTCGCGTCGCATCGAAATGAATTGAGATAATTGCAAGTGTCAAGGGGTTTTCCCCCGTTGACTTGGCATCGAACCGGCTGCGGGTTCGACTGGGACGCTCTTCGCATCGCATCGAAATGAATTGGGATAATTGCAAGTGTTAAGGGGTTTTCCCCCGTTGACTTGGCATCGAACCGGCTGCGGGTTCGACTGGGACGTTCTTCGCGTCGCATCGAAACGAATTAAGATAAGTGTCAAGGGGTTTCCCCCATTGACTTGGCATCGAACCGGCTGCGGGTTCGACGGGGACGCTCTTCGCGTCGCATCGAAACGAATTGAGATAATTGCAAGTGTCAAGGGGTTTTCCCCCGTTGACTTGGCATCGAACCGGCTGCGGGTTCGACTGGGACGCTCTTCGATGTGGTGGAAATGGTTGTTGTATATCTTAATTGAAAAAGGTTATATATTTGTCAAACATATTGTGGCATATCATATTTCAGCTGTAATACATTCTTAAGTTGGCCGCGTTCCAATATCTTGGAATGGGTTCCCCTTTTAAAGTTTCTAATTTGTAAGCACCGGTTCCTGTGGCTTCCACGACGCGGTACGGTCCCTCCCAGTTTTCTACAAGTTTTCCCTGGGACGAGTTCCTGTTCCCGATATCGGCTCGCCTGAGGACGAGGTCCGAGGCTTGGAATCTCTTGACCAATGCCCTTGTGGTGTGACGGAGAGCGACACATTCTTTCAAGACGGAGTCTCGTACGTGGGCGATCTCTCTTGTCTCGTCCAGAAGGTCGAGTTCTTCTCTGATAGCTTTGACACTCTCTTCTGGTTGGAAGTTTGAATATCTCCAAGAGGGCTCCCCTACCTCGACTGGTATCATTGCTTCAGTGCCGTACGTCAGACGGAAGGGTGTTTCACCGGTCGAGGAGTGTGGGGTGGTCCGGTATGCCCACAGTACATGGTCTAGCTGCTCGGCCCACTTCCCTTTGGCGTCTTCTAGCCGTCTTTTCAGTGCTCGGAGTATGACCCGGTTTGCAGCTTCGGCTTGACCGTTTGTTTGCGGGTGTTCGACTGAAGAGAAATGTTGTTTTATTTTCAAACCGCTCAATAGTTCTCTGAAGCCCCGGTCGGTGAACTGAGTACCGTTATCGGTGATGACTGAGTTTGGTATCCCGAACCGGCTGACGATGTTCTTGAAGAAGAACCTTTGTATCCGGGCCGAGGTGATTGAAGCCAGAGGTTCGGCTTCTATCCACTTGGTTAAGTAGTCAACTGCTACAACTAGAAACTTGAGCTGCCCTGGGGCCGTGGGGAATGGGCCGAGAAGGTCGATGCCCCATTGGAAGAAAGGCCAAGGTGAGGTTATGGTTGTCAGAGTCTCGGCTGTTAGCTTCTGCATGTCGGAGTGACGCTGGCAAGAATCGCATCTCTTCACATGGTTTTCGCATTGCCATCCCATGGAAGGCCAGAAGAAGCCGGCTCTTAGGGCTTTACGAGCCAGGGACCGTCCTCCCACGTGGCTACCGTAGCTTCCCTCGTGTAACTCGGCCATGACATACCCCGTTTGTGGTGGGGCGATGCACTTCAGCAGGGGGGAGGAGCAGCCTTTTTTGTACAGTTCTCCATTAATAATGGTGAACTTGGGTGCTAAGCGTTTGATTCTTTTGGCTTCCGTGTTGTCGGCCGGTAACTCTCCTTTTTCTATGTACAGCTTGAATGGGGTCCTCCAGTCGTTCGTTATTGTGATCTCGAGGACTGGGGTAACCGGGTCCAAGGATACACTAGGTGATGAAAGAGTTTCCTGAAGGAGTGTTTTGTTGCTCCCGGATTTCTTAGTGTTGGCGAGCCGCGATAAGATGTCGGCTCTGACATTGTTCTCTCTGGGGACATGCTGGAAAGTGACTTTCTGGAAATCTTGCAACGGGTCCTGTACCTTGTCCAAGTATTTCTGCAGGAGTGGTTCTCGGGCTTGGTACTCGCCATTTACCTGGGACACTACTAGCTGGGAGTCGCTGCAAAGGGTGACGTTTTGTTCCCCTAGCTCTCGGGAAAGGGCCAGGCCGGCAAGGCACGCTTCGTACTCGGCTTGATTATTAGAGGTTTTGAAGTCAAAGCGGAGGGATTGTTCCAGGCATACGCCGTCCCTGTCTTCGAGTACGATCCCGGCGCCTCCACCCTTTTTGTTCGAGGATCCGTCGACGTAAATGGTCCAGGCTGAGGGGTTGGTTGCTGAGGATACAGGGGGGCTGAGCTCTGCGATGAAGTCGGCCAGAACCTGCGCCTTGAGGGCAGTTCGGGGTTCGAATGAGATGCCAAACTCCGAAAGTTCGATGGCCCATCCGGTTAGGCGGCCAAAGAGGTCCGGCTTGTGCAGTATTGTTCGAATAGGTAAATCGGTCCGGACAGTGATGCGGTGGGATTGGAAGTAATGATGCAGTCGACGAGCCGATATTACAATTGATAAGGCCGCCTTCTCTATCTTCTGGTAGCGTAACTCGGGACCTTGTAGTGCTTTACTGAGGAAATATACCGGGAGCTGGTCCTTCCCTTCCTCCAGAATCAGCACGGAGCTTACCGCATGGTCATTGACGCAAATGTATAGTATGAGGGGTTCGCCCTGGGTCGGCTTTGCCAGGATCGGGGGGGGGGGGGGAGTCAGGGCCGACTTCAGGTCTTGGAACGCTTGTTCGCACTCTGGTGTCCACTGGAAATCGGAACCTTTTCTAAGAGCTCTGAAAAGGGGGGGGGATCGAGCCGCCGACCGGGGAATGAAACGATTCAAGGCAGTGATCCGTCCGTTCAACTCTGCACTTCTTTCAGGGAGCTTGGACTTTTCATATCGATGACGGCTGAGCATTTTGCGGGGTTTGCCTCGATTCCCCTGCTAGTCAGCATGAAGCCTAAGAACTGCCCGGAGGGGACTCCGAAGGTGCATTTGTTGGGGTTGAGGCGCATCTGGTGCTTTCTCAGTTGGTCGAACACAAGGGCGAGATCGTCGACATGATCTCGACCGGTCGGGGGTCTTGGCGATGATGTCGTCTATGTATACCTCTACCTTTTCCCCGATGATGTCACTGAACACCTTCGTCATCATTCGCTGGTATGTCGCCCCTGCGTTCTTCAGGCCGAAAGGCATCATTTTGTAACAGAAGACACCTCGTTCGGTTATAAAGGCGGTTTTTTTCTTCGTCCTCGGCTGCCATAGGGATTTGGTTGTATCCCGAATAGGCGTCCATGAACGACAAGCACTGGAAGCCGGCTGCATTATCGACCAGTCTGTCAATGTTGGGCAAAGGGAAAGGGTCTTTAGGGCAAGCCCTATTAAGATCAGTGTAATCAACACACATCCTCCATTTTCCATTAGACTTTTTGACAAGTACAACATTGGAAAGCCAAGTTACATAATCACATTCCCTAATGAAACCGGCCTTCAACAGCTCTTCCACTTTTTCGTCGGCAGCCTTTTGTCTCTCTGGACCGATCTTCCTTTTCTTCTGGGCAACTGGTTTCGCTTTGGGATCAACTGACAAGCGGTGGCTGCAGAAGTGCGGGTCGATCCCCGGCATATCCGCCACGGTCCAGGCGAATAAATCTTTGTTATCTTTTAACAATTTTATGAGCCTGGATTCGGTCAGTTCGCCGAGGTCGGCTCCGATCTTGATGAGATGAGTTGGATCGGAATCGCTTACGGGGATCGACTTGCACTTCCCGGCCGGTTCGACATGCAAGGGTGCGGTGTTGCTGGAAGGCGTTTCGGCTCGGGGATCAAGATCTATCATCATGATGGCTTTTCCTGTTTCTGGGGATAGGTTTTTGTTCTGGGATGGTGTTTCCTAGCTCTTCGACTGCAGAGTGAGGTTGTAGCATTTGCGGGCTTCTTCTTGGTCCCCATGGACCGTGATGACCTGGCCTGTTGGTGAGCAGAACTTCAGTACAAGGTGTTTAGTAGAGATATTGCACCGAGAGCGTTGAGTGATGGCCGTCCGACTATAACGTTGTAGACGCTGGGGCAGTCTACCACTATGAATTTGGCACTCACCCCTCGACTCGCGTTGTCGTCTCCCAGACGGAGATGGGTGTCCAGGTATCCTCTCGGACGGATCTTTTCCCCAGTGAAGCCGACCAGTTCCCCTTGATAGGGGGTTAGGTGGGCCTCGGTGAGTTCCATTTTCTTTAAAGTGCTGAGGAACATGACATCGGCTGAACTTCCCTGGTCAATGAAGACCTGTCCGACGTCTGCATGGCCTATGATCGCTCGGATCACCATTGGATCGTCATGGTCTCGCTTCTTATTGCCGAAGTCGGCCTCTGAGAAGGAGATGATCACGTCCTTGGTTTGGTGCTCACGGCCTTGTTGCGGGACCTCGGATGCTATGGAGTATATGTCCCTCAGGCGGCGTTTTCGTGAATTATACGAAAGTCCACCACCTGCAAAACCACCTGAAATCATGTTAATTTTCAACCGGGGGGCAGAGGTCCCTAGGGTACTTTCCTGGTTAGTGGTTTTTGGGCCGTGATCTTGTTTGGCGTCCTGTCGGCCGTGGTATGACTGCTGTCGTTTCTTGTTGCCGTCTTCATCCCTTCCCGGACTCGGGGAGCGTTTTCTATTCTCGTTTTTCCTGTATCCCCCTGGGTTTCTTCCCCGTTTGATGAACTTTACAAGCCGCCCATCTTGGATGAGCTGTTCAATGGCGTCCCTCAGTTGGATGCATTCATTGGTTGTGTGTCCGTAGCTTTCATGGTACGCGCAGTACTTTGTTTTGTCCCTCTGAGCCTTGTCTGGCAAGGGTGGCGGTTTGGAAGCTTTCCCGATGTCTGTGCTCATTACCTCTTTTAGGAGGTGTGCCGGGTCAGAGTTCAGGGGGGTGTATCTGTTGTACCTTCCTTTCTTCTTTGGCTGGTCGCGGTAGGGTGATGGACGGTCGGACTTATAGCTGTGGACTCTGTCATTTCGGCTGGAGTGGTGATTACCGGTTGTACGGTCGAGATGTATTTCTCTGCCGATAAACTTCGCCGAGCGGGGCCTGAACTCCTCCATCGCTAATGCCGGTTCCTCGGAGAGAGAAACCGCGAATGGTGAGCCGGGAAGAAGGGCGGTTACAGCGCATACGAGCTGCACGTTCTCCGCTAGATCCGGGATTCTAGCGCACTCCTTGTAGAAACGGGACAGGAAGTTTCGGAGGGACTCCTCCTTCCCCTGCCCCAGGGTTGCCAGTGTGAACTGGTTGTGGGGTACCTCTGATACGACCGTGAACCTCTTGATGAATGTTGAGTGTAGCTCGTCCCATCGGTTTATGGACCGAGGGGGAAGGGTCTTGAACCAGGCCAGAGCTTCTCCCTTCAGTGTCCGGGGGAAAGTTCGGCATATGACGGCCTCGGGTGCTCCGATAAACAACATCTCGTTGCAAAACGCGTCGAGGTGTTTCCCGGGGTCTGTGGTCCCGACGAAAGATTCGATGTGAAGGGCACCGCGAAAAGCTTTGGGGATCTCGGCAGACGCTAAGCGGTCTGTGAAAGGATGTCTGAAAGGCGTGTGTGCCTGTGGGAAGAGGGGTTTGGCTTCTTGCCCCCCAAGGTGTGACTGGTTGACTTCGAAATTTGTGTAGTGTGATTGTTGGTGGTGGGGTGGAACGAAAGACCGCTCGAGGTTCCTGATCCGGTCCTCCAACTGCTTGACGACCGGATTTTGGCCCGGGGCTCCCGACGGTTGGGGGTTCGGCTTGGGCTGCGAGGTCGTGTTCCGCTCTTCGAGCTCCTATAGCCGCCGTTGCAACTGCTCGATTATGGCATCCCTGGGGTCGGGGTAGCCGATGTGGTGGGATGTTGTTACTCTGGGGGGTTCCCTTGATGCGTCGTGCTCGCTGTCACCCACGCCCTCCTGCTGGGAGGTGTCCTCGATCCATCCATCAGGAGTCGGTTGGGGTCGCGGGCCGCGGTTCATCTGTCGGGTGGTGACTGTCATGAGGGGAGGCCCTCCTTCTAGCGCCAAATGTTCGGGGGTGGACCGAACTGGATGTCATCCCGGTTGCTGGTTGAGCTGGCTCCCGGATCCTACTGTAGGGACGGGACGAGAGGTGGTGCACCTGCAGAAGACACTCCGACGCTCAAGTTAGTTTTAGGTCTAGACAGGTGGGGAGTAATTACGGGAGTTAATGATCTTACCTGCGCCGTAACTTACTGTAACTTTTATAGGAAGGAGGTGGCGTGTGGGCTTGGAGAAGCCTTGTGGTGGACCGTCCGTACGGTGCAAAGGAGATGGAGGGGCCACCCGTGGGGCGACCTGGTTCCCATCCTGCCATGCTGATGTCGGGTTGGGTCTAGTCCTCCATGTGGGTCTTGGGTCCTTGCAGCTATTGGGCCCATGTTGCTGGTTTGCTTATTGGGCCCGGAACAAGTTCATTCCTGAAAATTATTTGTTTTTATTTCATTTTTATGAAATATTTAAGATATTTTTTTAGTTTCTACTATTAATTCTATTATTAGTTGTGGATGTGTTGAACACCCATCACATGAGCAACCATATGTGCATTATCTTACACATTATACAATAATGTTAGTTTCTTTAAACTCATTTGAAGACTGTATGCGAAATATAAGAAGGAGAAAATGTACAAACAATTTAAGTTCAAGTTGAGATGTTTATCCATACAATTTAAATCTAAGATACTTTATTTAAAGAAATCAATCTTCTTACCGCTTGAATGAAAAAATATTTATGTTAAATATATTTAAAATCAAACATTTTTTTCTCAAATTTCAATTTAACTCAATGTGATAATGTATTGTTAATTAAAATATTCCAAAACTACCATCTATAATTTAGTTGTATATATTATGAGTAAACATTTCGCCACAAGATCATATTCTTTTTTTTATAAGAAAAAATTCATTGAAGTGAATTATAAAGGGCATTTCTATCAACAGTTTTGGATCATTCATCAAGTGGTACATGTTTGATTCCCCTTAAGCAAGATCTCGGGTTCAAGTTTTATGGATGAAAAAAATCCCCACTGAAAAAGTTAACCCCACTAACATGTAGATATATTTTCGTAGAATCACATGAAATACATTAAAGTTCACCTAAACTTTGACTAATTCCTTCACCATACATTCTGCTATATTGTTGAATACAAATAAAAGGTGTCCTAAGCCACTCATAAAATGACCAATAATGTTTCTATTCACATTTTTCTTTGATTCAAAGCTAAGACCTTAGATCAGTTCTACCAATTCTTTCATCGAGAACTCTGGCTTATTAGAGATAATTATATGTTAATTTCTTTTCCTTTAATAGTGCATAAAAAAGTGAAGCACTATATAACAAATTTAATTTGACACACCTTATACACATTACATGTGAAGGACAAATGATTAACTGACATTCTGTTCCAGCCCTGCATAGCACACATTTCAAGTCCTCATTCAAAGATAGAATAAGAATACTCTTCTCTGAATGCAAGCTGTCTCTTTTGTTGGTATTCTTTGCAAAATTACTCTCCATGCATGGGCCAATTGTCTTTAGAGGCGCCTTTGTTGATCACAGAATCCAGAACACACACTTCAATTTTGAGCATAAATTAATTGAGGCTTAATTCCACTTTTGTCCCCTATTATTATCAATCCGTGATTTTGGTTTATCTATTTTTTTTTTTTGTGATTTTGGTCCTTTATTATTCCAAATTCACAATGTAGTTCAAAATCCTGGTCCCTCCATACCTCCCAAGTATGTGTTAGAGAGAACAAAATCGCGAATTTGGAATAATAGGGGAACTAAAATCGCGAAAAAAAAAAACGTAAAGTGATCAAAATCACGGATTGATGATAGTAAAGGGATCAAAATCACGGATTGATGATAATATGAGGACCAAAAATACAATTAAGCCATTAATTAATTTATAAGTTCATCAAGCTAGCTATTATATGCTTACTTGATTGAATATTTCCCTATACAGTTGGTTGTCCATATCCATTGGTTTGCTTGATCTGCTGAAATTTGAACACCTGAAATATGTAAGATGAGTTAGATTTTCAACAGTTTCTTTAATTTCTCCAATTCAAAATATCCCCTTTCTCCATTCAAATTTCCACTCCCATCCATTCACCCATTTTATCTATATTCTGGCTCTTATTTACTTCTACCCAATATAATATTCTATATTTATCTTTATTTGAGATCTTTTAAGAAATTAATTAATATAATGTTGAATTGGTTCCTTTCTTCTTCTTTTAAGGATTTGAAATTATTACAAGGCACACATCCTCATGCAAACAGAATTCACAAATAATATAAAAAAATGTCAAAATTACATTTAGCTATATATTAATATATATATACTTTAAAACATATTTTTTTTTTGGTACACAACATATTTTTAATACTATTGAATTACAGGGAACTCAATGTAAAAGTCAACTTCATACTCATACAGAACCATAGACAACGAGTCTAAATTTTTAGACTTTTACCAAATATCTTATATTTAATTTCATATTCATCTAAAAGCCCAAATCATTTCATATTCAAAATGCATGATCTTCTTTCTTTCTGTGTCAATAGAATTATTTAATCCATTTAAATAAAAATGAAGTTAATAATAAAAAATTGAGTGTGAGTCTACAAACTTAATTCTAAAGTAAGAGAATCATCCAATAAAAAATTAGCAATGAATGGAGAAAAGAACATTTTCCCATATGATACATTTTTTATCATGATTAATAACCGATCCATTTGAAATTGGAGCTTGAAACCGTTGCAATGATGTAAATAGAAAGGGAAACAAATAATTGATTATGAATTTTGTCTATTTTATTTTATTGAAGTAAGAAACCTAATAACTTTTTAATGTACAATATAATATGTATATTTAATTTTAGAAAATGACTAAATTGAATGATTATTTAATTTGCTAGTCATAATAGATGTGATTGACTCGTTCTCAGAACTAATGTTAAGCTTTGACACTTCTCTTTTTATTAGTATTTTATATATAAATACTATATGGAAAATTTTGCTTTACATGGAATGGAATTATGTTTGTGTGGAATGTGTAAAAAAGAGGAGATAGAAAAAAAAATGCAAGGAAGAGTGGGAGATGTAATAAATGATCAAATAAATAAAGGAAAGATAAAAGATAAAAAAAATGTGAAAATATGAGGATTCAATTTCAGTGTCATATATATTTACTATTACTATTACTAATCCCTTCCGTTCCATTTTTTTTTTGTTGTTGAAGCTTATGCGCATAAATTAAATTTTTTTAATAATATATATTTTATTATCTATTTACTAAAATATCCTATTTATTTCATTTATTACAATTAGTTGAAATAATTATTCATAATATTGAGTAACGGTAGAGTTGAAAAAAAAAGCATTAAATTAGTTTTGATTTCTTAAATAATAAAAATAAATAAAATATGGAATGGTTATTTAGACATGTCTATGTTTATCAATTTGTTTCTTTGGCAGCAACGTCAATTGAATACAAAAGAACATAGCAACTTATTTAGGCGTATGTAGTATCTGAATATTTGTTAGTTAATCACAACTAAAAGAATATTGTGTAATGATGATGACAGTTCTGCTTACCTTAATTCTTGAGTCTAGTAAGTTATAAAGTATACTTTAAGCTCATCTTTATTCCCACCACAGAAAAGTTCATCTTTATGGTGTAAATGAGGTCTAGTAAAAGGTTGGAGAAGATTGTGGTGACTATAGTGACATGATTGCTCCATGGTGGACAAATAAAATCTAGAATATACAAACCCCACTTTACAGAGACAATCATTAATAAGTCAAAACAAAATAAGGTTAGCTTGTCTCAGTATAGTTACGGTCAACAACATTAAAAAGTACAAAGGCCCTACCATTTAACGTTATCCCTAAGATATTGGCTTTGTGCTCCAAAGAGGGGTTTGTTAAAAAAGTACAGCTCAAACAATTGTTTTTGCTTGGTGCTCCTGTGGCCAAACTTTGTCTTAAAAAGTCATCATGACATATATTTGAGAGCTTTTAGTGTTGTTATATTATTTTTTGGGTTTTTTTTACCGAGAATCCCCATAAGCATAGCTGTGGGTTTAATTCTCGGGCCAGGAGCGGGTAGTTAGGTAAACTTTCTCAAGAGGCGATTCCAGGATTCGAACTCCTGACCTTACAGTTAAAGTCTGTTAGGAGTCACAGACCACTTCCACGGTAACCAACTACTGTTTAGTTAGTGCTGGTATATTATGTTTAATAAAGTAAGTACAAATTTGATATATGAAACACATCTTTATAATTCTATCAATAAAAGTTTATAAAACCCCAACAATATCATATCATGTTTATACACATTACAGATAAACAGGTCAAAATATAGTTCAACAAGAATTCTGCCAGTTTTGCAAGTGATGCAATAGACTGACAATGAATATGTTTCTCCCCCTTATTTTGTTCTCCAAATCAGCATCATATGAACAAGGTCTTCAAATTTTCATCTTTACAGAATTTAGCTATAGGAAGCAACATCAAATGCAACAATTATTAACAAATAACCACTATTCATCAGTTTTGGCCCGTTTTATTTCATTAGAAGTGAATGGAGAGACACTACCACTCAGTTGAGGGCTCTCTTCTCTAAAATTGGAATTGAGCATAGCAAGTTCTCTTAGTTGTTGCCTCTTGTAAAAGTCCTGTGACTCATCCTGCATATCATGTTAGAAAATAATTAGAAAATTGAATGATTGAGTAACAAAGTTGAAAGGTTATGGTTCAAATGAGGGAAGGGGAGGGGAGGGATTTTAATCAAGGGGAGGGAGAAGCATGTGTGATAGTGGAACATTTGTGTGTGATAGTGGAACAAAATTCCCCCTCCCCTCATAAAAATTTAAATCAAACACATCAACCCTCTTAAAATCCCCTCCCTCCCCTCCCCTCCAAATCCCTTAAACCAAACAATACCTTAGTATTTAGTTCCTCAAAATATGGCACTAAGTATTGAGTACTTTAGTGGAATAATCATGTGTGATAGTGGAACATTTGTGTGGGTTAGTCTAAAGGTCATTCTAGCTCTAGTATAAATAGAGAAGCATACTCTTGTATTATATGCAAGGTTTTAAAAAAGGATCCGTGACTGTAATTACAGCCACAACATCATGGTAATAGAAATCTTCCTCTTTTATATTTTTCTTATTCCTCTCCATTATATGAAAAAGGAGGAGAATCAGAAACATTTCTGTATTAATAATACAAGAACTTCCCATTAATGTTATTTTGCTGTAAGACTAGCAAGCGCTCACAAAAAAATTGGCTCAAAATAAAACTCACTTTATATACATTTCTCTCTTTCGCAGATGTTAAAATATATAATATTAAATCATTCATGTTTCCTCCACCCAAAAGCTTAAGCAGTTGGTTCTTGACATGGTACCAAATGGTCAATAATTCGATCATTGTCGCCCCCATTATTCCAATAAAAAAAGGTTTAATTTCAGCATAAGGTAAATGATTTTGTGCACTTTTCACGCTTCAAGCCCAAAGAGTTCTTGCGTGAGGGTGTGTGTTAGAAATATATAATTTTAAACCATGCATATGTCCTCCACCCAAAAAGCTTAAACTTTTGGGATAATTGGTTGTTGATAGCAGCTATGTATTAGCATGTCCAAGAAAGAAAATAGTGGATTGATTATCTGAAGTGATATCAGAACAAAAGAATGAAGACACAACACAAGAGAAGGGAGAGAGATTCTGCTGTTAGGTTGACATTCCTTTTAACATAACTTCCAAACTTCCATAACAGTAAGAGATTTTCAATAACAGGCTTCTATTGAATAAAAAGAAAAACAATATAATGATTACTCCTTGTGTGAATGCTACATGTATATGAGTGTGGATGTTAAGTTAACATTAGCCAAAACTCTGTTATAGTTATGTATTTTAAAATATTCAAATATGGTCACCAAGTGAGGAATGCCATTTCTAAGTTGTAATAATAGATACAGAATGGACCATATGTCAAATGAGAAAAGTAGGGAAAAAATCTCATTAATGAGTTATTCTGTGCTATGCAATGCAAGAGTTAGAATGAGATACCACTGGTTTGAGTAGCTCTTCTATGATTTCCTGTGCTTGCCTCAACCTTACATCAACAATGTTGGCAGGTAGTTCAGCTTCAATTAAAATGTGAAGCGGATCATTCAGGTGCTCATAGCCTGGCCTTCCCCTTAACAATTCTTCCTTTAGAACACAAAGGTAGAGCAAAGTTAAAGATACAAATTGTGGAAGCAACAAAAAGAACTAAGGAAAATTCATGACACTAATTGTGTGTTTGGATGGAAAATTTTAAAATTCCCAAAATTGTGAAATCAATTATGAGTGATGATTAAAAAGAGAGTTAAGTGTAAGGGAAATTGTAAATGATAATCTAAAAAGTTAAACATAACATAAATATATTGAAATTCTTTCTCAATATATGCCATTTGAAATCCCTCCTATTTGTCATTTGAAGCTTTCTTCTAACTATCTTAACACATGAAATCTAGTAATTTAGAATTACTCTATCCAAACACAAGGTAAAGGATTATCATATAAACCCCAGGAAGTTAAAATTAGGCTATGTGAAGTTACATGACAATGAAATAAGATGGAGATGATATTGATACCTTGTCTAGGTCTTTAATTGAACCTTTCCCTCTGATATATACACGGCAACCTGTTGTAGCCTCCACTCTCTTCAGGGAATTACCCCTTGGACCAAGAAGCCGGCCAACAAAATTAAACTGAAAATTAAAATTGCCTTAGTAACTCAAAGGTCAATAGAAAATAAAATTATCAGAACATGACAAAAAATTGCATAACTTATTGCTTGTAGTAATACAAAATAAAAATGTTACAAATCTTACATTTGGATAGCTATCCTTAGGAATATCCAAGCGCAATATCTTCTTCACAGTTTGAGAACTTGGAACAACTGGTGGTGTTTGCCAATCCATGTTTAGTCCCTGTACTCCAGCTAGCCTCTGTTGTATGAAAAGCATAACCAATCAGTAGAAGAATTTTGAGCTTAACAGGGAAAGAACCATGAAAAACTGAACAAAAGAGAAATAAAGAACACAAGGGGTGAAACTGGATAGACTAAGAATCAGGTTTTTGTTTACAACAAATCAATTTTATATTAGGGGTACAAGAAAAGGTATGAACTGAAGACGAGTTGTTATGAACCAACTATCCTCAAAGTTTAAGTTGTTAAGTGAAGATACGTGAATGGTTTTATTTTAACACACCCCTTCAGGCAAGAGCTCATTACATTAGGTTTGAAGCGTGGACAATACACAGGTCCACCTACCTTGTGCTGAAATTAAATCTTTTTTTATTGAAATAATGAAGGTAGAAATGATCGAATTCTTGACCACTTGGTCATAGAGGCTTTGATATTATGTATAAATCAACTATCCCAAAAGTTTAAACAGTTGGGTGTAGACACATGAAGGTTCTATTCTAACAATTGGCAAAGCGGTAGAGAATTTTGCATTGAATAGAACAAAAAACTGAGATACTTACTTCATGTGACAGACTGTTCCAACCAGTGAAGTTTGGTGATAAGTCTGAAGAAGCAATATGACTTGGACTTATGAATTGCATTCTATCTAAGTCACTAAACCCTTGGTTCTGCAACAATCCACTCTTTCCAGATACCCTTAAAATCTCTGATAATAAGGTAATAGTGAATGTAAGAACTTGTATAAAGACTACTGAATCAAAGAATATAAATAGTGTTAATGTGATCTTCCAAACAGAAATTGTAAATTATGAACAGGAAGTGTAGTACTAGTAGCAAGCAGACATATATTCAAGTGAGTCATGACATAGAGTGACGGTGGATGCTGTCTATGTGAACATCTTGATTATAAAAACTGAATTTTATATGGGCCAGTTTGGATGTAACTTCTGCAAAAGAATTTTTAGGTGAAAAATAATAGAATGAATGAAAGAGATCAAATGAATTTAACTTCTCCATAAGTTGATATTAGTCTTTGCAGCCCACTTTATCCAAAATTTCTCTCAATTAACTTCTCCCTAACTAATTAATTTCAACTCATGGAGAAGTTAAATTCATTTGTCCCCTTTGATTCATTCTATTTTTTTTACTTCTAGAAGTTCTTCTGCAGAAGTTTATCCAAACTAGGCCATAGAGCACTAATGATAAAGCTGATCAACTGAAAGTTTTCTCTATTCATGCAAAAGGGGGATGTCTACAATCAATAATTGAAACTTTCTTGCATTTGTCAGAAAGGAAGCAGATATAGACTTGCATATTACTAAAGACAGTAATGACTAATCAGTATTGCCACCATCTTTTAGTACTAAGGATTTTATTTTTTTTTTGGTCATCCAAAAAAGATCATCTAAGATGTTTTCTTTTCATAATTTGATCAACAGATAAGAATTTTATAGAACCATAAAGAATTTTGCTTTGTCACTTCTATAGGAGACTAATTCAGTCACTTGCATTGTATTTCAAAATATATTAGTACCCATGATTGAGTCAAACATTAACTAGTTCAGGCCAGTGAGAAAGGTCAGAAATTGACAATTCATCATTACATTTCAAAGAAGATTATAACCCTGAAGAGAAAGAACAATGAGAAACTAATCCAAGCAACCAGAAAACTCAGTTTATGTTATAACTAGACCTTATTCAAAGAGGGAAGATCAGTTGAAACAAATTGAACAATAAGAGAAGAAATTTCACAACAGAAATCTTGAATTCATTGACAGACCTTGATTGAGGAGTCTGCTACACAAGGGTAGGACTTGCATGAAAGGTCCAAGCTTCTGGTGTTCAGCTAGCAGCTCAGTTAAGTACTGACTAGAACAAACACAAATAAGAACATATCCCCAGAAATTAATTAAAGTCAATACATATATGTAATTGAAAATTCAAAACCTTCACAAAAACTTGCAGAAGAATTATCCCCACATACCTATCAACATCAAAATTGCTTCTCATGTTTATATTTGGTGAATTGCCCCTTTGTGATGCAGGTGAGGAAATCTGATTATACATATTAGACACCAATTCTACAAGGATATATGGTTTTCCCAGAGGGATTAGATGAAAAATCAAAGGCAACAAGGGAAAAGCAAGAGTTTGCTTGAGATTGGATGTGGTTCAAGAATCCTCCTATTTGAAAAACTGAATCATGTTAACCTGTGGTTGAAAGACAAGAGGGAAAAGTGGTAAGGGGAAGAATGGAAGGTATAAAATAAAACTACAAATATGAAGGAGGGCCACTTCTGTAGTAGCTCAGTAGTAAAAGCAAGCCTTAAAGGGTGTCTCTCTGTACCTCTCTGGGTCTGTTTTAATTGTTTTTTTGTTGGCTTCTGTTGCATATGCAGGGCTTTATCATTTATGTATATGTTTTACCTTAACAAACACAAACAGGTGTCACTGTGGATGCTTTTTGTTTAACAAAAAAAAAAACTAAGAACTCTCTAATGAAGTATGTATTAGGGAGATTGATGAAAGAATAGAAATTCAAAGATAGAAAGAAAAAAGAAAAAAAAAAACTCTTCAGATATTCATTGGAATTGATAAGCAGATAAATTGGAAAGAGCCGAAGACAAAGAGGCCTATCTTTCCTTCAATAGGAGACTTGCTGAGAAACAAGGGTAAGTAATTAAAATGCTAAAGCAATCATGCACTCTCCAATAAGGTTGTGTTGAGATGGATTTCATTCAATCAATTAGAAAGAAGAAGAAAAAAAAAGAGGTCACTCCAATGACCTATGTGGGTCACTGGTTCTCTGTCACCAGATCATGAACATGTAGATTGAAACCAATCAATCGCATGCTTCACGCTTATATTATATATATAAATAGTATATAGTAATAGTAACAGTAATTATACACATAGCATAACATACCATTAAGTTATATATTAATAAACAATAATCAAATATCTCCTTATGATCTCACAGCTACCATCACCAACATAGAAAAATATCTCCCCAACTACAAATCAACTCCACCTTCATTCCATACTCTATGTGCTCAGCATATCAAATCTCATCATAATGAAGGACTAAAATATCAAGCTTTTTTATTTATTATTATACTGCTATTAATTTTGACAGCTTAATGGCCGCTATTATTGATTACTGTAATCAAATTGCTTTCATTTGTTTCAAATCTGCTTTTGTATTAATTTTATGCCATTTGTTTTTCTATACCACCTGTCACCCAATTTCTTGTCTTACTCCAACCCACCTACCAAAACAATTCTCTCCTCATTCAAAATCTCCATACCCTTCATTACTAGCGAATCACCTAAAGATTTTATTTTATACATACATAAATATATGCATACATATCTATCTATATACATTGAAATGTAGTAATGTACATATAGTGCCAAACATCACATGTTATAACTAAGTTCTTAAATATGTATGTTTTGGTACATAAAAATTAGTTTTAAAAGTTCAATAGATATATACGGTCCGTATAAAAAAAAACTTTAATTTACACGGAGTTTAATAACATATTATCCATTTTATTCAATAAATGATGTGATAAACACATAATTAAATATTTGTGTAATTTTTTTATAATGACAGTATATATCTATTAAATCCATTTTAAAATACTTTTATTATTAAAAATATTTGTCTTTTGTATGTCAAAGTAGTAAGAAATCACCTAAGAATTGTGGCTCAATTGGTAACACAGATTGAGATTATATGATTAGTTCATGGGTTTGATCTCCTTTAAACGCACTCATATGGAGGGGTGAGGACTAGGGCTCTAATAGGATTATCCTTGTAATAGGAATACTTAGGGTGAAAAAAAAATAGTAAGAAATCAAGTATTCATTAATTTCTTTATTCAAAAACCCGTGTTTTGTGATTAGTATCGATATTGGAGTGTGAGCACTCGTGTGACCGTGTTAGATTCCTTATAGGGGCTTTATTCCTATATTTGTTATCATCTAATCTATGCATGGATTAAATTAAAAAAAATGAATCGCGAGAAGACATAAATGGAAAAATATGTTCTTTCTTTTCATTATTATAATGTGAGAGAAAATTTATAACAATGCATAGATGATAGATGGGATGCTTAGAATATCACGTGCAAGTAAATGAAACCATATAATAGAACGTACTTGCAACTTAGAAGGGAAGGAGAGAGCATAGGATTCCTATAGAACAAGGGGACTCATGGAAAATAAAAATAAATGGTAATGTGGCATGTTGGGTCAGTGACAAGAACGTGTGGAGCAAATAAGCCACAAGATAGGTCACAATTATGAGAGTCATGCACATCCTACAATGCTATGTTGTATTATTTTTCGCAATTTTGTAATAATGAAAAACCTTATACATTGTGGATGCATCAAATCGGATCTGATATTTTTTAAAAGAAAGATAAAATTAATAAACTAAATAAATGCATATAATAATAGAGACAAAGATGAGCAAAAAGGAACTTGTCTCAAGAAGTATAGTAGGAGGTAGCGTCGGCCCAATATGTAGTGAGCCCTAAGTAAATCTTTATTTTAGGGTCTTTTTAAATACATGAGGTGAAAAAATAAGTCTTAAAAGTTAAAATTCATTTAGCAAGTATTGAACCATCAACCCTTAAGGAGGAAATTCAATTTATAAATCAATGAACTAGGCCTAATTATAATAATATTTTTTATTTTTTGTATAAAAATATTATTAACAATCGGGGGCTTAAAGCAAGGGCTTGAGTAGCCTTACCTTGGGCCGACCCTACTACGAGTGACAGTAGAAATTAACATACGAAATTAATTAAATATCTCCTAAAACTCAAGGGGATAAAGAAAGAAAAAAAAAACTCGTAGGTAGACGTAAGTTGAAGGATAAGCAACTTTGTCCAATTTGGATAGTAAAAAGGTATACCTATAATTATAAATCAAATTATTAATCTTAGTAACTTTTTACATAAAAAAATTACAAGAAAATGGACATTGGAGTTGGACAACTACAAGCCATATTTAACTTTTGTTTGAGTTTTTTTTAATATAGTTTGCCCATTTCGTAAAACCATGTATATGAGGTGTAGGTTTTGTTTTGATAATTTGATTTGTTTAATATATATAAATATAAGACAAAACAAAAGCGCTAATTAATGTTTTATTTTAAAATGAGTTCAAAGATAGATTTACATGATAAAAGTCTAAAAATGTATTAATCAATAAATCAGAGACCTTTTCCAAGTATAATACCATTCAGAAGTTATATAGGCATATAGCAGACCCTTTCTCTCACACCATGAGCCAAATAAGTTACATATTTTAAAAGAGTCAAATCAATAATTAATTGAGTTTAATTAGTATGCACTCACAGTGTAAAAGAGTTTTACACTGACGTTTAATCATGATTCTTCATTTATATAACTTTTAAAATATTAATTAGTAAAGTCAACAAACTTACCATAAATCAAGGGTTGTGATTAACATACGTGTAAAAATTAATGCACAATCCTTTTTCTCTAATTGATATGTGTGAAGATGTCTTCTTTAAGAAAATAATAATAATGATAACTTGCAAATTTATTTGGTGTTCCCCTTTCCCACTAAGTATATAAGCGAAGGCTCACGACCTAACTACACACAACCCTCACTGAGTTCTTGTTTGTTTAGAGTCAAAGGCTCCTTTGTAGCAAAAATATTATTGAATTGCTTTGACTTTTTAAATCAATTTTATAGTGAGTAAATTAATTTTGAGAAAAAAAAAAAAATTAACTTTCAAAGTGAGTAGAATTGCTTACGTCTTTTATCATAAAAACTTTAAGAAAATGTTTTTCTATATTTATATTTAAAAAATACTTATCATTAAAAAAATAATTTTTATAAATTCGTTTTTGAAATATTGTTTACAAACATAAATAATTAAAATTTTTAACCTCAATCCTTTCAAAATTAATTATTTTAATATTACTTTTTTAAAAATTAATTCTATCACTCTAACAGCTAGACTACATGACAAATCAAGAATAAAAACTAACTTATAACTTTTTTCTAGTATCAGTTTTCAAATTCGATGTAAATTACAACAATCAAACCGAACCATAAAAACACGAATCAATCTGAAAATGAAAACCACAAAAAGAAAAAAAAAATTTATTGGATTAATTTTTGGATCTTATATGTTGAAAATCTATCAAATCCAATCCAAACCGAACTTATATACACATATATTATTTTACCTATAAAATAATCATATATTTATATGAGGAGGGATCAAATTACACCAGTGTAAGTTACACCAAGTATTACACCGCTGGATAACTTTTTAACAGATCATTGTATTAAATAATCTACCATTGGATTGAAAGTTACTATCATATAGATCATACATATAAAATTTTACATTAATCCAAAATTATTTGATATGTCATTAGTTGAGATATCTCAAAATTAACATCAAATATACAATTGAAATATATGAAAAAAACAACATTTTGATTATCAAAGTAAATATGGTTAAAATTTTATGAAATTTAACACAAATAATCATAATGATAAATAAACATAATTCAACGGTTGGATTAATAAATAACACTTTGGATTTGTCGTTATAAGCGGTGTAATACTTGGTGTATATATTTATATTTATATAATTACTTATTTTAATATATTTTTTATTATTTTATTATCTAATATCTCTCTCTCTCTAACAATTTTAATTTTTAATTGTCTCAAAGATTCTCTCCAAGAATCTATTTGCTATTCTTGTTTCTGAGTGACCATGGAGGCTATCGAGGACACTAGCATGGTTCCGGACCCTCTTGATGGAAGTCAAGTTGTACCTCAACAACATGCATCTTTCAGAGACAAACTTTTATCTGGGCAAGGAAGAGTTAAAGATACGACAAAGATTGATCTAATTAGCAATAAACTCTTCCGAATCGAATATGAGGATGGGGATCGCCTAAAGCCGAAGTGTTTTGTTGTCGATTCTGTTCTTGAGAATCTTCGTCATCCATGGTCTGAGGCGGTGATTGTCAAGCTTCTAGGTAAATATGTTGGCTTCATCACTATGAAAGATCGGCTCAAAAAGGTATGAAAGCTTTCTGGGGGTTTCGATTTGCTTGAGGTAGGGAATGGTTATTTTGTTTGAAAATTTGATGATATTGAGGATCAAAATAAAGTCATTAGTGAGGGACCTTGGATGATCTTTGATCATTACTTATCTGTTAGAATGTGGTCCCCGGATTTTGTTGCTTCAGAAGTGTCTATTGATTCTACCTTTGTTTGGATTTGTTTTCCTAATTTGGGGCTTGAATATTATGATGAAAATATCCTTATGGCCTTAGCTGCAGCTGTAGGAACACCTGTGAAGGTAGATAGAACTACCCTTAATGTCTCTAGGGGTCATTTCGCAAGAGTTTGTGTTCAGATAAATCTAAATGTGCCTGTAGTTGGAAAGGTTTGGTTATAGGGTCATTGGTATTGTGTAGAATATGAGAGTCTACATCTTATTTGTGGAAATTGTGGGTTATATGGTCATGTGACTAGATTTTGCTCTAAACCAAAGGCTAACAAATCTGCTGACTCTAATGAGAATGTGGAAATCAATGGCAATTCAGTCTCTGAAAATCAAAATGATGCTCTTAATGTGGAAATCAATGGAAATTCAGTCTCTGAAAATAAGGTATTGCATCCTCAGGAAAAGGATATGTCCACTGGTTTGGATCAGACTCATGGAGAATGGTTGGTGGTTTCAAGATCAAAGAAAAAGACACAGGCTAAAGGCAAAGGGAAATTGAATGAGGATTCTAATCAAGGTATGGAACAGAAAATCAATAAGGGCCTTGAGGATGGTAAAAAGAAAGCTATGACTGCTGCCAAGCCTATACCTGAAGGTGCAAAGAGTATTTTTGGAAAAGCGCATGAGGAGTCTAAACAAGGCAAGATGCACAAATTTATCATAGGCTCTGATGATGGTAAAAAGAAAGCTTTTTCTCGGTACTTTAAGCCTTCATATGCATATGGTAATTTTGTTTTTAAGAGTAAACCTGATGGGAGTTCTACAATGCCTGTTGTAAATAAGAAAAGACTAAGGTTGGATCCTTCATCTATATCTTACAAGTCAGATCTATAAAAAATGTGGAAAGCACTGCATTAGTGATTTCAAAAGGGCCTTCAAAGATCCAGGCAAATAATTCGGATTCTACTGCTATGAATTCAGAAGACCCCAAGTTTGGTATTAAAACCTCTATGGATTTTGAGATTCTTGGACCTAACAAATTGGGATTCAAGGAGGTTGAGGAGTCTATTGATGATATTAACCTGGAGAAAAGTCTAGATGAACATTTAGAGGTTCATCTTCAACCTCATCATGTTTCAGATGTCAGGAAGGATGATTCTTCAGATGATGCTATGGCTGGGCAAGAGCAGAATTCTAGTGAGGAATCTGATGATGATGAGGATGCCATGAGTGAGGAGTCCACTGATGAGGTATTCAATGGCAACACCTAATGCATCATGGCTGGGAAAGGTTTCATGCTTTCAGTGTTAAGATTTTTCAGTTTTCCTCATGGAACAGGTTCTGTTTCTTACCTTATTACAATCATTATTAATGATTTGATTTAAGGATTTTTCAATTTTATTTTGGAATGTTAGAGGTGCGGCAAATAAGAAGTGCCATAGGCACCTAAGAGATTCATTAAGAAAATATAAGCCTGATATTATCATTATTGCTGAAACTCTTACTCTTTTCTCAAATACTATAAACTTTTGGAACTCAGTAGGCTACTTGCCTATTGCAATTGAGGAAGCTCATGGGCATATGGGGGGTATTTGGATTTTGAAAAATTCCAGGTCTGCATTTTCATATTCCCTATTTGATTCTCATGCTCAGGTGATAAGTATTGAAATATCAATTGGCAATAATAGATGGATGTTGTCTGGTGTTTATGCTAACCCTGCTTTATCAATAAAAAATCTTATGTGGGATCATTTATCTGGTATTAGTCAATCAATATCCATTCCTTGGCTTCTTATTGGTGATTATAATGATATCCTTTTGTCATCTGAACAATGAGGAGGTAATTTTTCATTCTCTAGAGCTAATGCCTTTGCTGACCACTTAGATAAATGTAATCTCTTAGATATAGGTAGCTTTGGTTCTAAATTCACATGGAGTAGGGTATGCAGAGGAGGGGATTGGGTTCATAAAAGGCTAGATAGGGGTCTTGCTTCTCCATCTTGGAGAATGACCTTTCTAATGGTTCTGTGGAAAATCTTTGTAGACTTTATTCTGACCATCATCCTATTTTGTTAAGATGTGGTGGTAAACCTCTTTGTAGAGGTGAGAGACCCTTTAGATTTCAGGCAGCTTGGTGTACCCATCCTAATTACTCTTCTCTTGTGCATTCTACCTGGAGTATATCTGAGCATGATACACTCCAATGTTTAAATGATGTTAGAGAGGCTTCTATTAAATTTAATAAAGAGGAGTTTGGGTCTATCTTTGCTAGGAAAAGAAGTTTGGAAAAGAGATTAAAGGGAATTGAGCAATCTCTTGAGGTTTACCCCTCAAGTAGTTTACTTCAATTACAGAGTAGTCTTCAAAAAGATTATGATGATGTTTATTTCAATAAGAGATTCTCCGGTTTCAAAAATCTAGGGAAAATTGGACTAAATTTGAGAATAAGAATACAGCTTTCTTTCATGCTCAAACTGTAGTTAGAAGAGCTAGGAATAGGATAAATGGGTTACATTTATCTAATGGGGAGTGGTGTTATGATGACAACATTCTTCAAGAGGAGGCTATTTCTTTCTATAAAGATATTTTTTGCAATACTTCTGCTGATGGGAACTATTTTGTTTCACCTTATTTGCCTAAACTTTCTGATGCTGATAAATCCAAACTCACATCTCCTGTTTCTAAAGATGAGGTTTTTAAAGCTCTGTGTTCAATGAAATCTTATAAGGCTCCTGGCCCTGATGGGTTCCAGGCTATATTTTTTAAAACCTTCTGGGATAGAATAGGGGGTGATGTTTGGGGTTTTGTTAGAGATGCCTTTGTTACTGGTTTCCTTCCACCTAAAGCTGTTGAAACCTTGATTGTTTTAATCCCAAATATTGATAGACCTAATTCTTTCAAGGAATTAAGACCTATCAGTTTATGTAATTGTTTGTATAAGCTAGTATCAAAGGTTTTAGTTAATAGAACTAGACCTCTTTTGGATGTAATTGTTAGTCCCTTTCAATCTAGCTTTATACCAGGAAGGTGTACTTCAGATAATACAATTATTCTTCAAGAGTTGGTTCATCATATGAAAACTGACAAGAAAAAGAGGGGGGATATAATTTTTAAACTAGATTTGGAGAAAGCATATGATAGGGTTTATTGGGGTTTCCTTAGGAATGTTCTACAGGAGTATGAGTTTCCACAAAATATTATATCCTTAATTGTTAGTGGTATATCCTCTTCTTCTATTACTCTTCTTTGGAATGGTAAGAAGTGTTCTCCTTTTTCTCCAAAAAGGGGTCTTAGACAAGGGGATCCATTATCCCCTTATATGTTTGTTTTTTGTATGGAAAAGCTTGGGCAAATGCTTTTTGATGCAATTCTAGATCAAAAACTTCAGCCTGTTAGGATTTCTCCTCAATGCCCGGGTATATCATACTTATTCTTTGCTGATGATGTTTTACTGTTTTCAAAAACAAAAGTCTCACAAGTGAGACTTATTTCTGATATTGTTCAAAGATTTTGCAGGATTTCATGTTTTAAAGTGAATCTGGAAAAGTCAAGAGCTTTTTGCTCCCCTGAAACACCTATGCTGAAACAGCAAAAACTTTCAGATTTGACTTGTATAAGACTGACTGGATCATTGGGGAAATACTTGGGGTTTAAGATCTTTGATGGAAGACCAACTATTTCAGATTTTAAAAATGTTATTGATAAAGTAAATTTGAGGTTAGCTTCATGGAAAGGAAAGCTTTTGAATAAAGCAGGAAGACTAACACTTGTCAATTCTGTTCTGAATTCTATTCCCACATACACAATGCAATTGCACTGGCTTCCTACAAGTGTTTGTTCTAATTTAGACAGATTAGCAAGAAATTTTCTCTGGAAAGGATCTACCAATGTTGGTATTAATTTGGTCAACTGGGAGACTGTTTGCAAGCCAAAAAAGCTAGGAGGCCTTGGAGTTAGACCTGCACGACTTCAAAACACAGCTCTTCTTGGAAAACTTGCTTGGGAGGTTTTACAAAATAATGATTCAAAGTTGTGGGTGAAAGTTCTCAGTGCTAAGTATGGGGGAGGATACAAAGTTTTTCAAAAATCCAGGAAAGCATCCTTTGTTTGGAAATCTATTTAGAAAGCTGTTGAAGGTCTTCAGGAGGGTTTTGTGTCAAGACTAGGAGATGGAAACTCAAATTTCCTCTTTGATGCTTGATTACCTCAAAGGCCTATAAGTGATGTAATTGGCTTTATTAACACACATGATATCCATATCAGAATTAGGGACATCTTTGATGACCAGAATTGGAATCTGGGTAGTTTATGGACTAGACTGCCTAATTCAGTCATCAATCTGGTCAATTCCATCAGGTCCCCTTTATCTCCTGGAATTCCTGACATTATTGTTTGGAGTGCTGCTGCAAATGGTATCTATTCAGCCAAAGATGGGTATCAATGGCTGTGGGAACAGACTTACCAACTAGATATCATGAAGAATTGGCTTTGGATTTGGAAATTGAAATGTTCTGAATCAATCAAGTTTTTTGTTTGGTTGGCTGCGAATGATAAACTGCCAACTAAAGCTTTACTTCAGCATAGAAATGTAACCAACTCTGCCCTGTGTATGTCTTGTGGTTTAGAGGTTGAAGGTGTGCTTCATTGCCTTAGGGATTGTAGCAATATCAAGCCATTGTGGGACATGTTGGGAATCAGCAGCAGCTCAGATTTTTGGAGATGGTCTGATTCTTTTGATTGGCTATACTGGTCAAGTAAAAACTTAGGATCATTTTTCCTAGCTGCTATTTGGGAGATTTGGAAGTCCAGGAATAAGAAAGTTTTTACTGGCTTTTCTTCTAACATATATCAATTGCAGATTAAAATTAAGAATCTACACCAGAATTTTACCTCTGTATTTGGTGAAGACAACAATTCTGCAGGCATCAAAACCTGCTGGATCAAGTGGATTGCTCCTCCTCAAGATTGTGTAGCTATCAATGTTGATGGAAGTTTTTTCCAAGCACAAACTCTGACGGTATTGGTGGCATTGTGAGAGATTCTTCGGGTGGTTGGTTACGAGGATTTTATGTTGCTGTTCTTGCAAATGATATATTAGAGGCTGAACTTTTGGCTATTCTTCATGGCTTAAAGCTTGCTTGGATTGAAGGATATGCAAGGATCAAATTTTGGACTGATTCTACCACTGCTCTGAATTTGTGTACTGAAGCCTCAATTGTTCATCATATGCATGCAGCTGTTATTAAGGAAATCAAGGATCTCCTAGGTAGAGGTTGGGCTATCTCTTTTGATTTCATCTATAACGCCCTAAATTTCTAAATCATAATTTAACCCGTTGGAGGCCAGATTCTAGACTTAGAATTTATAACGTAACTATTTCTTTATCGACCTGTTCTCATAACTTTAAATAATCCAACGGTATTCAACAATTTAGTGAACAAATCCCAAATTATACATAAATCCAAACTAAAGACTATCCTCAATATATACATATATGCAACTTAAACGAGTGTACTTCAAAATACCAAGATCCTAGTTCCAAAAAGAAACTGCTATTACATCACCTGCCGACTAATCGCAACTACACATATATATATATATATACATGCATACACATATCCACTCAAAGGTAACATCCAGACTTAAATGAAAAAGTTCCCGAGCTCTTCATTTTCCGGACTGAGTGTCTGGTAATGGAGGTACCTGCCCATCTAAATAAAATCCACATAACACGTGGTGAGATAAAATCTCAGTGAATACAAAACTCATGCATGAATGCAAAGAACAGTTTATGACAACCATAACTAGACTATCGAGATTCAAATATAAAATGCAATATGATGCACTCACTGCTGTGCCCAGCAGGCATGTTCTTATCACTTTCTAGAGTTAGACCTGAGTTCAGATTACGGGAACCGGCTTTCCCGGGGACGAATCCCACCCAAACTGGACCGAAGTCATGTTTTCAATATCATTAATCACATATGTTTTTACTCACAGCACAAGGCCGGCTTGATTTCTATTTAACTGATCATAATTACACTACAATAATGACATCATGCTTAATGTATAACACTTATAACAATTTTAATAGATTTCGACTATTTCGAAAGTTTTGACTTATGAGCGTAAATTCCCAATTCTCGAGTCCGATTCTAATTCAAACATTCCAATCTATAACTATCATTTAAACAAACAATTACAATCAACTTGGAGATAACATGAATTAAAATCGAGGAATTTCGATAGTTTCGTAAGTTTCGTGTAACGTCCTAATTTCTAAATTCAGAAATAATGTCTGTTGGAAGCACTATTTCCAAATTCGTGAAATTATTTCATTCATTTCGCGTATCGACATACAATACCATCGCTTGAGTAACCCAACAAATTACTAAAGCTCCAACAATACATATATAACTCAAGGAAATAATAACATAATGTTTCCATCAAGGCTCAAATACAACAATATTAAACTAACATAATGATTTCTAAAGTAGCTTTAACAAATAACACTAGTGGTTCTAAACAACATGAACAACATCAAAGAAAAATAAACAATAAGACTATTGGTCTTCACATGCCAACTACTACTCGTCATAGTTCTGATCAGTATCCTGCACCACTGAAAATATTGTTCCCATGGAATGGGGTGAGACCAACGTCCCAATGAGTGTAACAGTGTGTGCAGTGTGGGGAAAGCAACCAAGAACCATCATGGCATACATATAAATTTAAGAGACATAAAAGAGATAATGATACAGAATTCAACACAAAGGAAAATCAATCATCAAGATGCAATGCATGGCTGTGAGGTGTTGTTCCCGACACCCGGGGTCTTTTCTCTGTTACGTGACTGTGATGAGCGCTCGGCCTGAGAATCCAAGGACCGTCGTCCAGGGAAACCTGAGATTAAGTCTTATTTGAACATAATGACACATTACTTGATTATTTTTAATAATTGAGGATCCCTCATCTTCCCCTTGGCCGAGGGTTAGATGAGATCACCTCGTCTTTCTTAAACATGATTGCCCGAAGGCCTGTGACGGTCAATGACCCTGTGATAGCCCGGAGGCTCTGTGATGGCTATAAGCCCTGTAATATCTTAATTCATAATTCATGACTGTGATGGCCAAAGGCCCATGATTTCATAATAAAATATTCAAGGTTCATAATACATCATACAGAATCATCAAATCATCTACCCTAAGGTTTTGGCAATTCAATACATACAATAGTCAGTATATTCACAATTCTTATGTTCACACTATACATATATCACTAATTCATAGAAGGAAAGGGGAAAAAGAATAGGGAACATGCAATGGCAATCATCCAGAACAAACAAGTGAGAGTCCACCCACCTGTGAGTCGAGAAAACGGAGAAAGAATGAAGAATGGAGGGCCTTGATGGGGGAAAGATTGATGCAAGACTCGTTCTTGATGAGTAGAAATCGTTCTTGGCCTTTGCTGGGACTTTCTCTCACTAGAACCTCTCTCTCTCTCTCTGAAAATACGAAAAAACGGAAGAAAGAACTGACTGAAACCGTCCACGAATGTGTTTTAAAGTGCAGAAATCGGACCTGCGCTCAAGCCTCGCTTGAGCGCAGCTCAAGCGCAAGTTCTCGCTCAGGCTGCGCTTGAGCTCAGCTCGAGCTGAATTTCTCAAATTGCTCTCTGTTTTTCTGCGCTCAGGCTGCGCTCGAGCTCAGCTCGAGCGAGAGAACCAGATTGCAATTTTCCCTTCTTGTGAAGGTGCAGTTTTCATCCAAACCCTATCATATAACCTATCAAACTGAAGCCCCGGAAATAAGCCTTCTAATGAGAGTGGAATCACCTCAATCGGACATCTACAACTCTAGATATTTGCAATTTAGTGCACCAAGGTCATTAGGCTTAGAACCAACATCAAGCAACAACCTTAGTTTTTGCCTCTTAAGCTTTTCCTTATCCATCTACATTCAAATTCGAATTCGAATCTTATATTTAAACATTATCCTAAACTTGATATTACTCTCTTATCTCTATTTCTTGTGATGTTATCATTCCTATTTTGAAATATGATCTTTAAATTAAAATGCTAAAGCATATCTCTTTCCTGAGGATATCCCAATCGGTTCTGATATTATTATATTAATATTAATAATATAATAACTACTACATTTATAACAATTAAGGTTAATTGAAACATTAATAATATAATTTATCTTCTAATAATTTTATTATTATCTTGTTATATTAATAACAATTATTATATCTTCTAATATCAAATTCTATATCTCTCTTCTAGTATTCATATTATCGTGCCATTATTATATCATTAATATTATAATATTATTTTATTAATAGTTATTATTATTATAAAGATTCTCTTTCATCACCAATATTATCGAAATACAATTATAAGTATTTTAATTTTATTATGATTATTATTTTTGTTATAATTTAGATTTCTAAATTTTTGGGATGTTACATTTCGTAAGTTTCGAAAACTTCGAAACTAAAGAATTCAACCCTCGATTCTAACTTCATATAATCAATCCATCAATTATCACTCCAATACAGCCAGTATACATCAATACAATCTAAGATTAGCAAAATCGAAGAAAGGGAAGGAGGAGGTGGGAGCATACTCATTATGTCTCATAAAACCTAACAAGGAGTGAGTTGTACTCACCAATCCAAGCAATTCAAGAAGGGAAATGAAGTTTGGAGGTGATCAATTGATGTTTCTTTGTCCAAAATTCCTTCTTCAAGCTTCAATTCTACTTTCTCTCTCTAGAACGCCGCTCTCTCTCTCTAGGTTATGAATTTCTCTAATTTTCTGTTTTTAAAAATGCTCCTGGCATATATATATTCGCGTCGGTATTCGATTACCAGAATATTGTAATCGATTACCCACGGCTAAAATGACACTTGAGAACCCTTTCTGGTAATTTGGTAATCGATTACCACCCCTGATAATCGATTACTAGGAACCCAGATTCTCTGTAATCGATTACTAAACCCTTGGTAATCGATTACTAAAAATCCAACTCTCTGGTAATCGATTACTAGCTCATGGTAATCGATTACTAAAATCCAACTCTCTGGTAATCGATTACTAACTCATGGTAATCGATTACCAGGGACTTAAACTCCTAGATTTTACTTATTTTAAGAATCCCAAACTTAAATTTTATTCCCTAATCTTATTACTTTCAGTTCTCAACTAAACATACACAGATTACACTTAAAATCTTATAAGTTATAATAGCCTGATATGCGGGATGTTACATCATCCCTAGGGAAGGTAATAGATGTGTTGATGCTTTGGCAAAACAAGGGGCCTTGTCTCAAAGCAATTCCCTTGTAATTTTAGATTCACCAGGTGATTTTCTGGACTTAGTTCTAGCTGACTCTAGGGGGATATCTTCCTTAGGAGTAGGGGTTGATCTGTACTTCTGTACTTTGTTTCTTTTGTTTCTTTAATTTCATATCCTTTACCAAAAATACTAATATCTCTATAAATATATTTATTTTAAATTAATTTTTATGTTTCATGTTTTTCTTTTTATATAATTTTATAATTATTTTAATAAGTATAAGTTTTAATAAAAAAATATTTACTATTATTTCATAATTTTATCATTTTTATTATTTTATTAAAAATTAAAAATTGATCAAATCCAATCCAATTTAAATTAAATTAAATTTAAAAAATAATTAAAATGATTCAGATGATAAAATCATAATAATCGAATAGGATTGTTTTTTACATTAAAATCGATTTAGACTGAACATAAAAAAAAGACTTAAATATGTTTTTAGTCCCTATAAATATAGGTCATTTTGCTTTTAGTCCCTGTAAATTTTTTTTTTTTGTTTTTCATCCCTATAAAATTTTCCGTTTGTTATTTTGGTCCCTGTCGTTAACTTTAAGCTTATGTGGCTAACAGAGTGCCACGTCATCCTGCCATATGTGATTTTTCTTCCAGCTTAATTTTGTTTTTTTAGTCCCTATAAATATGGTCTTTTTGTTTTTAGTCCCTATAATTCTTTTTTGTTTTTCATCTCAATCTCATCCTCATCCAACATCACAGTCTCCTTTTGCTTCTTCTACTGCATTGTTAGACTTGAAATTCTTGAACTCTTCACGGTGAGTTTAAGGAAATAAATTCTTCATATGTATTCAATTATTTAAAATCTATAATTTTAAATTTGTCCATATTTTCGTCAACTGTTCACTGGTGGCCAATTCTTTTTTATTCCCACGTGTCAAACTTTTTATCTTAAGTTGATCCCCACCTTAATTAAATTCTTAATATAAATACTTAACAATGGACCAAATTCAATGTACTGCAAAATTAGGTATAATTGTTTCGTTTCATTTATAATTTTTTTGTACAAATATTAAAGTACAAAACATAAAGATTAGACACGTACATAAATTTTGATATATTTTCTTATTAGCACAATACTCATTAAAATGTACACTAATTTTTTTTTCTTTTCAATATATAAATTGAATAATATTTTAACTACCTATATTATAGGTTAATTAATTTTTACATGATTTAATTAATTTGAATACCAAGTTCGTGCATTGCACGAGATCAATACTAGTTTCAATACACTTAAATTTACTGTATAAAGTGGAAAAACTTATAATGACCTTTTTTTCTCTGCATTTCTTTTTTTTATCCATTGACTGACAAAAAATTTCACTTGATTTACAATTACAAGCCTTGTTTTGTTACTCAGGACAAATTACATCAAGTTATGGGTCATCAATAGACATAAATCAAATGAGAATTTTGTTAGTCAATAGACAGAAAAAAAAGACTGTTACAAGTTTTTCTGACTTTATACAGTGAATTTAAGTGTATTGAAATTTCAAATAATTGAATACATAAAGAATTTATTTCCTTAAACCCACCATGAAGAGTTCAAGAATTTCAAATGTAACAATGCAGTAGAAGAAGCAAAAGGACACTGTGATATTGGATGAGGATGAGATTGAGGTGAAAAACAAAAAAAAAATTATAGGGACTAAAAACAAAAAGACCATATTTATAGGGACTAAAAACAAAATTAAGCTGGAAGAAAAATCACATGTGGCAGGATGATGTGGCACTCCGTTAGCCACATAAGCTTAAAGTTAACGACAGAGACCAAAATGACAAACGAAAAATTTTATAGGGATAAAAAACCAAAAAAAAAAAATTTACAGGGACTAAAAATAAAATGACTTATATTTATAGGGACTGAAAACATATTTAAGCCAAAAAAAATATCGAAAGTTGCATTAAACAAAAGAGTTGCGAAGAACCTTGTGTATAAAAAGTATTGGAAGTTGCATTACTCCTCCGCTACCTTTATTAGTGCCTTTATTATTCTGTACGGCGTGTTGTATAGATAGCGACCTCTAATACTAATAATAATAAAATTGCAAATCGGCCTCTAAATTTTTTAGAATCGTTTAGTCTAGTCCTTAAGAAATACTCTCTCGGATCCTTTTTATAAGGCACTTCTTACAAGTTTTTGTGGTCCTTTTTATAAGGCACTTTACAATTTCAAGAAAGCATTTATTACCATTTTCTTTATTTTCCCTTAGTAACTTTAATGTCATTGCAACTATCAAATAGTAGTAGAGTCAGTTAATAATATTAAATAAGGGTAAAATTAGAAAGTTAAAGTATTTTTTTAAATTCCAATAAAATTAACCAACTTTAATCACTTTCATTGGTATGTGTAATTCGGTTAATAGTGCCTTATAAAAAGGACTAGAGGGAGTAGAAAATTCCAATATAATTTTTTATTTCTTATTTTTCTTGTTACTATAGTCCAATTGTGTGTTTCTCGTTAATTTTTTTATGACGTGTTTAGTGACATTGTGTCACACTGTTTGCCATCGGGGCACAAAAATAACGTCATTGGGGTTGAGACCTTCCACTAAAGAAGGGAGAGAAGAGAGAAAAAGGGATAATAGAGAAGCATACGACTGTTGGATTTGAAGTCTTTTAAGCTATATATTTGACAAAATCGATCACATCATTTTTGTGCCACAGTGGATACTATAGTAACAAACAGTGTGACTAAGTATCACTTTTTTTTATAAGCAAAATATTATTTATTAGAGCACTAGGGGTGCTCTAACCCAAATACATCAGGAAATGTCAAAAGAAATCAAGCCAGAATACATTACAGCAACCAATTGCAATAGACAACAACAAACCTCACATAAAGAAATTAAGACAGGTTGATGGATTTGACAACCACATATGGAACGGGTAGGAAAAAGAGGCAACCTTTGTTGATAACCATCGCCATGACCGGAGCTGAATCAAGTCCAACAACTCTTCAGTGTCAATAGTAGAATTAGAAAATACCGCCTCATTCCTAAGTATCACTAAAATGACCGGAGCTGAATCAAGTCCAACAACCTTTGTGACTGAGTATCACTAAACGTGACACGTCATAAAAAAATTAACAGGAAACACACAGTTGGACTATAGTGACAAAAAAAGCAAGAAGTCGGGGACTATATTGAGGTTTTCTATTTCTTGGGGACTAAGTTGCATGACCCTAAAAAAGTCGGGGACCAATATGCTAGTTTACTCAATAATAATAATACGTACAATTGTGCTAGGAGATAATAGCCTAATACACTTATTTTATAAAATATATACTTTGTTAATATTATATCATGACATAGGTTAATTTTTATGTTACTAATTTATTAGTTAAGATATGTTAGTTATTAAAATTATAATGCTTCCTTAATTTCGAGAAGAATTGATATAGATGTCAACAATTAACAACACAAATTTTCTATTCATAATCATGTTTTTACTTTTAAGAGACTTCCTGAAAATTTTAAAAGGAAAAAAATACCTTTTTATATTAATCACAGGTATCCCCAATTATCAGGGATAATATTGTTCGGGACTTAATCACAATTAAGACTCATCATCCCTCCGGAAGAGTGTGTTTAGTGGAAATCGAACACAAGAGTTCTTCTCACAATCTCAGTTCGGGATTTGGTCACAATTAAGACTCATCATCTCTCCCGAAGAGTGTATTTAGTGGGAATCGAACTCAGGAATTATTCCCATAATCTCAGTCCGCGTTTCCAACTGAACCACAACCCTTTAATGAAAAGATGCCCTTCTTATTGTTCAAAAAATTACTTTAGAAAAAAAAGGTTCAACGCCTTCTATTATATTCTATCTATCTATTTATTCCATATGAAAAGTCTTTAATAAACCACCATTTTGGTCCTCAAACTAACACTCTCTCTCCTAGTTAGTCTCTAAAATAAGTGAAACAAAAAGTTAGTTCTCGAAATATCTCGCCATCCGTCACGTTAGTCCTTGTCATCCATCAGGTCTGTTAGTTGGATGTTTTCTACCAGCGCGTAACGTTTTCTGCTAGTTGTGCCCCTCACCTCTCTCCTACGTGTCATAAAACAGTACTTCTACCCCCCCCCCCCCCAAAATACTTCAATTTCATCTCTGACCTAATTTCCCCAAATCTGAGACACTAAACCCAACACTTTCATCCCTAAAGTTGAGCCAAGCAATCTAGTCCCTATTGTACCTTTGTTGCAGTTAGGGGATTTTGGCGCCAAAAGCCCACCCATACGTGGTTTAGGGGCGATTTATTTAACCCACCCCACAAGTTACCATTAGTAAGAAGTTACAACAAGGAGAAGAAGGAAATTTCCTCTTGGTGGACCACGTTATCTATCCCTGTTCCATTGAAGAAGGTTACAACTTGTGAAAGTGGTTGACTTGAGGTATGTGTTATTTAAGAATCTTTAATGTTGTCTTAACATGTGGGTATGTGCTTTCCATGTATTTTTATTTTCTTTTCTGTGGTCCCCCTTTGAAGAATGTACCCCATTTATGTTGTTTGTGTGACTTTTAACTTCCATCATTCTCCAAATATTCATTTTTTATTACTATTGCATGCATTTTTACGTGTGTGTGGTCCTTTCCCCTAGCGTGTTAGTTTTTTTTGGTCTTTTTTTGTCACTTACCGTTAACCATAAAAGTCAGTGTGGTGTGGGTGTGTGTAGTTGGTAATGTTTATTTTCGTTGTTGTTGTTTTTAGGATTAGATGGAGCCAGAACCAGAGTTCTTCATGACATTGATTCTCCATCATGGAGGAAAATTTGTAAAAGATGAAAAGCTGGGCTTAGAGTACGTTTATGGTGAGATAGATGTTTGGGAAGGAGTTGATGTTGATACTATGTGCTTGTGGACCCCTTATGATTTGTGCAAGGAGCATGGTTATGTTAGGTTTGATAACATATGGTGGCATAGTCCAGACTTTGACCTTGAGAAAGGATTAAGGCCATTGGCTAAGGACCTTGATGTTAGGAAAATGTGTAACATTGGGATGATGCGTGACTGGGAGATGCATATATACTTTGAGCATCCTATTGATACCCCTAAGATTAGTCAAAAGACGAACCATTGATGAAGACTTGCACAAAACTGTTGATGAAATTGTTAGGATGACAATGGCTCCTCATTGTTTAGAAGGTGATGGAAGTGAGGATACTGAAGCTGTGCACAAATTTGCTGACCAAATTAATGTGAAGTTGAAGGTGTTGCAGGGGTTGACAATACTACTACTAATCATGAGAACTTCACTGAATTTGAAGGTGCTGCAGGGGCTAACATGGGTGAGGATGATGGAGGGAAGGACACTAGTGATGAGGACAAATCCTATGAAGCATCAGAGGAGAGCTCTAGTGATGAATATGAGTCTGCTGATGACTCTCCCTATAGGCCTCCACTTTTCCAATCTGATGATGAGTATAAGGAGGAGCTAGTTGTACCTAGAAGGATGAAAAGGGTTAGCTCAAATGTTTCTTCTAGCAGTAGAAAAAGAAAACAAACGGATAATGATGGTAGTTGTGGAAGTGGTGGAACTGGGGGAAATTTGGATGGTGGTGTAGGAGAAAACATGGTTGAAAGGGAGGAACATGTTGCCACAGGCCTTGGAGACGACAGTGATGAAGAACGTAGGTTCTCCTACCAATATGAAGAATTGCATTTACCCATTAGCTCCTCTGATGGTGAGGACCAACCAAGAAGGCAATTCACACAATTTAATCATGAGGTTGGTTTTGGTGATGTGCATCTAAGTTTAGGGATGGAATTTTCAAAGTTGGATGACTTTGAGGCTGTTGTGAAAGATTGTAACCTCCATCTTGGACGAGAAATAAAGTGGCTTAAGAATGACAAGATTAGGGCAAGAGCTAAGTGTGCCAATGGAAAAATCTCATGGGAGATTTTATGCTCACAAAGCAGCCTGAAAAATAGTTTCCAAATCAATTGGAGAACACACTTGTTAGAGGCGTTGGGTGACCAAAAAATTAGAGGCAAGGTTAAGGAGTCAACCTGGTTTAACTCACAGTGAAGCCTATTACATGATGAAAGAGGAATATAATGTCTACTTAGAAGATAACAAAATTTATAGGTCTTTGAAGAAGGCAAGGGAAAAAACTAGAAGGTTCTGAAATACAACAGTATAAAAAATTATGGGATTATTGTAATGAGCTATTAAGAAGCAACCCAAACTCCACTATCAAGATGGACACTATACCACAACAAGAAGGCCCTCCACTGTTTCAAAGGCTCTACATTTGTTTTGATGCATGAAAGAGGGGATTTAAGGCTAGATGTAGACCCATGATAGGCTTGGATGGTTGGTTTCTGAAAGGATATTATGGTGGCCAGTTGCTTGCTGCTGTTGGAGGTGATGCAAACAACCACATATATGTCATTGCATATGCAATTGTTGATAGTGAGGACAATTAGAAATGGTTCTTGGAATTGTTGCACCAAGACTTGGGAGATTACCAGCAGCATGGGTGACATTTCATCTCAGATATGCAGATGGTAGTTTCATGTTAAGGGGCTAAATTTCATGATATTTACATACTTCGGGGACTAACTTGCATGTTTTATTATCTCTTTAGGGACACATGTGCATGTGTGATAATTGTTAATCATGAGTAATTTATTAATTAACATGTGTCTGTGTTTTGGTTTTTAGAAGTAGGGTCTTATCCCTGCCTTGCTGGAAGTAATGTCAGGTAATGATCATAGATTTTGTGTCATGCACCTTTGGAAGAATTTCATCAAAGTATGGAAGGATAAGGTGTTAAGGGATTTGGTGTGGGCTTGTGCAAGGAGTACCACAACACAAGAATTCAACCTCCAAATGGAAAAAAGTCAAGACCATTGATCAAAAGGCATGAGAGTATCTAAACAAATTTCCATTGACTGCTTGGACCAGGGCCCACTTTAGTCCAGCTGTAAAAGTGGACACATTATGCAACAACAATGGTGAGGTTTTCAATGGAAAGATAGTCAAATATCGAGTTAAACCAATTTTAAAAATGCTAGAGGATATAAGGTCTTATATAATGAGGAACATGACATCCAACAAAAGTGTTTTGCTTAAATACCTTGGAGAACTACCACATGTGCAACAGAAAAGGCTTGACAAGGAAAAGGTCTTGAGCATGAAGTGGACAACTCAATGGGCTGGTGATGGTCAGTACATAAGGTATGAGGTTCAGAGGTGGGACACTAAGATGGATGTTGACCTTGGCCAGCAAACTTGCACTTGTAGGTTCTGGCAGCTGAGTGGGATGCCTTGCAGACATGCCATTGCTGCGATGACATATTTAAATGTTCAACCTGAAATGTATGTCCACCTTTGGCTTAAAATGCCTGCCTATCATGCAACATATGAACACTTTATTAGGCCACACCAGTCCATGGAGTTTTGGGAAGCAACTAATCAAATCCCACCAATTCATAGACAAATTGTAAGAGGCCCTGGGAGGCCAAAAAATCTAGGAGAAGGGGTGAAGAAGACAACACTAGACCAGGGAAACTGAGCAAGAGAACTTCCACCATGCATTGCAGGAAGTGTGGATCAACAGACCACAATGCAAGAAGATGCAGCGGGGCAGATATCCTTGTGGCATCGGCAGCAGAAGGTGAATCAGCAACTGAAGGTGCAGAACCATCAGCCAATGATCACCAACCAAGTGAGATTAACTTATCTCAGTCTGCTCCATTATCATAAGGAATTCAGGTACTTCTAAAACTAACTTTGTAATCTTAATATACAAGACATGACAAATAACTTATCTTCAATTTCCTAATGCAGGACTATGAAATTCAACCAAGTCAGCATATGGGCCCCAAACTGTTAATGAGATGCCAAATTAGGAGGTTAGCTTTTGACATACTTTGTCAATGTAATTAATGAATTTTTAATTAATAGGAACTAATTTTATGCTAATTTTATTGTCCCTCTAAAATGCAGCTGCCAACACAATCTGTTGTAAGACCACTACCAATGAGACCAAGTGGAATGGGAATGCCTACTACTAGCCGCATTCCTGATATTGGTCCGCTGAGAAGGAGCAATCCAAGATTTAACCCCCTGCCACAATTTCTTCTGCAACAACTTCACCTTCAGTTAGAGCACCTATTCACACAACTCCACCACCATCAGCCCCACCTGCAGCAAGGTCAGGGAGCCCTGCATCAATGCCATCTCCTACTGAAGGGGTATCTCAAGACAAATTTGAAGTTGCTAATAGAGGAGTGCAACAGAGGTTTATACAGTTCATGCAACTCCAAGGCTTCAACAGAATCCTCAATCCAAAAAAATGAACCATTATGAATGATTAGAAATGACTTTTTGAAGTACACAATATTTTAATTTTGGGCACCACTTCTTTTGTGTTAAATCTATCTTTTTGAAGTAGACAATGTTATTGTTTTGTTGTTAAGTAGTGTATTTTGGGGACAATGATTTATTCATTTAGTCCATACTTAGTGATGATATTAGGAATTGCAGTAAGCTTTAGGATGACAACATTTGGATTATTTTGGGTTTAGGACTTTGTGTCCACAATACACCATAATGTGGCACCATTATGAACATTGTTTATGTCTTACTTAAGTTAATTTCATTTCAGAATTTCAGAACTTTATAGTTATTCTCATTAGCGATACTAGTTATTTTTTTGTAAAGTTATTTTCTATGAGCAAAAAATTCCTTACCATACCAATTGAAACTAAATTGCAGCAATAGTCTTTATCTTCAAATTAATTAATTACATGTAATTTAATAAACACTAATTCATTAATCAAAACAAGACATTACAAATTTTATTCATAACCTAAGATAAGGATTGAAGTCCTCACTTTCACAAAAACTCACATCCCATTTATCCCTCCCAACATATGTACAACTAAAAGCAAGATACAAGTCACACAAGCTACCATCAGCGCACACAAATTCAATTTCAAAGCCCTCGATTCCCTTTCAAGGTTCCCCAACCTCAACCCCAATCTGGAATTGTCAGTAGCCTCCACCCAATAAAAAAACCACATTATTGCTCCCTCCTTGGCATGGGGCAGGTGTAGAATCTTCTTCTTGGGTTCTCCTTTGTCCTTGATGTCAAACAAACTACCTTCAGACCATAATAGCAAAGCCTCTGTTTAGTAGGGGTGGAGAATAGCCCCTCTTCATTTTCTGAAGCTTGCCTACGTCTCCAGCTTCCACTTGTGTTGAAGTCACTGACCTTGCTCCCTGCGCTATTTGAACCACTATTCATGTCCTTCAAAGAACCCTCACCCATCATTTGGAATTTATGATTCACGGAGGAAAGCTTTAACTTTGGTGCTGATTCATGTTATTTAGGGATTGGGGGACTAAATTGATGGGTGCTTTAAGTTTTACATTAAATTTAGGGGAATAGCCGTTAGGGACGGAATTGCATGATTTTTTAACTGTTTTATGACACGTAGGAGAGAGGTGAGGGGCACGGCTGGCAGAAAACGTCCAACTAACAGATTTGATGGATGGCATGGACTAACATGACGGATGGGGAGATACTTCGAGGACTAACTTTTTGTTTCGCTTACTTTAGGGACTAGCTAGGAGAGATGGTGTTAGTTCGAGGACCAAAATGGTGGTTTATTCGAAAAGTCTTCCACCAAGAGGACACGTGTCACCCTCTCAACTTTCTCCCCTTTTTTTACATTTCAACACTTGCCTTGGTTTTCTTTTTTTTTTTTCCTTTTCTTAACACTTGCCTTGGTTTTCTTTTTTTTTTTTTCCTTTTTTTATTTCAATTTTATTTTTTATTCTTATATTAAACACTTATGTTCTTATTTATCTGTTTCATTATATCAAAACACGAATTAAGAAAGACAATAAATGTGTTAATTTCCATTAAATTTAAAGTGGTTTTCTAATTCTAATATATCATTTATGTCTCACTTTTATTCATTAATTTCGTCACTAATTATTTCTCTTATCTATTCTGTTTATCTTTTCACTTTTACTCTTTATCTTAAAATTGTTCCCTCAGTACATGTGTCACGTTTTCTCACTTTCATTTTTTTTAGTTTTTCTATTCTCACTTCGGTAAAGTGATTATTTTTATGAATAATGGGTATTTTCCATTGGACACACTATTAAAACACTTTCTCTCCTTATTCGTTCTAATTTATATGTTTCATTAGATAAAAAAATAAATTCACAAATACAATAAATGTTTTGATTTACATTAAATTTAAAGTATTTTTTTAATATATCATTTATCTCTCTATTTTATTCATTAATATTTTTCGTCATTATCTATTCTATTTATCTATTTATTGTCATTCTTAAAATTGTTCTAATGTACACGTGTCGTATTTTCTCACTTGCATTTTTTATTCTCACTTCATTAAAGTACTTTTTATGAACCATGGTTATCACGAGAGGCAGTCCCGCTCCTGAAATTTTCTTCCCCCGATCAAACTTTAATTCACTACAAGAAAACTAGTTAATAGACGCGAGTTTTTAGGGACGACTTGGTCGTCGCAACGCCGTCGCAAAACGATTTTATGTTTTGTTTTGATTTAGTAATTAGTTAGAAAAACATAGCGATAGTGTGACCGTCTCTAGGATAAAAAAAGAGATTTGTGACGGCTTCCTCTATATTTGCGACAGCCTGTTCGTCGCTAATTGAAAATTGAATCTAGCGACGACCTAGTCGTCGTAAAAGCCGTCGTTAATTTGAAAATTTATACGTGGGTTTAATTTAAAAATTTACTAATAGCAACGACCTTGGTTGACAGTAGCGTCCGCCTGGCCATCGCTATTTAAAAATAACATTTTGTTAAATTGACAAACTGTTTACTAATTCTGAAACATATACGACACCGACTTCCCCTTTCTTCTTTCTCTTTTCTTCTTCCCTCCAACCACTGCGGCCTCCACCGTCACAAGGTCTCCCTCACTGTCCCTCAAGCTCTCTTTCTCCTTCAACCTCTCCCTCTCCCTAAACGCTTCAATTTGACCGATTATTTTTGGCAAGACAACCACTGTGGGAGGAGGACGGCGGCTAACCACCGTGGAAGGACATTGCTGGCGATTAAGCTCTGTCGTGGGCATCCAATTGGTACTGTATTCACCCCTATGTGTGATGAAACTGATGCAATTTGCATTTCTCTGTGTATTGTATGAATTGTTTGTTAGTGGAGAGCTGAGCTCAATAGGTGAGACCCTATGAAAGGTGTTGGTTGTGTGATGATAATATAGAATTGTGCTTCTATTTGTGTTGTATGAATTATTTGTGTTTTGTTAGTGGAGAGCTGAGCTCAATAGGTGAGACCTTATGAAGGGTGCTGGTTGTGTGCTGATAATATAAAATTGTGCATGTGTTTGTGTTGTGATATGTGAAAATGTTATGTTGAAATTATATAATTGTTGAATTGTAGACAAATGGATCGTAGATGGATGTATAATAGGATTGATTCTTTTAGGAGATAGAGTCATGAGTATATCGATGAGGTTTCAAAATTTGTTAACAATGCTATGGAACAACCTTCGTTTATGTCTGAAGGAGAGATTTGGTGTCCATGTGTGACTTGTAATTGTGAGAAGATTCTGAGCCCACCATTAGTCAGAGCTCATTTGTTGGATTTAAACCAAACTATTGGATATGGATTGAACACGGAGAAGAAGGGTCTAATAATGTTGAGTTGGGGGATGCTGATGATAACAGTGTTGAATATATGAGTTATGAACCTCAGTTTGCCTTAGTGACTCAGATGGTGTATGACGCATTTAGGCCTATACAAGATGAACCACATCATAATGACCATGAGCCACCTAACCCAGATGCCCAACAGTTTAATGATATGTTATTATTTGCAAATCAGTCAATCTATGAAGGAGCAACTGAATCAATGTTATCAATAGCTGTGAGGCTATTAGCAGCTAAAACTATCTAGCATATTACTGAAAAGCGTTTAATTGGATTATTTTATGTAAATGCTAGTTGACATAGCTCCAAAACCTAACAACATTCCAAAAAATTATTATCAAGCGACGAAATGGTGTCTAAGTTAGGTTTGAAGGCTAAAAAAATTGATTGTTGTAGGAATGGGTGCATGTTGTATTACAAGGATGATAACCATTTAACTGAATGCAAGTTTTGTAATGCTTCGAGGTTTGTTCCTCGGAAGGTTGGGAAGGGAAGATACAAAGTTTTTCCATGCTTCCCCGTCCGATGGATGACGTAATAGACCAAAACCATTCTTGTTTTCATGATGTCATCGCATTGGTGCAACATACTCTAATGACACATACAATTGTTGCAACCTTGGAATAATTGGCAAATAGAACATCCTCTTCATCAGAACATCTTTGTATCTTCCCTTCCCAACCTTCCGACGAACAAACCTCGGAGCAATACAAAACTTGCATTCGGTTAAATGGTTATCATCCTTGTAATACAACATGCACCCAATCCTATAACAATCAATTTTTTCAGCCTTCAAACCTAACTTAGACACCAATTTCGTCGCTTGATAATAATTTTTTGGTATGTTGTTAGGTTTAGGAGCTACGTCAACTATCATTTGCGTAAAATAATCCAAACACTTTTCAGTAACATGCTAGTTAGTTTTAGCTGGTAATAGCCTTACAACTATTGATAACATAGATTCAGTTGCTCCGTCATAGATTGACTTATTACAAGATAATAACACATCATAAAACCATTGGGCATCTGGGTTAGGTGGCTCATGGTCATTATCATGTGTTTCATCATGTATGGGCCTAAATGTGTCATACATCGTATGAGTCGCTGAGGCAAACTAAGGTTCATAATTCATATATTCAATATTGTTATTATCATCATCCTCCAACTCAACATTATTAGACCCTTCTTGTCCGTGTTCAGTCTATACCCAATAGTTTTGGTTTAAATCCACACTTCAACAAATGAGCTCTAACTAATGGTAGGCTCCGAATCTTCTCACAATTACAATTCACACATGAAAACCTAATCCCTCCTTAAGACATAAACAAAGGTTATTCCATAGCATTATTAACAAATTTCGAAACCCCATCAATATACTCGTGACTCAATCTCCTAGAAGAATCAATCATATTATACATTCATCTATGATCCATTTGTCTATAATTCAACAATTATTTAATTTCAGCACAACATTTTCATATATCACAACACAAACACATGCACAATTTTATTTTATCAGCACACAACCAACACCCTTCATAGGGTCTCACCTATTGAGCTCAGCTCTCCACTAACAAACAATTCATACAATACACAGAGAAATGCAAATTGCATCAATTTCATCACACATAGGGGTGAATACAATACCAATTGGATGCAGTCGGTGGAGCTTGATCGTCGGCAATGTCCTCCCATGGTTGTTGGTCGTCGTCCTCCTCCCACGATGGTTGTCTCGCAAAAAATATGACTGACTCCAAATCTTTCAGGGTACCAAAATGAGGGGTTAGTCCAAAAATTGCATTTTAAATTCTTCGTTTTGGTCTAAAAATTCTATTGTCAATTTGGGGTTAGTGTTTCTTCTGTTTGAATTTGGGAGGAATATGTTGTTAAAGACAAATGTAGCAAAATGGATAAAAATGAAATCATTAACATTAATGAGGGACTAAAATGAACTAATTTAATTATGAGGGACTAAAAGGAACTATTTTATTAATGAGGGACTAAAATGAATAATTTTATTGACACGCCAATATGTACACGTGTCACTTAACGTGCCACGTCGGCGTCTCCGTTAAGGTTAATTGACGGATTGTAACAGATGGACTAAATTGAAAGACAGAAAGTACATTCAGAGACTAAATTTACAGTTTCCTTCTTTCGGTGACTAAAATGAAGGTCATCCAATCTTTTAGAGACCAAATTGATAGTTTAGTCTATAAAATATAAACAAACCCGTGCAACTCACGGGTATTATCTCTAGTTATAAGTAAACAAAGCCTCATTTTTCCCTTATGGTGATGGGGCCATTGCAATTCCCACCCCTTTTTTCTTTGATGCATTTCCCAAACTACCCTTACCACACCCCTTCTCCCTCTCCCCACCCCCACCCCCCACCCCACCCCACTTCACCTCACCTCACCTCACCTCGCATTGAGATCGTTGTCCCTTTACATGCTCACTGTCCCTCTCACAATTACCCCTTCTCTTCGTCCACATACCAAACCATGAGCCATCTGCGAGCCCCTATCCTTTGATCACCCCTTTGAACAACATCCCCCTTCCTTTCTCTCCCTCTGCCCATCATGCGCGATAAATGAGGTTGGGGCTTCTCTCGTTTTGTAAAAGCCAAATTTAAAACAATTGACTTCCAAACATTTGTATCCAGAAGTCAACTCAGACACTTGTGTTTGAATGTATTTTTTTAATTTTTCCCAGTGGTCGGAAGCCAAATCCAAACACATTTATATCTTGAAGCCAATTTTAAGAAATGTGTCCAAAAGGGGTGGGGTAATTAGGATTTTTTTAAAAAAAAACACAAGGGAGGTGGGAATAGCAATCCCTAGCGATAGTAGTAGTTTAATATCTGTTGGATAAAATTTGTTGTTTAAACTATTACTAAATTTAAGATATACGTTATCAAAAAAATTAAATTTAGGAGATAAACAATTTTGAAAAGTATATGTTTCATGCCAAAAATATGTGCAAGCTTCTAAAATAAAAAGTTACCTAAATTTATCAAGAATTTATACATTTTATTTTATCTCAATTCTCTATCATATAACCAACGGGGGTTGGTTCAAGTGGTACATGCTTGATTCCCCTTAAGCAAGGTGAGCCTCTCTCCGAGACAGTGCCCAGATCGCTACGCCTCTCGTGTGAGTCGAAACTTACCCGACAAGGAATTTCGCTGCCTTAGAACCGTTATAGTTACGACCGCCGTTCATCGGGGCTTCGGTCGCCGGCTCCCCTGTCATCAGGTCACCAACTTCCTTGACCTTCCGGCACTGGGCAGGATTCTCTATCATATCTTGTACATTGGTTCTAGGCTTTTAGGAATAAGCTTTCGGAAGATTGGAATTTCATTTGGTTGCTCCACAAGCTTGACCCAACCCAGCCACAAGAATTTCACTTCATTTTAAAATGGAAGCTAAGCTTGACCCAACCCAGTCACGTGAATTTCACTTCTTTTTAAAATGAAAGCTTGTGATAGCAAGTAAGTGCTTAGGAGTCTTACATTACATGGTGTCTGAAATGCACTAAACATGTTAAAAGTGGATTAGACACAAAAGCTACCGTGATATGCTGCATGTTTGTTTCCGCATTTTTCACTAATGCACCTTAAATCACGAGCTACAATTCTTAGCCTTTGAGTAGACATGAATTTGCAAAGCAGGATCAAACACATCACCCTTTAACAGAATATTTGAATTGGCGGTGAAGACATCTATAATGTGAATTTGCAATCCAACTTACTCCAAGTGTTGAGTTTAACAGAATTCGTATACAAACATAGTGTTTGTTTGGTTTGATGTTTCAACAATACAAAACCAATTTTATAAAACTGATTTTAAATCACTTCTAACATATTTTATAAAACATGTTATACGTGCAAGAATATTTTTACATCACATCAATCACAATTATTTAACTTTCTGAAGGCTACTATTTTAATTATTATTCCACAAATGGCTAAATCAATATAATGGAAGACATAACTGATAGTGATCAGGGACAAAAGAAATGAATGAGGGTTCTATAAAACCCTTTTTTTTGTGGTCTTATAATGTAAGCAGAGCAGATGAGATTCAAAGAAATCCTACCAAATGAAACCAAAGAAACAGAATTTCTGATCATTGGCAAGGAAAGCATTTCATCTCATTATGAAGAGAAAAATCATAATGCCAAGCAGGTTAAAAAAAATGGTTCTACAAAAGTCCCTCAAATCTAAGGAATGTAATCATTTTCTATTGTTGGCCTTGTACGAGTTCCCACTGCTAATGGTGCTTTGGTGCCCCCAATGGATGCCATATGCAAGGTTTCATTGCTATCAGCTGCCCATTCCAATTCCTGTATCCTCATCCTAGTTTGGGCCCTTCTCATTCTAGCAACCAATAGACTCAATAAGATCAATAACAAGCACCCACCAACCAAAGATACAACAATTATCCACACCTTAGACTTGTTCTTCCCACCACTTTCCCCAACATTAGCTGCAACAGCAACAGCAGCAGGGGCTGGAGATGGAGCATTGGATTCCACAACAATGGAGAAGTGCCCTTGTTGGGCTGTTGAACACACATTTCCTGGTAATAAGATGTCAAACTGCACTGAACCATGTAGATCAAAATATACACACTTGGGCACTGACCCAGATGGTGCTGATTTCACATCAGTGAACTTTATCAAAATTGGCTTATCAGAAGCTCTAATATCCAATTCTGGCAACTCAACAGCAGATAAATTGGCAGCATTGTAGGATAATAGACCCAGAACAGGAGCTAAATATGAGTAACCAGGCAAAGGGTAAAACTTCTCAGACCAATTGCCTAAGTTGTGGTATACCAAAACAAGCCTCTCAACATAAGGCTGCTCAACAACCCCAATTGGGATCTGAAATTCTTTGTAGCTTTCAACACCTCTATTTCTCAAACTACCACTCCTAAGCCTCATTGCTGAAACTCTAATCCCTGTTAGGTTGGTGGGCACTTGACCATCATAAGGTACCCCAGTTTTGGGCTTATAAAATGCCTTAAAGGCGTAATCTTGGAGGAGGGCATCAAGGGTGCGTGATGAAATGCCACTTTCAGGTGGAGGCTGAGCATTTGAAAATGGCAGAGAAAGAAGCAATGGCAATAAGAGCAGTGCAAGGAAACTAGTTCTAACCCTCATCAAGATCTCATTCGTTCAGTCAAAAATTAAACAAAACCAGCTGAGAAATCTACCAGACTACCACACAGAGACACAGCCAGAGGCTACAATGCAGCACCAGAGAGAGAAAGAGAGAAACTTTACAGTTTACACAGCACCAAAATGGCCAAAATTTGTTGAACATTCTGTTGTGTGCTGCTGCAGATGCCAATGCCAATGCCATAAGAAAAATGGCAGAAGCTCCATTCCAAGAAAGAAAAATCAGATCTTTCAGAGAGTACAGTTGCTTTGCTGTGATGGGTTGGTGGAAAATCTTGAAATTTTTATCAGAGAAGCACTTTAGTGTTTGGGATTCAAAGAAGCAGGAAATGGGCAGAGCTTTTTTTTTTTTTGCCTGAATCTGTTTTGAAGAAGGAAAATGGTGGAAAAAGAGGAGAAAATGGCTTTAGAAAAGGAAATGGAGATTAACAAATTGGAAAAATATCAGCTGAGAATCAGGAGGAAATGTAGGGGCTGGCCTTGCCGTATGAGATTGAGAGTGTGAGACTCACTGTGATGTTAATGCATGCGCATTCCTCTCTTCTGCAGTTTTTTGTTTTGTTTTATGTCCTACACAGAGGACCCCCCTAAATTTATGTAATCTTAGAATTTGTCTGATTTTTCTTTTTTCTGTTTGTATATATGGTATATGTTTGTTTTCATACCATTTTTATTAATAATTATAACTATAAAATTCTATAAAGGAAATGCCAAAATAGTTTTAAATTAAAAAACATATACATTTAATTTGTTTTAAAAGTTTTACAATTCTATTTTGAGTTTAATATATATACACTGTCAGTATAAAGAAATTTTACGCAGACATCCAATGATGTGCTGTCACATCATTTATCGAATTCAATAACACATGAGGTGTCATATTCATTAAATGATTTGGCTGCACACCATTGGATGTCTGTGTAAAATCTCTTTACACTGACAGTGTATACTAATTAAATCCTTCTGTTTTTATCTGTCTTCCTTTTTGTTTAGGTAATTGGAAAATTTATTACATAATTTTAAGAGGATTTAATATTTTTCTAAAATTATACATGTTGATTTTTTTTTAAAAGATTGGTGGCTTACATTTTACGAGAGAATAATCATTATTGAATAGAAAAAGGAAAATCCTTCAAACGAAAAGAGTGGGGGAAAGGTGAAAAAAAATTGCAAATTGAGGATCAAATCAAGGAGAAGGAGGTACAAAGCATGTGCACATCTACATTTATAGAGGTTGTATTAGCTTGTAATTGCAAATGTGATTTAATGGCACGCAGATATTAGTCAATGCCACAACTAACTACCTGTCTAGGTGGGTTCTTTCTTCCACTGCCTAAATAGGAAAAAGAGGGGGGTGACAGGCACAAAGCTAGCCCGTGAGAATTATCACTTGATAAATCTTAATCACGGATAGTCAATTTATAATTAAAATTTAAAGTGCAACATAAATCTGTACCGTGCTCCATGCAGCAACAGAACAGTGCTAGTGCCTTGCGAAATTGTTGCTCCTATTCTTTTAATTCTCCAAACAATTTTACTTAATAGTCTCTTCTATTTAACTTGACCATGTTAGTGTTTGGTTGCTAATTGCCAGTTGGACGTCTTTGTGAATGTTCAAGGCTTCAAAAAAAAAAAATTGTTTGTCAATGTCAGTGCTGACGTGATATTTAATTTATTTAAATATCAGTAATCGAATTAATTATTAAATATTTATAGGTTATGAAAAATTTCAAATTAGATGTATAGGTGAGAATTCCCCCAAATACATCTAAAATCAATTTGACCAATAATGAATATATAAATAGTCATGGAAAAAATATACAAGTACCTTAATAAGGAAAAGACAAATCTCTAAACTAATGTCTTAAAAGTAAATAAACCATAATGAATCCATCCTAAAGTTTTAATAAATTAAAACCACAGTACATATTCAATTAAATGAAAACAAATACATCCTTCATCCTTCCTTAATCACTTTAAAAACAAGTTTATAGAAATGTCATTCAGTATCAGAAAGCTGATCTATGTACTACAAAGGAACACCAAGTGAATCGCAGACTTGCAAGAAGAAAATTCTCGAATATCCACAGTTTCCACCCCCGTGATCACAAAAGCAGTACAAAATAAAGTGAAACAAATCAAATAATAATCACTCAGATGGGTAGTGCATCTTGTCACAAATGTCCATTGAAAATTAATTATTATAGATTATGATTTGTTAAAAGACTTATCAAAACAAACAAAAAATTATTAAATAATCTGACCCACCTGAGAAGACAGTCAACTCATGTTTCACTGTAACTTGGATCAACAATTACGTATCCACTATGATCCGTACACAACACAAATTGGGCTCGTGAAAGAACACTGCTTTGATATGCAGAAACTCTCTTTCGGCTTCGACCGAAAAAAAAGAAGAAACTCTTTCGGCAAATATTGCTTCACAGACACTGAGACACATGCTGGTTTAGGTCATATATGCTGATGTGATGAAAAATATAAATAAAAATTAAAAACTTAAGTTACATAATACAAGGAACAAAATTACATTAATGTGATGTCACCCACGATACACAACGAGCAACATATAAATAAATGAAGAAAATCAAAAAGCGGTGCATCACCATTGTAACAAGAATTTCACGTCATTTTTCATCCTTTCCTGTGATAGAAGCGATACTTCTCGTCACTTCAGAACTCTTTGAATCATTTAAAATCGCATCAGAACTCTTTACATCATTTCCAGATACGGGACATGAGATGCTTCTTGTTAATTCTGGACTTGTGACAAGGTTGGCTTCTGGAGGCAATGATAGGGATGTTGCAGGTGGAGTAATAGAATCCAGGGACATAATAGGCACTTGGGGCAAGTTAAGAGGGTTAACTTCAGTGACTTCCTCATTGCTCTCGTCTAAGTAGACAACATCCTGCATTGTAAGCTGGTGATATTCAACAACCTCCCTTAGAAAGCGATTCTCACGGGCATAAACTGAGTTCTCATGAGCCAAGCGAGCTTTTTCAGCCAGAAGGGTTTCAAGTTGAAGTCTTATCTGTAATGGAAATGCTATTATGAAAAGTATAGAAAAACTTTGTGAAATGAGAGTTATATTCAGAGCACATATTCCATAAGGACACAGAGCATTAAAATGTGAATAATAAAATCAGTAGAATTAAATATGAATTACAATCCAGAGCTGGGAAAAACTCAAATTTGATTAATCTAAATTTGAGATAGGTTTCTTGTTCCTTTTTTTTAATGTTTTTGCAGGGGAAGTAGGACTAGTGTTAAAAGTGTTTTCTTTTTTTCTTTATCTTTATAATAGAAATAGATAATAGAAATTAGAGTAGAGAAAAAATGGTAAGTACACACATGGGAGAACATAAAAAGGCGATCCAGATACATTAGGTGAGGTGTAAGTCATAGAACACTTACTATTCAATAACTTTTTGTAGAATTTTAATTTAACTAACCTAACTGTTGAATCAAATTAAATATGGTCCTTATAATACTATCTTGATAATCACACATAAAATTTTAGTTAAATTAAATATTCATAGGCATGTATTCTAATATTCGACAATGACAATCACAAGGACCATCAATGAAAGAAACTACGTAAAATTTTTATAAGGACCATAACAAATATATGAATAAGGTACATGTAAATATCACAAACTTGGGGTAACCATGGCATACCCATGTCCCCCCCCCCCCCCCCCCCCAACCTCCCCTTGGCTCCACCTATGCCAGTTACAGTTTTTGCTTTTATACAAATAACGTGCTGCAAAATTCATGCGTTGAAATAATTTGACTACTCATGTCTGACATTAGTTCTCTTGGGCTCCACATTATGTGATGCAACTATTAGGTTTGGGAAATGCGCACAACATCAAAGCTTCTAACAACTTTACAGTAGAAACAAAAGACTATATAAGTATTTAGGGTTTGAGTCAAACTCAAGCTTTTAAAAGAAAGAATCAAACTAATAGATATTCAATTCCTCTCAGTTACATACAGTCCCACCCCAACTCTTCCTGACATTTTGTTTTGAAGCTTTTGATTATGCCTATTTAAACATTATACCTTCCATGATTTATACACGTTTTAATTTCAAGCCCCACCCCCCACCCCCCAAAAAGAAGAAAAAAAGAACTGCTGTCAAGGTACAGGTTTGGCAGAATACCAACCTGAAATTTCTCTTTTTATAGTTCATAAAACTTGAAGCTAAGCTAGCAAAAGGCCAATAACCATCCAAGAATAATTCTAAATTGTGAAAAAAAATGGCAGATGATAATAAGCAGTTTGCTTGGTATTATAGACTTACAGTAGCATTATAAGTTTAAACCACTGAATGTATAGCATCAAAATAGCTGCCCAATGCACAAGGCTCCCACATTATGGGGTTTTAAGTGGGTTAAACATAGGCAACTACACCATAATGAGTAGAGAAGTTGGAATTTGGTAAGAAGCACCATATTCATAAAAGGCATGCTGTAATTGGTGACCAAAGCAAAAGGAATTGCTGATTTTACTTGCAAAATGAGAGTTTGTGAAGGAGAGGGGCATGTATATCATAGGGAAAGAAAAAATATGTGAAATGAACATCAGATGATAACCTACTATATGTCATTGAAACCTTATGCAAGGGGAAACAATATAATTATATAAAGTAAAGAAAATAAAAAGAGAGGTGCATACCAAATCATCATCATCTTGGTTATCTCCCCTTTCACGATTCTCACGAAGGATTTTGTTTTCTTCCTCTAGCTGAGCACATCGATCCTTTGCAAAAGCCAGATCAGCTTTGACTGTCTTCAACTCTCGAAGAAGCAGTTTTGCTTTGGCAGCCATTGCCATTGCAACCTGTGGTAATATCCAAAAGGAAAAAATGCATCCCATTGAGAAGATTAAGAATTAAGATATATTCTAGAGGCACATATTTTATGATGATATCAACCTGGTAGCATGCAGCTAATAATTTTGCTGTGACATTCATATTTTCGGATTAAGAAACAAACTGACTGGAAATCAACTTTTTTCTTTGGGTAGGTTGGGGAGGGTAGTAAAAGTAGTAAATAGTCATACTTCACATATGTGAAGTATTGTTGCCTACATTTGTCATATGTTAGACTTGGCCACTCAAAACAACACTCCAACACATCAGATTTGAAATTTGAGAAATTAAAAAGATAAAATGGAAATTCATTGTTTAACACTTAAAAGTTAAAAGACTTTCTAAACATGTATTAAACACAAACCAGAAACGTCTCCAGGTACATATCCATATCCGTATTTTATATATCTCTGTAAAAATGTGTATTTTTTAGGTAATCATGTTTTGGACTTTGATCTGTGATTGTCTGCGTATCATGTTAACATAGAAGCTCTGATAGATGAACACACTCAAAATTCTCTAAATCTACTGAATCTGATAACACACGATATTTACAGCACCAAACAGTATAAGTATGCAGTATATTTTAGTAAAAACACAAGGAAAAAATAAACAGGATATAAAATTGAAAGACAAACAACTTGGAGCCAAAATGTTAAACTTTTGATGCTGCACTACTTAACCACACAAGTACTTTAACCACATTAAAAAGTGATACACAGTTGCCACCTTACGTCGCGAGATGCCTTCAGTTGAAGTTCTTGGTCTGTTTGCATTGGCGACATCTGACTCCTTAATTGGGATTGATGTGATGGAGTAGAATGGTTTGCCTCCTGACTTTGTCCTACAGAGCTTCCAGGTTTTTTCCTGATATGTTTACGTGTTTCCTGGATGATATCTGAAGTCCGGCTCTCAACAATTGTAAAACCTTCCTGCAAATGTGAATTGGCATGGGAACTAATAAGATCACAAAGCATATCCTTTTGGGATGGGGGGAAGGAAAGAGAAATTTGTGCTTCATCAAGCACAATGAGAATAGAACCTACGACCTACTAAAATACATTTCCACTCTATCTACATAAGCATAAGCCCAAAAGACAAATACACAAGTAAAAAAAAAGAAAAAATCTTAAGCAAAAATAAAAAGATGCACATTCCACCCCAATCACAACTAAGAATGAAAATATAGATATAAATCTGATACATTTTTAAAGATGGAAGACACTTGATTATATTGAAGAGAAAGATAACACATCAGCAGAAAAAAAAATGTTTAAAGTGAAGCTCACCTCCAAAGATTTACCAATGGTGCCACCAATTTGAGTAAGAGAAGATGTGAAAGCATCTAATCCTTTAATAAATGTTGGACCTTCCCTTTTGAGATTGCTCTCCTCTGAGTGATTCAAATTTTGGAACTACATGGAGATTGACAATAGCATCCAAGTTTACAGTTCATAAAATAATGAACAAGCAGCTAATTGCTAGTCAAATGAAAGATTATGACAATAATTCAATTTCGAGAACATGAAGTGTATATGGTGTATATGGCTTCTCTTTGGTGTTCTGCTAATAATCATCTAAACAGAGTTGCCATTTCAAACACACATACAGATTGGGAAGCTTTGCTGCATTTTTTTTCCTTGTACTCTGATGTACTTTGTAGAATTCTTTATCCTCCTTTTATTCATACTTCCCCTTCTTTCTGTTTATCTGATAAAACTTCTTTTTTCTATTGAAAAATAAATAAATGGTTAGATAAAGTGCAGGTACTCTAGTGGAATATCCTTTAACCTTCTAGTCTATATAATTACAACTTCTTTAGTGCAACATGTGTATCTCTTCCAAAAAGCAAAGCACCTTTGCTCTAACAACTAAAATTTCAAATATTACTAGAATATGATTATTTACAGTGATTAACTCACATGAGGCTTTCAAATCTTGACCATGTTAAAAACTTAAGTTACATATCAGTGCAAGCGTATCAAACTTTTTTTTCCATGGCATAACAGACAAAGCAGGAGTTGAGATGTAATTCTAAACTCACCTTGCTCCTAGATGCTAAACCGGGCAATTGCGACCTCGTTGTCCCAGGCATTTCAGATTGCCGGGTTAGATTATCATCCTCAATAATTGATTTGGCTTTTCTGGCCAAAACATTCCAAAATCCATTCTTGGACTCGTTCAAGTTCTTCATAGATGTATATTCATAGGTTCTTGAATCCTATATTTATAAACAACGCCCCATGTTTAGCAAAAGAAGACTACCATTTCAAATCAGAAAAATCCAAAGAATACAAATTGAAGGAAACAGGAAGAAAGGTAAGCATATATCAGACATGTATGTCCAGTCTTCAATGCATTCATATCAAAAGAATTCAGCATTAGCTTTATGTTTCATGCACAAAATTGTAACAGATAGATCTTGCAGATATGGAACTGGAACTATATAAATTATATGGACATCAGCAATTAAAAGAAGAAGCAGCTTTAACATGGGAGGCTGTGGGAAAATATCTAACAAAAGAACTCATCAAAAATGAGAAAAGTACAAGAGGTAAGCATCGTCAGAAAAATACAGATACATACAAAAACACTATGATCCTAAAAGGCCAGACATTGCTGATATGAAGGTCTTCTAAGGATTTGAAGATGACAGTTTATATACACTAGGTTTTAACTATATTTCCTTGAAGTTGACATCATTTTCATGTAGGCCATATCACAAGTGCAATGTAAAACACACATTGCGTATGCTACACAGGGCAACATGAACCTTGCGATGCAATGCAAGAGGGCTTTCATTGCCCTGAGCCACTTGCTGTTGGGCAGGCAACAGTGTGCCATGAACAACCATCTCCAATGGTAATAGTTCTTATATTTTAGATGGCTCGTAGCACTGTGATATGAATAGTTTTCCACTTTTCAGGGCTATGTGCTAAGGATATTCCAAGGGAGATTCTTTGATACATATACAGAGGGATTGGGGAGCTCTTTCAAGCAGAAGTTTTCTATTCCTTTCTTTCTCCCTCTCTCTTTTCCCTTGTGTCTTCTGCTTTTAGGAGGATTCCTGTTCCTCTAGCTCAGTACTTTTCTAATTCCCTTCTATCTTAAAATTTAAATTTATATATAAACAACAAGAAGAACACCCCCACCCACGTAAAAATCAAAAGCATTACACTCTAATTAAACACAAATATGAGAATATATAAATAGATAAAAAAGACATATATTAATACAGTTAAACCAATTGAATATTCATGATGTAGAAAAACAGAAAAAGATAAAAATCAGGGAGAGGAAACGAGAGACCTTAGAGGAGGGAGGAGCAGTTGGAGTGGGAAGAGCACGAGAAGCATTGGAGAGGTTGGAGTGACCGTAGAGAGAGGAGAGGGAAGAGTCACGACGCGCAGAAGAAGCCCTAATGGCTTTGGCAGCAAGCGAAGAGGAAGAGGAAGCATCAACGTCCTCATTCGGTGGAAAGGGGTTAGGGTTCCGAGTTGCTTCCTCTTCGAAAGTCGAAGAAGGCTTCGAAATTCCCTGTTGTCTCCTTCTATAAGCCATCGAATGAATCAACCTCGATTTTCTGGATCCAAAACGAATCACACAAAAAACAAGAACTAAACGATTCGTGCTAGAAACAAACAAAGGGAACTGGCACCATCACCACCCTCGACGGTTTCAATCGTTCCAGAATCTTCTTCGCTGCTGCTCCGGCTTCCTTTCCTTCCTCCTCCCTCAAATCCGGATCCGATCATGAACCCCTGAACCAATGGATGATGAAGAAATGTTGCACCCTGACCGGGGTTTATTAGATTATTAAATTAAAAATTAAATTAAATATATTTCTGTTTTTCCACGGATAAATTAAATATATTTCTTCTGACATTATAAAATTAGGAAATCCGTTTGATTGAGAAAGAATTAAAGTTAAAGAAGTTAATTTATGTTTAAAATTAATTATTATTTTATACAAGTAAAATTAGAAATTAATTTTTTTTACTTTCTTTAAAATTAGTGAATTGTTAAAAAGTTTAAAAATTAATGAAACGATATAAAATAGATAATGAGTTGTTTTGGGCTCACAGACACCGATGAATTATCTAAAAACAGAAATGTTTTATGGCCTGAAAATTACTGAAATCCAAATGGCAATGCGTAAGTAGTTTTTTTTTTTGCAATGGTAATTAGTTTTTAACCATCCAGGCACACATGTTTTGCCGTTAGGATTGGCGGAGCACTATTTGATTTCCTTTTCTTTTTTCGTTACAAAATTTTTCGTTATTGGTAGTTGATTTAATTTTTATTTTACTTTATTTTGAGTAAATATTTTTTATTGATAATTGAATAAAAACCATAAAGTCTTTCATATTACAGTGAAAAAAAATTAAATACAACGTAATATCTTATAATTAATAGTAAAATAAAATATATATTGAATAAAAATATAAAATAAATAAAATATATTTCTAACTTAGCATTAATTTTAAGTTTATAATTTTTTATATTTTATGAGTACAAATTACTATGTTTTTAAGAGTTGGGTTCATTAAAATGAAAGATTGGTTACCCAAATAAAGCTCATTATTCAATTTATCGAGTTAAGATTACGGATTACCCACTTACCCATGATACAGACAAAACAAATTTGTTTATTTTTTTTTTCTATCAAGTTGTGTAATTGACAATCCATCACTCAACTTTCTGATTTTAATTAGAGGTGTAATTGAGTTGGGTTGATTCGGATTTGGGGTGATTTCAAGTTCGAACTGATAGAATGATGATGAGTTGGATTGATTTGGGTTTTGTGTTTTTTTTAGTAACCCGATCCGAACCAACCCGAATATGTTCGGGTTGGGTTGGGTCATCGGGTCATGGGCATTTTTCTGTTTTAAAAAAATATGGAAGATGAAATGAAATTAAAATATAAAATGAAAAAAAAAAAGAAATGGGGAAAAATAAAATGAGAGGAACAAATGAAATAAGGTTTGGGGACCCACCACTGTTTATGCTGCCGTTGCGCCTATTTTTGTTCTCTCTGGGCAGGAAAATGAAATAAGATAAAGACTTATAGTTTGGTTCGGGTTGGGTCTATCGGGTCCAACATATGCAAACCCGAGACCTGAACCGAACCAAATCGGGTCCGAAATAAAATGTCTGAACCGAACCGAACCGTTGGATATCATTCGGGTTAGGTTGAGTTTATCGGGTTCACGGGTTGGGTGAGACCCGCTTACACCCCTAATTTTAATGACTCGATTCAATTCTTATAATTTAATATAAAAATATACAAATTGCAATCTATAAATTATAGCAATATAACCCCAAGGGGTTGGTCGGGTAGAGCAAGGCAGAGTGATAGGTTGCAGGTTCGAACCCCCTCACTCGTCCTCTTGGGGTGAGGTAAAGTAAAGTAAGTACTCTGTAAGTGTTCTTTGAGTTCGGAGGCTTTCCCTACCTTGAACTGGGGCACCATTCCCTCATCTAAATTTTCATTTACCAAAAAAAACTATAGCAATATAATATGATGAACTTTTTTTGGTAACAAACAATATAATGAACTTTCTCATCCCACTATATTTTCCTATTCATGCCTATGTGTTAAAAAATAAATTCACATGCATGTCTATCATTCTTTTTATACAATGAGTATCTGACCATGCCTTTCACTCTTACTGAATTTCGAAAAGCTCTCTTTCAAATGCACTATGACAAGGCACTAGGGACCAACGACCTCAACCTCGCTTTCTATAAGAATTATTGGGAGCTTTGTGGCCCAGAAATCTTTTCGGCTGGGACATCCTGGTTAGAGAAAGAGGAGTTTCCACCACATCTTAATGATACCAATATAGTGTTGCTACCCAAGAATGAACATTCGTGTTCTATGCGAGAGTTGAGGCCGATATCACTATGTAATGTGATATATAAGATAATATCAAAGGTGCTTGCAAATCGGCTTAAATGTTTATTACCCAGAATAATAGCGCAAGAGTAGTTCGCTTTTGTCTAAAATAGATCCATTCTTGACAATCTGCAAGTAGCATTCGTAATTATACATCATATGAGAAGCAAGACAAAAGGCAAAATCGAGGAGGTGGCCCTCAAAGTAGACATACGTAAAGCATATGATCTTATGGAATGGAGATACTTGTAACAAATTGTGCTTAAATTGGGGTTAGTGGAGAAGTGGGTGAATTGGATGATGATGTGTTTGGAAAGAGTACAATTTTCAGTAATGGTGAATGGATAAGAAGTGGGACCAATAAATCCTAGACGTGGTTTGAGGCAAGGAGATCCTCTTTCTCCTTACCTTTTTCATTCTTGGAGCATAGGGTCTTATTAGTTTGCTCAATAGGGCAGTTGCAAAATGGAATATCCATGGAGCAAAAGTGTGTAGAGGAGCCCCCATCCTCACACACTTGTTATTTGCTGACAATTGTTTTTTATTTTTCAGGGCAATGAGAAGGAGAACCAAACCATGAAGGAGCTACTCCATATATATAAGCAAGGGACAGGGCAAGCGATTAACTTGCAAAAGTCCGAGATATTCTTTAGCACAAACACGTAGCAAACTGTCTGAGACACTATTGCCAACACTCTGCAAGTTACACAAACGCTGGGAAGAGGCAAGTATTTAGGACTATCGTCTCTTATTGGAAGAAATAAAAAACAAATTTTTGGGTACTTGAAGGAACGAACATGGCAGAGAATGCAGTCTTGGTCTAGTGAGGAGTTACAATAGATGATCAATTCTTTTTGGTGGGGATCCAATAAAGGCAGAGGTAGAGGGATCAATTGGCTTAGCTGGGATAAATTAACGATGAGGAATGAGTTTGGAGCATTCACACCTCACATGCAATGGTTAAAGAGGGAGAAAGATGGAAAATTGGCAATGACAAGAAAATTAAGGTTTTTCAAGATCCCTGGCTTAAAAACTCGTTGAACTCATTTGTCATTAATGGACCCCCAGCAGGTCAAGAGGAATTAAAGGTGTCTGACTTAATTGACGTTAGCAATGGTCAGTGGAAGGAACAATTAATTTGGTCCATTCTTTCTACTGAAGATATGGAGAATATTTTAAATATACCTTTGCTAAGTCTCGAGAGGGATGATGAATTGATTTGGAAGCTAAGTAGGGATGAGAGGTTTTCAGTGAAGTCGGCGTACTATGATATCACTGAGGAAATGATTGACAACTCTCATTTAAAAGATCTTGGTGATTGGAATATTATTTGGAGGTTGAAAGTCCCAAATAGAGTCAAGTTATTTCTCTGGAGAACGGTGTGTGGCTGTCTACCTGTTCGTACAAATTTGCAGCATAAGGGAGTGCAATGTTCTTCCATATGTCCCTTCCGTGAGTCAGCGTTGGAGAACGAGTGGCACCTTTTCTTTGGGTGCATGCATAGTGTGCATTACTGGCAAGAGGCAAGTATGTGGCACGTGTTGGAGCCTGTTGATGGTGTTAGAAAGGTTCAGGGAGACTGCTTTCCAACTGTTGCGAATGTTACCAATGCAACAAAAACACCTTTTTGTGATGTTGTTTTGGTCTTTTGTGGAAAAGCAGAAGAAACGAGAAGGTATGGGAAGGAGCTACAAGATCAGTGTAGGACACGATTAACCATGCGAGGGAGGCTATTGGAGATTGGGAATCTGTGAACAAGAGGAGAGTTGAGCATCTATGTAACAATGTAGTATCTCAAATGTTGTGTTGGTACCCACCACAAACCGGTCGAGTAAAATGTAATATAGATGCGGCTTTATTCAAAGAGCAGAACTGTCATGGTGTTGGCTTATGCATGAGGGATGAGATGGATGCTTCATCAAAGCGAAAACTCTCTATCACACGGGAATTCCATCAGCTCAGGAAGCATAACCTAAATGTCTGCTGGATGCGATAAGTTGCCTCAGTGAGCTAGGAATGCAAGCAGTGAATTTGGAACTTGATTGCAAAGTTGTGGTGGACGCTATCAAGGAGAGAAAGAGTTTGTTAATGAACTTGGTGTTATTCTGAATTCATGTAAAGCCAAATTATGTGATTATCAAAACTTCAGGGTTAGTTTTGTAAGGAGACAAGCAATTATGTGACTCGTCTACTAACTAGAGCGGCAAAATTCTATGCTTGTAACCAAGAGTTTGATTATATCCCACCCTGTATTTCTGAAATTCTTAGAACAGGGCCAAAGGCACAAAATACAAATTACAAAATGAATCCAGAAAAAAAGCTATCCCATAAGCTTCTTTAGCAAAAATATGAACAAGTTTGGGGGGGGGACATCAAACTGACAGTAAAATTCATTTAAGCATGTTGGCTAGGAGATCCGCACTCCTATTGGTTTTGTGTAAGGATTCTATTCGGTCGTGCAACCTCTCCAACAACATATAACTATACAATAGCTAAACATTAGCTACAAAATTTAGTTACCTAGTAACTTTGTAACTATTATGTAACTAATATTTATTGGAGAGGCAAGAGAGGATCCAGATAGATAGGTTTCTCTATGAACATAATTCAATGATATCTTCCAATCAAGAGAATTTAAGAGAACCTAAATTTCACTTATAATATGGTAGGAATGATAAAATCCATCGATTCCACCTTAAATAAACTTAATGTGAGCTTCTAAGTCCATTTGAACCATGAGCTCTTAGACCCCTCTAACTCTTTTGCTAAGCGAATGTCCCAGAGAAGATCCTCATTACTCTTATAAGTCCATTTGAACCATTTGAAAACAGATGTTTTGAAAATCAGAAAAAAAAAAGGTTTTTAGTTTTTAATTTTGAGTTATAAAAAATTATTCAAATTTTTTAAAATCCAAAATTTGAAAACTCACAACCACCTCAAACGGGCGTAAGAAATTAAGTGTCAAACTCATGGATGAAGTACACAAATTTGTGATTATTTAACATGTCTAAACTATACAACACATGGGATGTTTTCAACAAATTCACAAAATAGACAAATATGTGCAGTGTTTCTTTATTAAACTCTAAATCAATTTTATGATAAATAAGAAAATGGGAAACATCAAATATCACTTTATGAAAATAAGTATGGTTCTTTATCATAATTTAGCAAATAACGAGAAACTAAAAAGTTTAAATGAAAAAACCCAAATATTTTTTTATCATCGATCAAAATAGTTACAATACATTAAAATTAATACAATTTCCAAATAGCATATCTTTTATCTATTTATATTTAAAATATTTATTTACTTTTTAATATCTATATATATATAATCAAATTACAATATATCAACTCTATATTATATATTTGAGTTATTGTTTTGAAAAACGGGGCACTTAGCCACTTACTCACCTAACTCTTCCTCTTAGTGACTTTTTTATCATTCTCATTTCCCTTATTTCATGGTTAACTCCACACATATCTCATGGGAGTAAGATTCCTCCTCTCGGTCATTAATGCTAACATTTTATCTTTTCTGTTTCTTCCTATATTTGAATTTTTAAATACTAATTTATAAATGCTAATAAATGTTATTCCTTAATTTTGAAATATATTAAGATTTAAATTTTATATCATTTCCTATTGTTATCCTTATTTTTAATATAAATATTTATTCTTATTGTTATGATTTTAATTTATTTAATTATAACTTATTATCAAATAATAATGTAAAATACTAACATGTGTTGGTCTGAATGGAATGGACTAGGCTCCCCCAAGCATGTGTTCTTGAGTTCAATTCTTGGATCCATGTGAGCTCGGGTCTTCACTTTAGCGCCTGACAGTACCTTGAGAGATCCTAGTCTCTCATATACCAGGTGGGACAATACTCTAGGAAACAAAATTATAATAATAATAATAATAATAATAATAATAATAATAATAATAATATTAATAATAATAATAATAATAATAAGGCTTAAATATCATTTTGGTCGCTACGTTTTTTCGTGTTTTTGGTTTTAGTCCCTACCAACTTTTTTTTTAAATTTAGTCCCCACTTTTTCAAATGTATGTTATTTTAGTCCCTGCCAACTTTTTTGTGTTTTTGGTTTTAGTCCCTGCCAACTTTTTTTTTAAATTTAGTCCCCACTTTTTCAAATGTATGTTATTTTTAGTCCTGACACTTTTGGTTTTAGTCCCTACCAACTTTTCGTGTTTTTGGTTTTAGTCCCTGCCAACTTTTCGTGTTTTTTGTTTTAGTCCTGCCAACTTTTTTTTTAAATTTAGTCGAGTGAATCTTCAACTTGGTCCCTGAAAGTGTTGCTCGCTGTCAAGTTAGTCCCTGAATTGGTAGAAACTAAAAATCAGTCCCTGAAACTGTATTTCATCCGTCAAAGTAGTCCCTATATTAACAGAAGTATAATTTAGTCATTGTAAGTTGATACTTACTGTCATTTTAATCCTTCAAATTTTAGTACGTAAGTTCAAATAAGTCCCTAAAACTAACAAACCACTGTCAAAGTAATTCCTGAAAGATTTGTTTTTGTTAACAAAGGAACTGCTTTGACGGACGAAATACAGTTTTAGTGACTAATTTTTAGTTTCTGCCAATTCAGGGACTGACTTGATAGCGAGCAACACTTTCAGGGACCAAATTAACAATTTACTCAATTTAGTTCCGGCCAAAAACACAAAAAGTTGGTAGGGACTAAAACCAAAATTTGGCAGGGACTGAAATAACAGATATTTGAAAAAGTGTGGACTAAATTTAAAAAAAAAAAGTTGGCAGGGACTGAAACCAAAAACACGAAAAAATGTAGGGACCAAAATGATATTTAAGCCTAATAATAATAATGTAAAATAAATTTCAATATTTAATAAAACATAATATACTATTACAATTTAAAAATAAATAATTATCCAAATTTATTCTAATTCTTTTTTTTTGTTATTTTAAAATCATTAATTTATTGTAAATTTATTTTTAATTATATAAAATATACCCTTACCATATAAATACACTGTTAATATGCTAGTTACATTTAAGCACATATGAACTTGTATATGTACTTACAAAGCTACCTAATTTCCAAAGACGCATAAAAATTAATGTAATTGCTAAATTACAAAATATTTATAGAACTCGAAGCTTTTCAAACACTTGGGGACACAAAGGGGAGATGGAGGAGAAACTAAAATAACACGACACTTAAGTTTATAATATGAGGCATCAAAAAAAGTTTATAATATTTTCATTCATGTGTGTGTGTTCTGGATGACATACTAGGCCTAGAATAAAGCTCGCTATATTTAATATTCCTACACTATTCTAATGAGGGAAATATGTACATTCATATACCTTGCAATATGCTCATTAGCACAAAACAAGGCGCATGGATTCTCTCCATTTCACAAAGAAATGGAGATCTCCAGTCCTTTAAATTTCATAATGACACATGGCTTTAAATATCTCAATGGTTGAGATTTTACATGTTAATTACTTTTTAACAAAAATTGAACCACAATACTAGAAAACAATATTATGGATACAAGCTTTCAGGGACACGATGCAACCACACCACAGTACATTCAAACTTCACTAACGACCCTCCCTAGCCACAGCAACCCTCCTTGGTTGCACATCCTCTCCCTGGTCGTGTATCCTCTGTGGCTACATGTCGTGATCCCCGTTGTGCCATCACTTCACCGTGTCACACCATCTACTTCTCTTAGCTTGTACTTTACAATTTACTTTATGCAGGTTGCACTACAAGAAAAATAGTGTTTAGCGTAGGCCAAAAGCCAACGCTAAACTTCAAAAATGGACGCAAAACAACACATTAACGTCAGAGTTGTGGTCGACACTAAAACCTTGGAAGTAAAAATTTGCGTCCAGGCCAACGCTATGTAGAAGCCAAAAAATGGCTAAAATGGTCAACGCTAATCTTAGCGTAGGTCAGGCCCGCACTAAAATTAGCATAGGTCAGACCTACGCTAACGTTAACAGGGTTAGGTCTATGCTAATACTAGTGTATGCCTTACATACGCTAAAATTAGCGTGGGCCTAAGCCTATGCTTAATTCATCCAAGGCAACAACAAATTCAAAGACCCACACTTGACCGTACTGGGCAACGGCTACTTCAAACACCTATACTTGACATAAGGATACCTTATCCATCCCTCTGACTGAAAGTAAGGTTGTTCCTTATCAGTGTTAACAAACTCATCAACTCCAATAATAAACCTCATTTTTAACCCTCTTCTATGAGGGTTAAGCCTATCATACATCCAACTACGATCCATTTTTTCAAAACAAAACAAATATATAACAAACACATGCACAATTCATAAATACTCAACACACAAAAGCATCTTGCTTATAAAACAGGATCACGCTCTATTGAGCTCCGCTCTCTACTAACAAACAACACAAATATTTACCAATTACTAGAATTATTAACTAAAATTAGAAAGGGCACTTAATTTAGAAAAAAATGTCGTATTCAACCAGTATTAAGATAGTTTTAATAATCTTTCTACGTATTTCTTGCCTCAAAAGACCAAATGTGCACATATTCTCAATTAGGCTCACAAAGGATAAACCAAGAGGGGAGATCAAATTATAAATAACTAGATCTTATTTAAATCTAATCACAAAGCCAACTAGTAGAACTAATGAAACCAAGCTTGTTTTCAAGAAGGGGAAAAATTATAGGACAGGTAAAAAAAGGCAGCAACTAACACTGAAAAACAAAGGGAATTGCAAACCTTGATCTTTTTAAGATAGACATCAAGCTCACAACCAATTCCATTCCTCATCAAGCTACTTTCAAAAGAAAAAAGGTGTTCTTCATCTGAAGCCTCACCAATCAATGCTTGCTACACAAATATGCAATGCCAATCAAATAACATATCAACAATAGATGAAATTGATCAAAAGTTGAAAGTAATACCACTTCACTTCACTAGATTACAACTATGAGCTATTTCTCCCTCCTTTTACTGAAATGGACCCTATTTCAAGATTAAAGGGAGAAAATTAATGAACCAACCAACAATGATTTGTGAAAGATACTAGCAATTTCAAGTATTTAAACAGAAAGAATATATATATATATATTTATATATATATTAACAAGTTCCAGAAATATAGCAGAGAAGTATGAAAAAAAGTCAAAAATCGTCTCTTACCATTAACAAGTACATTCTTAAAATCTTTCTTCTCAGTAAAAGTTCATTGACTTTGTATTATTATTATTATTATTATTATTATTATTATTATTATTATTATTATTATTATTATTATTTATAGACAGAGAATAGTCATACTTATGTTTATGGACTTAAATTAGGCGAAATTGAATTATAGATTAGAAAAGTTTCTCACTAAACACTCAGCACTGCTGGTTATGAATGAAAATCTCAAGAACTTGTTGAGGCCATTAGTTTAATCTCAATTCTTGAAATACTGTAACTTATTGTGACAGGTTAACATCGGAGAAGAAACACACAAAATATATAAAGATGATATCAATTTATGAAAACAATTCTATCATGATTACCATGTCCCTGCTATCAGGGAGGGAAAAAATGAACGAAACAAGAGACAAGCACTTATATTATCATGGTCCATGTGACGAAGGAGCATGGTTTCTCTCAATATCCTTTTAGCATCAATTATACTATCAAATGTGTTTCTGATCTTAATAGCAACTTGTTCGTGTGTGTCAGAATTAATAACAACACTAAAAGAGCAAAATTGATCAAGTGAACATAAATTTTATGCATTTGGTGTCATACGAAAACTGGCTCAATGGAGAGAGCCAAGACGAGAACTTGATGAAGAAGGAAACAAAATGGTAACACTTCCCAAACGATGCCACAACAAACACCTCGGACAATGCCTCACCACGGAGCTCGCACGATGACCCACGGTCGCCAACGGCTGCGTTGCTCCGACCTCTTTGTCCTAGTTATGGTTGCTGTCGCGACAATCTCCATCCTTATGCGCCACCGAACTCCATTGTGAGGCTGCAGTTCATGGACAGGTCCGCCGCGACCTCCATTTTCCATGACCACACGCCGTCTCTATGTGTCTGGTTCCTTCCATATTGCGAGTAAAAAGGAAGGAAGAGAGAAGGAGTATAGGGCAAGCAAAAGGCACATAGTTGTGCAAGTAGGAAGAGGGTATCTCAGGTGTTCAATGAGAGGGGGTCTAAAAGAGGATATTTTCATTTAGTGTAGGTCAGCCTACACCAAATCAAATGCACAAATTTATCGTGGGTTGGCCTACGCTAAATCACACACACTAAGTTAAAAACAATTTAAGAATAACAAAATATAAGTAGCGTCGGAATAGTGTGGGCTTAGCCTTCGTTAATAGTGTGGGAGTCGTGGCCTACGCTATTTTTTTCCAGCTAAATGATGATTTTCTTGTAGTGTTGTCTCTTTGAATTGTGATACCATGATAGTTAATATAGATGATGTAGTGCATCTCCTTCACAAAATCATTTTCCTCTTATATAGTGGAGCATGTTGTTCTCTTCCCTATTAAAAAATAATGTGGGGCATGTTGTGTTTAATTACCTTCTTTTTAATTTGCAGACTATTATAAGTTATGCCATTGGAGTTCTTTTCAGGTTTGTCTTGCATTTTATTAGGTTGAAAGTTGAAATAATCTTGTTAAAGCAATGGTTGACAGGAGTTTAACTTTGTAGTCCCAAATTTGTTTTCAGTTAAAAAATCAAACATGTTTCTCTTTCAAAATTTCAGGGCAGTAATGGAGAATGAGGTTTTCTTCTTCTTATTTTGGCTTAAGTTTTCATTTTTCCTTTCGGTATACATAGAGTTATGGCACCGACTGATGTAGCATGTTTAGTTTCTTATTTATTTTAAATTGAATAAGCAAATACATCTTAGCCATTACATTTTTTAAACATGCATGTCATTACCAAAATTGAAAGAATGGAGATCTCCATTTCCATTACAAATGGAAAAGATTCAGACTCACAAATAAGTACCACCCTTTATATTAACCATATTGTCCTAATAAGTATTGTATTTTGTCATTATCCTCATCTCTATGCTCAAACAATAACTTTAGAGCATCAAATTATCTTTTTCAAGTATCCCGGTATTCTGGGTATGAAGGTTTATCGATATTCTTGATATGTTCCAATTCTTAGAAGACCCAACTCTCATCTATTTTCATTCTTTAACGAGTAAACTGTCACTTCCGTCCCTGACTTTGTACGCGTCTTTCACTTTAGTCCCTGAGATTTTGAAAACTCTCCCGTAGTCCCTGACTTTGACGTCTGTCTTTCACTTAGGTCCCAAACTCAAACGTCTGTTAATTCCTTGACGAGCTGGCACTGAACCTTGCTGAGGTGTCACTCAGGAGGGACCAAAGTGAATGATTTTTGACAACTTCCCTATATGGGGACCAAAGTGAACGATTTTTGACAACTTCCTCAAATTTTGCCTTGGTCACATGATAACGGTCATATCAATTTGGTCCTTACCTTCTTCTTCTTCTTCTTCCATCTTCTCTCCTTTCTTCTTCCCCAAAATTTCATTTCTGCTTTCTTCTACGCTCTCCTTCGCTCTTCAGCTTGTTCTTCGTTCCTCTGTTCTTCTTCTTCTTCTTCGTTCTGCGAACAGAGGGGCTGTTGTTATGGTTACATCTCCTCGAGTAATAATAGCCTCTTAGGATAACAGAAACTGTGCAGAGAAAATGGTCACACCAACCATGCAATAAATTACAATTTTATAATGCTTTCAATTTTGGTTATAGATAGATATATTTGGTGTGAGTTTAGTTAAAACGAAAAAGATAGCTGAAATATGTTTATATCTTTTTGTTAGTTGTTTGTGTCACATTTTAATTATATTATTAACTTAATAATACTGGAAATTTGTGTTTGTATGTATGTGATTTAATTTGTTTTCTTTTGGGCAATTTTTGGGGTTTCATTCATTTCCCAACAATTATTGGGGATGATGTTCATAAATCATAATGTTAGTATTGCAATTGCAATTTATGTTATTTGTTATGACTTATGGAATTTTTAGTTACCAGGGAAGTTTGAAGGATGGGTTCTTGTTTGGCAGGTTTGCTCGGGCGTTTAAGTTAAATTCGTTTTGGTCGTCCTCATAATTTTTTTTTCAATTTATTTATATTTTGAAAATTCTTGTATAGATTAATAACTTGCTTGTTTAGATAATTACGTGCTTAACCAAGAAGACGAACGTGCTTAATCAAGAAGAAGAACAGAGGAACGAAGAACAAGATGAAGAGCGAAGAAGAGAGCAGAAATGAAATTTTGGGGAAGAAGAAAGCAGAGAAGATGGAAGAAGAAGAAGAAGAAGAAGAAGGTAAGGACCAAACTGATATGACCGTTATCCTGTGAGCAAGGCAAAATTTGGGGAAGTTATAAAAAAAATCGTTCACTTTGGTCCCTATTTGGGGAAGTTGTCAAAAATCGTTCACTTTGGTCCCTAAAGAGTGACACCTCAGCAAGGTTCAGTGCCAACTCATCAAGGAATTAACGGACGTTTGGGTTTGGGACCTAAGTGAAAGACGGACGTCAAAGTCAGGGACTACGGGAGGGTTTTCAAAATCTCAGGGACTAAAATGAAAGACACGTACAAAGTCAGGGACAAAAGTGACAGTTCACTCATTCTTTAACCCTTATTGTAATTCCATAATTCCGAAAACCTAGGATTTATGCCCGTTGGAAGCATAAGTCCCAAATTTAAGGAATTATTTTTCGCGACATTACCAATATCGATAAACATATAATGAATAGCTTAAGTAATCTAACGTGTACATAAGCATGATCTGAAGACTGTGTACAAAAAAATGATTGGGATATTAACATACATGTGTTCTCAACAAAATAGAAACACCCATCAAGGGTCACACATGTATAATGATATCCCTCAAAAGAATACATCTCAAATGTACTGGAATACATAAAATAACATATAAGCCCCAACAGCTCCAACCCCCTCAATGACCATCCTGAGGGGGACCTATGCATCTAAAATATAACTAAAAACATGTGGTGAGACTAGTGTCTCAGTGAGCATAACTATGCATGCAGGCAGTGTAGGAAAAATTGGCATATGATATGCAACAACTACAATTTACTATCATACATAAACTTGTTATTTCTCAATTCATAATAATACATAAATGTGCATGACTTGGATTGCCCGACAAACGGGGTCTTATCACTTTACTGGGCTAGACTCGAGTTCAGACTACAATGAATGTCTCCCTTGGAGACTAATACCCGCCATTACTGGGGGTCGAAACCCATGTTTTAATTGGGAGCCGAAACCCAAGAGCATTTTTCACTCATATAATTATTACAACTTGATTCATGAATCATTATGGCATAAACATGGCTATGACAAAGCCCTAATATGGGTAAGCCCTAACCCATTCTCCTAAGAAGGTTTCAACCATACAAATAGGCATAAATAGGGAAAATACATTCAACCAATCAAAACACAAGTAAAAGAAAAGGGAATAGAAGAATAAGGATCATTGGGGACTTTTCATACACAATGGGAGTGAGTGTGGGAGTTATACTCACCTAAAGCAACTCAAAAAGAAAGGGGGGAAAGGTAGTGAGGTGTATGGATGATGAACTTGCTCCCTTTCTCCTTCTTCTTTTTCTCCTTCTCCAAACCAAGGTGGGGCTCACACTCTCTCTCTAGAACCTCTCTCTAAAATGTGTGGAAAAGGTTAGAAATGAGATAGAAGCCCTAACTTAAGTGTTTTAAAAAACTGGATTCGCGCATTCTCTTTCAAGCGAGAACCTCTCACTTGAGCGAGAACAACACAGAGGCTCTCTGGAGTATTCTCGCTTGAGCGAGAATGCCATTTTCGCTTGAGTGAGGTCCTCCTCTCTTAAGCGAAAATGGTCCAGAGAATACCCATTCTCTGCCACTTTTTCGCTTGAGCGAGAATGCCCTCACTCAAGTGAAAAAACAAGAATACAATTTCCCCATTTTGACTGATATTTTGGCCCAAGCGAGAATGTCCTCGCTTGAGCGAAAATCCTCTAGAATGGAAACTCCAAATTTTCATTCCCTCTCGCTCAAAGGAGCCATTTCTCGATTGAGTGAGAAAGGGACAGTGCTATGCCTATTTCATTGTTTTTAACCCTCTTTCACATAGTTTCTTTTATGAAAACCTTATACACTTCTAATTTCACTTATAAAAATGTTTTTCATGAAATTTGGAATGTTATAACTCTACCCCCTTTATATTAATTTTGTCCACAAAATTGGCTATTAAAAAAATCTTAAATTACCTCAAGTAAACAACTTTGGATACCACGTGCAGATATCGTCCTCCTTCTCCCAAGTCACCTCCTCGGGAGTCTGACCCTCCCAAATCATCTTCACCAACGAGATTGCCTTGTTCCTCAGGGTTTTGACACTTCGATCAATAATCCATGCAGACTTAGTGGGAACTGTGAGGTCTTCCACTAATTGTACCGATTCGGAGTTGATGATGTGTGAAGGATCGTGGACATATTTTCTAAGTTGGAGAACATGAAAGACATCATGGATTCTGGACAAATGGGGGGGTAGGGCTATCATGTAATCTAGAGGACCAATCCTCTGCAGGATTTGGAATGGGCCAATGAACCTGAGATTAAGTTTTCTGGCCTTAATGGCTCTTCCAAAACCTATAACGGGAGTTACTTTAAAAAATACATGATCACCCTTCTCAAATTTTAGGTCATTGCTCCTCTTATCAGCATAGCTCTTCTGCTGGATCTGGGCAGTTACAAGCTTTTACCTAATCCTCTTGATTTTTTTTGTGGTTTCCTGAACCAACTATGGACCTAACAGGTTCCTTTCTCTCACCTCATACCAACAGAGTGTAGGCCTACACTTCCTACCATATGGCGCCTCATAGGGTGTCGTGCCTATACTGTTATGGAAACTGTTGTAGTAGGCAAACTTTATGAGTGGTAGGTACCTATCCCAATTACCCTTCTCTTCTAACACACAAGCTCTAAGCATCTCCTCTAGGGTCTGGATGGTCCTGACAGACTGACCGTTAATCTGGTTTATTTAGTCATTTTCTTCAATTTTTCAGGTATTCTCCTTCCCTATTTCCTTTTTCCCCCTAGCTACTTTTTCAATGTTTCTAGTTTATTGTGATCTGAGATGGGGAGTGACATCAAATAAAGTGGTCGTTCATTGGAAATAATACTTGGGCTGCTACCATTGTGGTGGCCTTCCAGTACTTCTTTATTCCAAGAGTGATAGTGATGTTCGAGTTGGTCATCGCTCTTGGGTATGCCACAAGGGTCAAGTCTAAGTTTGTCATTTAATTTGATAAAGTTCTTATTTTTATATTAAAAATTAGTAAAATAAATAAATAATAATATGATTCATTAGATAAAAATTAAGCACACAATACTTAATTATATACTGCCGGTAAAAAATGTTCTCCACCTAATTGACATGTTCTTGCATATATGGTGTCTCTCACCCGCTCTCTCTATATATAATAATTGATTTAATTAAATATTATTTTAAACAAAGTATTAATATATATTAAAAAATAAAAATAAAATATTTTGATTTTGTTACATAATATTGGACTATTTTTTAAATATTTTCAATAAAATCTTATCTAAATAAATGTTTTTTCCATCCTAAAAAAGAAACAAAAGTTTATTTTCTTTAATTCTAAAAATAAGAGATCATAATACCATTAATAAATCCTAAACCTTAAACCCATAAATAATTGATAAATATAATTATTTTTATTAAATGATTACTTAAAATTTGTTTAGACAATAATTAACAAATACAATTATTTAATTATGGAAGGAGACTCATCTAAGTAGAGGGACATAATAGAAATAATAGTTTTTACCATTTTGGCCATATATGATTGTTTATGTGAGTGAATTGAATGCTTATTTGATACTTAATAGGATAGGCTATACAAAAACGTGTCATAGGATTCTATTGATGATGTTTCTATAGGTGAGTAACTTATGGACTAATATGGGTGACAATTTCAAACTTTGAAGGAACTAACTGGTGACTAAAATATTTGAGAAACTAACTTCGTGACCATTTTAAACTTTCAGGATCTAACTGGTGAGTCGGTGACTCAAATATTTGAGGGTCTAAAGATAATTAAATGAGGAATATTTAACGTGATGACCATTTTAAACTTTTAAGACCTAATTGGTGATTGAAATCTTTAAGGTTCCTAACTGACAACACACATATCTTTCACAGACCTAATTTAGGGTTTACTCTAAAATAAACATCGAAGTCAAGCCATGCAACAAGCCGCCTAGTCTAAAATCTAAATAGAATTTTATGTCCTTTGGAATCCCCCCCCCCCCCCCCCCCCCCCCCAATCTCTTTCACTCACCCTATGATTTCTTTAATCCTAGCCATCATTCCTTAATGCTCTTTCATTACTTCTGATTAATGACACATTCATTAATCTAATGTATCCGAATTGAAATATCATCAACAAGCAGCAGCATGTCCTTAAAACCTGCTTGTTTTTTTTCGGTAAACTGAGCATTGACTATGGTCTTCTTTTGTTTATCAACTTCTAGCCCAGCATCGAAAGCCCACAAGGGGAAAGCAAAAAATACATCACACCCCCACAACTTACATCATTTCCCTGCAACCCATGTACATGTAGCCCCAATACTAGATTGTGTCTACTTTACTTTATGCGCAAATCCTCCACATGACATATTTTTTGGAATTAAACCTTGTTGGTGATTGGTGGATAGAAAGACATTGACATTGAGACATGATTGTATGGTGTCCGTAATTAGGAATAAAATGCTTAGCTAAGGACATGATCATGCCTTAGGATCACACGCTTCAGTACCTGCTAATAAGGAATCCAGGAATTAAAGAAGTCTAGAGTCGCATATATAGTTTGCAAAAGGAGAAAAAAGAACAGACACTATAATCATTAATTAAACTAAAGTACGCGAATATTGTGAAAGTTTGAGGAAAATTGAATGTGTATGTCAACATAAGACTAGCTGCGCATATGCTCAATTTCCCTACTCTTGCTTGTTACTTTTTCATCTCTTTTCAATTATTAAAGGAAAAAGTTCATTAGCCGTAAATTTAGATACTTTAAGAATTAACTATGAATTTCACTTTTTATTTATTATCCTTACTTTTGTAATGTTTATTTTTATGCTGTCAAAATCATCAACATTTGATCCCATCTATCTATTTTATTAGTGACTTTTTCCGGTAGGATTACTAAATCCCAAACAGGAGCATTCTCAATCAATGTTTTAAAAATGGAATCCAGAATTAAATAGGTAGAGCTACTAGTTCACGATTCATTGGTTCAACTGTGATCGAATTGATAGTAATTAAATTTATTTTTTTAATATTATATTATATTATAAAATAAAAGTTTAATAATAATTAGTTAAAAATATATGTATATATATATTTATTAAATAATATGAAAATGTATTCAAGATTAATAATAAATATAATATTATAAATATATAAAGGATTTAATTAATATATACTATCAGTGTAAAGAAATTTTACATATACATCCAATAGTGTGTTGTCATATCATTTAATGAATGTGACACCTCATGTGTTATTAAATTCAATAAAAGATGTGACAACACATATTATTGAATGTCTATGTAAAATTATTTTGACAGTGTATATATATTCTTAAAAAAAATATCCCCCTCACATATATATAAGTAATATATAACCCAAATATGAATATTTTAAAGATTATTTTATTTCAAAAAAGTATAATTATCCTTTAAATATAAAATAAACTAATCTAAACATATCCTTAATAGTATACACTAATATTAAATTGGAACAATGTTAGATACGTTGTACATGTTAAGAAAAATACAAAACTCTCGTGGAGAGTCTTGTAATTATCAGCATAAGCAAAAAATTATACCTTAAAAAGTTTCTCCCCTCCTCATGTTTATCACGTGTATTTACGTGAAGAATCTCAATATACATAACATTTCCCATCATATTATAGCATGTGACTAGTTCACTTGGAATCAGCTATCTATCTATCTATTTACTACTTATAAAATCCTTCCACACCATCGCCACATGTCACCTCCTCCATAAATTTCTTTTCCTCCCAAAAATATCACATCATTCATTTTACTTTTTTTATTTTTTTTATCAAAATTATATCTCCACCACTTATTTAGCTTTTATTGTAATATTTTTTTATGAATCACGGGTATCCTCCATGGGAGGTCGACTTAATCCTGTCATTTTTTTCATTTATTTTTTATCTCATTTTTATGTTTTTATTATGATATCTATTCTATCTATCTATTTATTCTATTTACTACTTATAAAATCCTTCCACTCCATTGCCACATGTCACCTCCTCCATCAATTTCTTTCCCTCCCAAAAACATCACATCATTCATTTTACTTTTTTTATTTTTTTATCAAAATTATATCTTCTATCTATCTATTTACTACTTATAAAATCCTTCCACTCCATCGCCACATGTCACCTCCTCCATCAATTTCTTTTCCTCCCAAAAACATCACATCATTCATTTTACTTTTTTTATTTTTTTTATCAAAATTATATCTCCACCACTTCTATTTACTACTTATAAAATCCTTCCACTCCATCGCCACATGTCACCTCCTCCATCAATTTCTTTTCCTCCCAAAAACATCACATCATTCATTTTACTTTTTCTATTTTTTTTATCATAATTATATCTCCACCACTTATTTAGCTTTTATTGTAATGTTTTTTTATGAATCACATGTATCCTCTCTCATACTTATAAAATCCTTCCACTCCATCGCCACATGTCACCTCCTCCATCAATTTCTTTTCCTCCCAAAAACATCACATCATTCATTTTACTTTTTTTATTTTTTTTAACAAAATTATATCTCCACCACTTATTTAGCTTTTATTGTAATGTTTTTTTATGAATCACGGGTATCCTCCATGGGAGGTCGACTTAATCCTGTCATTTTTTTCATTTATTTTTTATCTCATTTTCATGTTTTTATTATGATATCTATTCTATCTATCTATTTATTCTATTTACTACTTATAAAATCCTTCCACTCCATTGCCACATGTCACCTCCTCCATCAATTTCTTTCCCTCCCAAAAACATCACATCATTCATTTTACATTTTTTATTTTTTTATCAAAATTATATCTCCACCACTTATTTATCTTCTATTGTAATATTTTTTTATGAATCACGGGTATCCTCCATGGGAGGTCGACTTAATCCTGTCATTTTTTTCATTTATTTTTTATCTCATTTTCATGTTTTTATTATGATATTAAAATATTTTCTCTCATTATTCATTTTTATTAATGTGTTTCATTATAAAAGAAATTTATATATGTATTTATTCTATTCTATTCTATTCTATTCTATTCTATTCTGTTCTATTTCTATTCATATTCTATCTATCTATCTGTTCTATTCTATTTCTATTCTTCTTTATGATATAAAATCCTTCCGCGGGTGCCCACGTGTCAACCTCTCTCTTTCTCTTTTTTTCTTTTTTTTCCTTTTACAATCTGATAAGTCCACTTTAGTAGTAGATTTATAGGTTTATTTTAGGTTGTTTTTAGTTGTTTAGTTTAATAATTTTGTAAAATTGTAGTTAAAATTGTATATAATTGAGTTTGTTTGTATTTTAGATGGTTTTAGTAAATAATAGTCATTTTTCTCTAATTTTTCATTGTTTTGTTGTTTTTAGGAATTTTCTGGAAAATAAGAAAGAAAGAAGTAAAGAGAAGCATTTTTGAAGTGTGAGAAAGAGTCAAACAGTGAAATTTTGAGGCAAAGGAGGTGCAAATTGAGCAATTCACATTCTGTGATGTTCGTGTGGAACAAGCTAGTTTCGTGTGAGGACACGATACCTCCAGAGGCTACAGAATTGAAGTTTGCTCTCTGCCATGTTCGTGTGGGAACATGGCAAGGCTTGTGTGGGGACACGAATTCTGCAGAACCATTATAAATAGATCTGTTTAGTTTTTTTAGTGGAAGTCTTTTCATTTTTTCAGATTTCTCATTTCTTCCACTCGAATTTCCTCTCTTTTTCTCTCTTTCTTCTGAAGATCAAAACCAAGTGGAAGCTAGGGTTCTTGATTCAATGGAGTTTCTCATTGAGTTTGCAATTCTCTTCTCCTTTATCTTCTCTTTTGTAATGAATTGCTAAATTTCTTAGGTTATGAATTGGGGAATTTTGATTCAAACTCCATGTAATTTCGTTTCTTGAATTCAATTCAGATTGTTATGATGCAATTACATTGTTTGCTTTCAATCGTAATGCTTCATTGACTTGATCAACCAATGTATGATTTGAGAGTGATTCTCACAATTGGAAAATTGGAGAAAACTTGGATTTGCAGTAAACAACATGAGTAATTAATTACCTAGGAATAGGAATTGATTCTTGTGTGATCTTTGTCAATTCTTGTTGTTAATGCATGTCACAATTGAATTCACCTAAGGAATTAGGGTTCTTAATTGTAGATATAGGGTTAATTCACCAAGGAATTGGGATTTAACTATCTAAGTGAATTGGATCATGAATTAAATCATAATAATTGAGTTGAATAATCTGCTACATGGAGTGGGAATTAAAAGGAACCAAGTTCTAACCATTTGTTGATAATGTTCTTCATCAATATTGTGTTTTTGTTAATTGTTCAACTACATAATTCAGTTTTTGGTTATAATTTTCTACATAGTTTAGAATTCCTCATTCACACTCATAATTCTCTTTCCAACTAGATAACTCCTTGTAACTGGTACTTGAACTTCAATCTCTGTGGATTCGATACCTTACTTACTCTTGAATACTTGTGATGATTTGGTGCGCTTGCCAAATTTTTCATCACAATCTTTCTCAACGTCAAACTCCCCTTCCCCCTTTTTTCATTTTTCTTTTTTCATTCACAATCTCACTCCATTGCCACATGTCACCTCCTCCATCAATTTCTTTCCCTCCCAAAAATATCACATCATTCATTTTACTTTTTTTATTTTTTATCAAAATTATATCTCCACCACTTATTTAGCTTCTATTGTAATGTTTTTTTTATGAATCACGGGTATCCTCCATGGGAGGTCGACTTAATCCTGTCATTTTTTTCATTTATTTTTTATCTCATTTTCATGTTTTTATTATGATATTAAAATATTTTCTCTCATTATTTATTTTTATTAATATGTTTCATTATAAAAGAAATTTATATATGTATCTATTCTATTCTATTCTATTTCTATTCATATTCTATCTATCTGTCTGTTCTATTCTATTTCTATTCTTCTTTATGATATAAAATCCTTCTATATCTATCTATCTCTCCAAACTGTCACGCTCTCCCTCTCATTCTATCTATTTACTATCGAAGTATTTTTTTTTACGAATAATGGCCATCTTCCATGGGAGACAATCTTAATCCTGTCATTTTATTTTTTTTATCTCACTTTCATTTTTTTATCATGATATTAAAATATTTTTTTATTCATTTTTATTAATATGGTTCTTTATAAAAGAAATTTTAATACGAACTGTGGGTATTCTACACGAGAGACCGTCCTGTTCCCACCATTTTATTTTTTCCTACCAAAAACATCATATCATCCTCTTTACATTTTTTTTTGGTCAAAATTAAATCTTCATTTATTTAGCTTCTATTACAGTGTTTTTTTATGAATCATGAGGATCCTCCACGAGAGACAGTCTTAATCTTATCGTTTTCTTTTTTTATTTTATTTTTTTATCTCACTTTCATTTTCTTTTTTAATTATGATTTTAAAATATTTTCTCTCATTATTTGTTTTATTAATATATTTCTTTATAAAACAAATTTATTTATGAACTGCGGATATTCTCAACGGGAGACAATCATGTTCCTACTATTTTAGTTTTATTATTCTCATGTAAAGTGATTTTTTTATGAAGCACGGGAGATAGTATTAATCCTGTCAATTTTTTCTTTTTTTATTATGATATTAAAATATTTTCTCTCATTATTCGTTTTTATTAATATATTTCTTTATAAAAGAAATTTGTTTATGACATGCAGATATTCTCAACGGGAGACAATCCTGTTTTTACTATTTTATTTTTTCTCCCAAAAACGTCACATCATCCTTTTTTACTTTCTTCTTATTTTTTATCAAATAATATCTCCATTTATTTATTTTCTATTGAAGTATTTTTTTTACGAATAACGGGTATCTTCCACGGGAGACAGTCTTAATCATGTTGTTTTCTTTTTTCTTTTATTTTTCTATCTCACTTTCATTTTCTTTTTTATTATGATATTAAAATATTCTCTCTTATTATTTGTTTTTATTATGTTTCATTATAAAAGAATTTTTTTATGATTTTGAGTATTCTCAACGGGAGACAATCCAATTACTACTATTTTATTTTTTCTCCCAAAAATATCACACAATTCCTTTTACTTTCCTTTTATTTTTTATCAAAAATTACATCTCCATTATTTAGTTTCTATTGTAGTGTTTTTTTATGAATAACGAGTATCTTCCACGGGAGGCAGTCTTAATCCTGTTGTTTTTTTATCTCACTTTTATTTTCTTTTTTGTTATGATATTAAAATGTTTTCTCTCATTATTTGTTTTTATTAATATGTTTCATTATAAAAGAATTTTGTTTATGATTTCAGTTTTTCTTAACGGGAGACAATCCTGTTACTACTATTTTATTTTTTCTCCCAAAAATATCACATCATCCTCTTTACTTTATTTATATTTTTTTATCAAAAATTATATCTCCATTCATTTAGTTTCTATTGTAGTGTTTTTTTATGAATAACGAGTATCTTCCACGGGAGGAAGTCTTAATCCTGTCGTTTTCTTTTTTCTTTTATTTTTTTATCTCACTTTCATTTTCTTTTTTTATTATGATATTATTTTTTTTCATTATTCATTTTATTAATATGTTTTTTATAAAATAATTTTTTTTAATTTGGGTATTCTTCACGGGAGACAGTCCCGTTTCTATCATTTTATTTTTCTCCTAAAACATCACATCATCCTTTTTACGTTCTTTTTATTTTTTGTTAAAATTAAATCTTCATTTATTTAGCCTTTATTGTAGTGTTTTTTTTATGAATCATGGATATCTTCTACGGGAGACAATCTTAATTCTGTCGTTTTCTTTTTTCTTTTATTTTTTATCTCACTTTCATTTTTTTTATTATGATATTAAAATATTTTCTCAAAATTATGTTTTTTTAATATATTTCTTAATAAAAGAAATTTACTTATGAACCGCGGATATTCTCAACGGGAGATAGTCATGTTCCTACCATTTTCTTTTTTCTTTTTTTCTCATACATTAATTTTATTTTTTATTATTATATTAAAACATATTCTCTTAATATATAAATAGTTTTTATAGCTAATATTTTATCTCATGCGAAGCACGAACAACATAAATTATACCATCAATTTACCCGTGCGAAGGCACGGGTGACCTGCTAGTTCAGTAATATAATTGGTTCTCCATAGCAAGAGCATTATTAATTTCAGTATTTTTTTATCAGCAAGTCAATATTTAAAATGATTAATTGGTTTTTTAGTTAAAATAAATAACTTAAATGTTTGTTAATTATTAAATAATATTTATATTTAGTGAAAATAATGTTTACAATTTTACAAACTTTGATCAATTAGGATGTTCATAAAAGCGAATTTTTAGTGTGCGGTGCTTACATACCAGCCGTGAATTTTATTCCTCCAAAAACAATGGCCAGCTACGGACCGGGATCCTCTACCGTAAATTGAAAATGGGATGAGATCTCGGTCATTTATATTTTTTTTAAAAAAAATAAAAAATTATTAAAAATAAATCACAGCATTGAATCACCAAACAGGACACTCTCCAGTTTTTTTAAACTGAGAGGATCCTGGCCCGCCAGCTACCAGCAGACACAATCGCTTTCGCTTTCATTTGTATTATGTTAACATATAACAATGACAAATTTATGAAAATGGGTAATTATTCTCAATCGATGATAAAAATTTTAAAAAGCATAACACAATAATGCAATGTACTGTGTGAAATATCTATCAACCAAATAGGCATAGCCTTATCCTACAAAACTTATTATATTATATAATTGTGCCCGTAGGCAGGCTTAATTAACATAAGATAATGTAACGAGATAAAAATTGTTTTACGTACATGTTGTCTTTGATAACTACATAATAAAATAAGATGATATTTATGTGTTTAATTATATTTTAATTTAGAGTAAAATATATTTTTAGTTGATACTGTAAAATTAGCGAGTTTTGTTTTTAGTCCCTATTAATTTTTTTTAGAGTAAACCGTCAACTTCGTCCTTCAAAGTGTTGTTCGCTGTCAAGTTAGTCCCTGAACTGACAGAAATTAAAAATAAATCCCTGAAACTGTATTTCATCTGTCAAATCAGTCCCTCTGTTAACAAAAGTAAATCTTTCAGCAGGGACTACTTTGATAGTGATTTGTTAATTTTAGGGATTTATTTGAATTAACTTACTATGATTAGAGGGACTAAATTGACTATAAATATCAACTTATAAGGATTGAATTATACTTCTGTTAATAGAGGGACTACCTTTGACGGATGTTATACAGTTTCAGGGATTTATTTTTAGTTTCTGTCCATTCATGGACTAACTTGACAACAAGCAACACTTTTAGGGATTATTGAAGATTTACTCATTTTTTTATTAAAGTATCCTCCCATTTTTTTTTTTTTGCAATTAGTCCCCCCCTCCATTGACATGACATATTGTCTATAGTATTGATGTGACATGTTCTCTCTCCTAAATGCTGATGTGGCACGTTATCTCTCCTACATGTATCATCCTCGTTCGCCAACTCGATTCCTCCTCCAAGATGAAGGAGAAAACCGTCACTGCCATTTCCAGAGTTTCCACATTGGAAAGTGGCAAGAACATCCTCGTCGCAAAGGTTTATTGCTGCTAAATCACTTGCTTAGGTTTCTTGACTCTAGGAGTGGGTTAGCCATAGAGGCTCAGATAAGTAGGAATCAACAGATGAACCAATGCAATAGGAAAATTCACATCTTCAAATTCAATTTCCGCATCCTCTTTTACTTCTTCCAACCCATCATCTTGTTTATGAAGGAGTAATTTTTAGATAAAAAGTAGTATGGGTGTGAACCGTTGAATGAAGTTTCTAAGACTGATTCAAATGGCAAGAGCTTGGGTGGCATAATGACAGTTGCAACATGGTGGTATGGCAACAGCGTATGGCTACAGTTATGGTGGTGCACGATCGTGTGTGGGCGTGCTTGCAGTGACAGTGGTTGTTCCAAGGGAGAGAGTAGTGAGATGTTGCTTCACGGTGGCAGGGAACGAAGAGCAATGAGGTGGCTCCACGATGGGCGGTGGTCGGGATGGTGATGTTGTAAAGAAGACAAATAAAAGGAATTCTTCCTTTTTTGTATAATTGAATGGAAATATCAGAAATATATACAAGAGAGAGTATCTATAATTATGTTATTTTATCCTTATAGTTATGCTACTCTGTTCTTGTAATACTGCAATACTATTCCTATAAATCAGCTATTCTAATATGGACAATTATAACAAATTTTCTCTCAATAATCTTGGGATATGATTTATTTTCTAACACTCTCCCTCAAGTTGGAGAGTGAATATCAAGAACTCCCAACTTGCGCTTCATGGTAGAGAAAGCTTCTTTTCCCAATGGTTTGGTGAACACATCGGCAAGTTGTTCAGCTGAAGGTACATATTTTGGTGACTGAACCATCTTGAATCTTATCACGAATGAAGTGGCAATCCATCTCTATGTGTCTAGTTCTTTCATGAAATACTGGGTTAGTTGCAATATGTAAGGCTGCTTTATTTTCACAATACAGCAATGCCGGTTTAGGATGCAATATCCGTAAATCTTTCATCAATGATCGTAACCAAGTCAACTCACAACAAGTACCAGTCAATGCTCTGTATTCAGCTTCTGCTGAGGATAGAGAAATAGTCTTCTGCCTCTTTGTTCGCCAAGAGATGAGGGAAGATCCCAAAAAAACACAATAACCTGTAGTTGATTTTCGGGATACTGGGCAACCTCCCCAATCTGAATCACAGAACGCGCGCAAAGATAAATCATTTTGTGAAGGGAAAAACAGACCTTGACCTGGGTTATTCTTTAAATATCGTAGCACACGCATTGCAGCTTTCATATGAGGCTTGCATGGAGCGTGCATGAATTTGCTCAGTATGTGTACCGCATAGGTGATATCTAGACGGGTAATTGTCAAATAAATTAAGCGACCGACAAATCGCCTATACATTGATGGGTCCTTTAATAATTCCCCTTCATTGGAAAGCTTTATATTTTGTTCCATGGGAAAATCCACGGGCTTAGCTCCAAGATACCCACCATCTTTTACAATTTCAAAAGTGTATTTCCTTTGTGATATGAAAATACCTTTCTTAGAACGAAACCTCAATACCCAGAAAAAACTTAAGATCACCCAAATTTTTTATCCGAAAACGATTGTGCAGGAATTGTTTAAGACTAGATATTGCAATAGGGTCATTACCAGTTATCAGAATATCATCGACATAGATCAACAAAGCTGTAAATGACTTGTCTTTTGTACATGTAAACAGTGAGTAATCTGCTTTTGATTGAATAAAGCCAACAACTTGAATAACTGTAGAGAATTTGGAAAACCATTGACAGGAGGCTTGTTTTAATCCGTATAAGGACTTGTTGAGGCGACACACAAGATTCCCCCTGTCGCTGAAAACCAGGAGGAAGAGACATATAGATTTCTTCGGAATGATCACCATGAAGAAAAGCGTTATGGATATCAAGCTGATGAAGAGACCAATGTTGAGCAGCTGCCAAAGCTAATAAACAGCGTACTGCAACCATTTTAGCAGTAGGTGAAAAAGTGTCATGATAATCGATACCTTCTAGTTGTGTATATCCCTTTGCAACTAGACGCGCCTTATACCGTTCAAGAGAACCATCGGATTTGCGCTTGATTTTATACACCCAACGACAACCAATAGCCTGCTTTCCAGGAGGAAGAGTTGTGATAGACCAAGTATTATTGGCCTCCAAAGACGCCAACTCAGATTTCATTGCCTCTTGCCAATGAGTGTGAGAAACAGCTTGATCATAACATGTAGGTTCAATATCATTAGTAATAGTGGCAATAAAAAAACGATGTTGAGGTGTGTAATGATCATAAGAGATAAAATTGCAGAGAGGATATCATGTACCTTTATTTGGAAAAGATGATGAGGATGACAATGGGTCGGGAGACACTACCTGATTGCAAATATAATCTCGCAAAGCTGCAGGAGGACCATGAGATCGTTGAGAATAACGCAAGGGAACCATAGGTGGGGAAGTAATGGGAGGGACAAGTATGTTTTCTGTAGGTGCTGTTTGAGTGTATGAAGGAGTCTCAGAAGGAGGATTATCTTGGATAGCATTAGGATGACAGGGTCTATGGTGGTTGGGGAAGTGTCAATGGATTCATACGGAAAAATATCCTCACGGAAGACAACATCACGACTAGTGAAGATTTGGTGAGTTTCAAGATCATATAACTTGTAAGCTTTTTAGCCAAGAGGATAACCAAGAAAAACACATCTTTGGGCACGGGGATGTTGTGGTGTGTAAGTGCAGGAATGTTGGTAAGTGGTACCTTATTGTGTAAAAAAATCTTGCAGAGAAAAATTTTCCCTTCCATTGTCAACCCGAATATTGGCTATATTGGTATTAAATTGGGTTTTGACAAAAGAGAAAAAATTGGTAAGAAGATGTTGGGTTTCACTTTTATGATGCATGAAAAAAACCCAAGTAAAGCGAGAAAAGTCATCCACAACAGTCAAAAAATACCTAGCACCAGAAAGAGAAGGAATTTTATATGGTCCCCAAATATCACAATGATGTAATTCAAAAGCTTTAATGGAAGAAATTGAACTATTTGGAAAAGGAAGTCGTGTCTGTTTTGCAAGAGCACAAACATCACAAGTTTTATTTGACTCTAAAGAGAGATTTAACAAAGTTTTAGCCATGAAATCTAATCTAGATGGAGATAGATGTCCTAGTCGTCTCGTCGATGCCACAAGGTTGTAGAAGTGTTTGAAGGAGGAGATGACTTGGTGACATGGGCTGCTATCGATTGAATGAGAGTTTGTGACTTATTTGATGTCATTGCAACCAAGTAATAGAGTCCGCCTCGTTGTTTACCCAAACCAATTGTCATCCTCGTCATCAAATCCTGTAAAATACACCCAGAAGGAAGGAAAGTTACTGAACAGTTTAAATCTCTTGTGACTCAACTTACCGACATCAAATCTACTTTGCAAGATGGCACCCCAAGCACATTTTTTAAATAAACAATTGGACTCAAAGGTAAAGTTCCAGTAGAGATAATTGGGGCTTGGTCACCATTTGGCATAACAACTGGTGGTAAAGAAGTGTTTTCTTTACTATTGACAAGCAAGGTTGGTGAAGAAATAATGTGATCGGTGGCCCCACTATCAATTATAAGTTTGGGTGGTGACAAACCTGAAGAAACATTGGCGTTATTGGCCTTAGGATTAGCTGACTGAGATGATTCATTACCCTGTATAATAGACAACATCTGTTGAAGTTGTAATTCAGTTAATCCATTCATTGCAGACTGCAACCGTTGCATCATTGGAGTCACTGTGACATTATTAGCTGAAGATTGACTACTCCCATTGTGCTTAGAATAAGCATTCTTGGTTGCTCCATGCTTTGGGTGTTCAGGAGGATAACCATGTAACTTCCAGCATGTTTCTTTTGTATGATGATCTCTATCACAATGAGAACAATGCAGCGGCTTTCATTAGATGAATTAGGACGAGAAGAAGGGCCTTGTTTGCGTCGAACAGCAAGGGCTGCTGGTTCATTTTTTTGAACAACCATGGCTGAAGCTTCTATTGTGTCATGTGTGGTGCCCAAATGTCGCTGTTTTTCTTCTTGAATGATGAAGAGTAAGCTTGTGTAACATCAGGCAATGGATTCATTAAGAGGAGTTGGCCACGAATAGCACTATAAAGAGTCATTCAACCCCATAAGAAACTGCATCAGTTTGCATCTTTTATCATCTGCTCCACAAGTTCAGATTGCATTACTATAGGAGCCTAACTCATCCCATACTTTTTTTAACTTCGTGTAATAGGTTGCGACTGTCATTTGATCTTGAGCCAAGCAAGCGATGTCTCTCTCAATCTGAAAAATCCGTGGTGCATGGCTTTGAGAGAAACGATTTTGAAGATCTTCCCAAACTTCATGAGTAGTGTCATAGAAAATAACATTGTCTACAATATCAGGTGTCAAAGAATTAAAGATCCAAGATAACACCATGTCGTTGCATTTTTTCCATGTTGTATATTCTTTTGGTTTGGCCCTGGCAGAAGGTGCCTTGAGAGTTCCATCAACAAAACCCAATTTGGATTTTGCATTCAAAGAGATGACCAGGGCTCTACGCCAAGTCGAATAGTTGTCTCCATCTAGAGATGTGGAAACAAGGACCATTCCAGGATGGTCAAAATGATGGAGAGAATAAGAACTATCGGAATTTGGTTCATTTCCATCGTTAGCCATGGAAACAAGGATAGGGAAAAAAAAGGCCGAGGAATGATTGAGCAGAGGATCGTTACTGCTCCTGATACCATGTAAAGAAGACAAATAAAAGGAATTATGCCTTTTTTGTATAATTGAATGGAAATATCAGAAATATATACAAGAGAGAGTATCTATAATTATGCTATTTTATCCCTATAGTTATGCTACTCTGTTCCTGTAATACTGCAATACTATTCCTACAAATCAGCTATTTTAATATGGACAATTATAACAATATTTTCTCACAATAATCTCGGGATATGATTTATTTTCTAATAGATGTGGTTTCAGATGGTCAAAGGATGACGACGACGAAAGACCGGTGTTGGAAGCGGTGCGAACCTGCGTGCAATGGTGCAGATCACAGCGGAGGTAGCCATTTACGGTAAAGCGGTGGCGTGGTCAGTGAGGTATGGTGGGATGACTTGCGGGTTGATGAGTGTGTGAGGGAGAAGGTGAAGTGATGGTTGCCGCTGTTAGATTGGGGAGTAGTGTGCAGTGAGTGTTGGTTATGGTGGTTAGTTGAGGTAAGGATTGGGCTCACTTGGTTGTGATTTGGTGGTGCACAGTGGTTGAACAAATTAATGATGGGTTAGTGAAGGCAGCAAAAATGGCTTACGATGTAGGGGTGGGGGATGGTGGGTGGGTGGTTTTGGGGGGGAGGGGAGAGGAGGGAGTGGAGGTGAATTTTTCTAGCAGTCAAGCAAGTAATTTTATGGTGTTTTAAGACTTCTAGAAATACAATACTAGACACCTAGGAAGAGAGAACGCGCCATATCAACACCTAAAACACACCAATTGAGGGGAGAGACTAATTGTAAAAAAATTGAGAGGACGCTTTAATAAAAAAATTATAGGCACTAAAAGCAAAACTCACACTAATTTTATAGAGACTAAAAATATATTTTACTCTTCTGTTTATTATTTATTAATTGTTAAAAAAATGAATATAGGGTGTTGGGCGGTGATAATAGGGGGTGTAGGGCGATGACTGTAGTAGTGGAGGTGGCGACGACAGCGGTATAGGGTGCCAAGCAAGAATGATGGTGGTAAAAGTTGTTAGGTGGTGGTGGCGATGATGATGACAATTGTGGTGGTGGTGGTGTAGGGTGACAGACGACGGTGGTCGTGTTAAAAGGTGTTAGGTGACAATGGAGAAATTACAATTTCGAGAGGAAGGTTAGGAGAGTAAATGGTAGTTTTGTTAATAAAAAATTAATAGTGAAATGTTTTGTTATGTTCTCTTTGGTTTAACCCTTTTTATAGAACCAAAGTATTCCACTTTTTTTTAACAACATGTTATGTTTTGTCTTACTTTTGTAATACACCAAACATAGAATAAAACATATATGTCTTATTTTGTTCCGTTTCAAAATGTCTACCAAACGCTACCTTAAAGTCATCATAGTGGGGTATAATTGCTTTTGATCCGTTAACAAATGAATATTAGAAAAATACTTATTTTAATTTAATTTAATTTAAAAGATATTATACAAAAAAAATTAAAACAAAACTTCAGAATAATATCTAACTAATTTATTATTCAATAAATGATAGAGAAGGTTAAATATGTGATGAGTTATATGATGAGAAGGAAAGATAGAGGAAGGGTGTGAAGGAGATGTAAAAGAGTGGAATGTGAAAAAAAATTAGAACTATACTCAATGATATCTATCAATTTTGACAAATTAATGGAACATCACCAATTGTTGTTGTATTCAATGCATTCAAATTCTTGTTTTATCACTAAAATTGTTTGTATTATGAATTAATTATAAAAAATAGAAAAAATTATTGCAACTCCGTTTTTTAACAACAAAAGTATTCTTGGATTATTTGTTTTTGCGGTTAGGTTTTTGTGACAAGTGAATCGAATGGATGAGGGTATGCATCTTCTTAGATTCTATTTCAGTTCTTGTAAATGACGTACTTAAAGAATTCCATGTTTCAAGGGAGATCAGATATGGTGATCTCTTGATCCTTATTTTATACTCAGTTGCAGCTGAAGGTTTGAGTGGTTCAACTCAAAGGATCACTTATTTGAAAAGTTTCGTGATTTTAATATGGGAAGTAATAGGGGTGTTTTTGAGTTATATTATATTGATTTTAAAGAAAAAATATTCAATTTAATCGATCCGTTTTTTATTTGATTATCTAATCGGTTTAGTTTTAAATTCAAATTTGATCGAATCCAATACAATTTAAAATGGTTTGGATTAGCACTATGCTAATTTATGGATTTAAGGGCACTTTCATGTAAATATGCCATAGCATGAAATCACAATTTTTTATTAGGCAGTTAAGGGCGTTTTTGGGATGAAAACGCCTTTGCCAGTGTTGACTAGTGAGGGCGTTTTCGACTTGGAACTGCGCTACCCAGACATAGTTTTTTTTATAAAATAAAACATGGTTAAAGTGCATCTAGGAAAGATGCACCCTTATTGGTCAACACCAATATGGCCCTACCCAGGAACATATTTTTTTAAAAAAATAAAGCCCGATCTGAATGTGGCCTGACTGGGATGCAACATAAAAAAAACTCTTAGCCGAAAATCGCAAAACCTTCTTCATCTTCGTCATGCAATCCTCTTCCACCATCCTTCTCCTTCTCTACCATTTTTCTCCCTCCCCAAAGCTACCTTTCTCGTCTGTCGGGCCACCTTGTGCGTTTATGCTATACCACCCCCAAGTTAACCTTCTCTCTCATCATTCTCCTTTTCCTCCCCTAATCTGTCTGTGACGTCCAAATAGCAAGTAAAAAATGCGATATAGTTACGTGTTTCCAACACACACCCCTAAGTTGTTGAGTCTCAAAACTTTAAAGTCTAAGACACTCCATAACAAATTTTGATGATAACAAATTGAGTAAATATTTCATTGGAAACTAACGGTTTGAACTCAATATCTTTCAGACGATGGTATCAGAAAATTTCAGACGACTAGGTCATCTGAAGGTATATTGCCGTCTGAAGAGCTTAAAACAATCTGAAGTAAACCTGTCTGAGACAAAGTATTATTTCAGACGAGGAAAAGTCAAATTTACATACATCCTTATACACAAAATGCCAGACATAAATATGGAAAGACAAAAGGTAACTTTACGGGTCTTGTTCAAAAGTGAAGTACAAAAGAGGAAATCTCTGCTGCAAGTCTACAGTGTTCAATCCCACGCTGCCTACCTCGTACCTTGTTGTGAGAGATGTTTCACAATGGCTTCCAACGCATTAAATGCTATCTATAAATGGACAAGTCTAGAGATAGAAGAACCCATAAGCCTATAAATAGAGGAGCTCTTCCAAGAAGCAAACAGAGATAAAAATTCACGCAATATTTGCAAAGCCAAAACGCTGCAAAAATCTCAAAAGATTATACTCTAATTTTTCATTGTAAAAAACTTTCATATCCTTTGTTAAATCACAGTTACTTGTACAAATTCCTGAACAATAACTTATATGAAGTTCAATTTCATTTTTCATTTGTAAACACTTAAGTTGTATGTAGAGCTTGAAGAGGCTAAGTGTGAAAAGAATACTTGTTAGAGCCTAAAGAGTCTAGGTGTACAAACAATACTTTGTGTAAGTGAGTCTGAAAAGGCTTGGTTGAAAGGAATACTTGTAATCAGTTTTTTGTTAGTGGTAAATCTAGAAGGTAAGTTTGCTTTGGGGTTGGACGTAGCTCATAGTGGTAGTGAGTGAACCAGGATAAATATCTTGGCTAAGTTCTCTTATTCCTTTACTCTCTATATTTTCTTTCTCTAACCTAAGGGGATCAGAAAAGTCATTATTATACATTTTTTCAGTTCCTCTTATTTGAAATCCTTCAGATAAGAGTGCTCATTTCAAACAACCTTTGAAAAACATGTCTAGAGTTTTTCTTAAAATTATTTTATGAGAAAATCCATCTTTAAAACGAAAGTTTTAATAAACACAATTCAACCCCCTTCTTGTGTTTACCTGTGATTTTTCATAAGCTTTACCTCCGCCACAACCTTTTTCTCCCCCAACCTTCTCCTTCCGTCGAAGCTCGTCTGCTGCGTCACCTTACTTGTTTGCCACGCCACCCCAGACTACCGTACCACCTTGTTGTCGTGGTAATTTTTTATTCTAAAAAAAGTTAGATTTTTCTATATTTTTATTGTTTTCTATATTGAAATCGATATGGGTAATAATATGTGTAATGGATTGTGATTTAGATTACGATTACGATTTACATTGAAAAATAGTATGAACAATAGTTAAAGAAGAAAATTTATAACAAAAAAATTAGTGTTAGAATTGTGATTAAGATTGAAAATTATTAAAGCACTAATTTAAAATTGGAAGATACAAAAACTAATATTTGTGAAAATAGCTTAGCCAAGGAAAGAAGATATCAAACAAACTCAAATTCACTTCAAAAAATTGAGGTCTAGAATGAAGGTTGGAAAGCACTTAAGTGAAGTAAACAAGGTCAAGGATGTAACGTCCTAATTTCTTAATTCGAAAATAATGCCTGTTGGAAGCACTATTTTTAAATTTGTGAAATTATTTCGCGCATTATTGATACCAACATACATCATCATACAAACTTAGGTAATCCAAAAGTTACTTAAGTGGAAAATACAATAATTCATTATTAGTAGAATTTACATACACTTTCGCCAACAAGGCTAAAATATACATAATCCATAAATATGCATAATGGGATATGAAAATACATGTGTCCTGGAATAATAAAAGTATCCATGAGAGCTCCACATGTACTAACCTATCTCATCAAAACAAAGAATACTATGTCTATACAAACTAACCACAATCCAAAGGGTTGGGCCACCACAGGACCCAACCTACAGCTCCCACCTCCCGATCAAGCATCTGGACGGGGACCATGCACATCTAAATGTAATTCCCAAAACGTGGGGTGAGATTAACGTCCCAGTGAGTGTAGTAAAACATGTAATGTAGGTAGTCATACAAATGGAATGCAGGAAACAACATCATACATAAATCCATCAAGAGTACAATACATGAAAAACCAGTAAAACATGACTGTGATGTGTTTTTACCCGACACCCGGGGCCTTTTCTCTATCTGTGACTGTGATTGAGCACTCGGCCATGTGACCAAGGACCGTTGTCCCGGGCCACCTATGATTAAGTTTTATTTAACAATCAAGGAATAATGCTTGCTTTTCATTTTAGCTTGAGGACCCCATCTTCCTCTTGGTCGAGAGGTCGATGTGGTTACCATGTTCTTTCTTTGACATGATTGCCCGAAGGCCTGTGATGGTCCAAAGACACTGGTGGTCCGGAGACCCCGTGGATACTTGCGAATATACCCGCAATGAATACTAGCATATCGGTCTATAAAATGGATGAGGACATATATTATATTACCTACCTCGTGAATATAGTCTCTATTAAATATATTAGAATATGAGGACCTTTTTATTATTTTGTGATGAGATAAAATTTATTTAATATTATTTTATAATATTTTTAATATATTAACTCGTAATGATATTGTATAATGATAATTTATACTATATGATATTATAGTGTATTATTTAATATTCTCTCTTTTTAGTTTATAATTTTTAATTTCTTAAATATTATGAATACTCGCTACCTGCATATACTTGTTTATTTAAGTTTAACGGGTATAGATACAGGTAGTGTAGTATCTACTCCACCTTTCCATGTTGACATCGTTAAGTGCGTTTATAAAACTCCTTTCATTTTCAAAATTCGTGACCCCATATCCATTTTGGTTTGAAAAACTCCTTTTAAATTTATGAACCCATATCTAATTGGTTTGCTAACTTTTTTTTTCAAAGCTTATGAACCCATATTCAGTTGGTTTGCAAAGTTCATTTCAAACTTGTTGGTTTGAAAAATAACTCAAAATATGTGAACCCAAATCTAGTTGGTTCACAAAGGCTTTTGCATAAAAAAGGAAAATTAACTCAATTTGTTACTAAATTTCGATCAAATGATCAGTTCTTATCTTTACTTTTTCCTTATCATAATAATAACAATATAAAAATCATGATTATTTATATTATCTAGAAGATAATAAATAAGAAGTGACAACTGTTAACACCTTATTTATTTTATTATCTATTTGAAGAAGAAAAAGAATAAATGAAAGAAGGCACCACATTAAATGAGCACTTTGCATTAATATTTGGATCTTCTATTTTGGATCATCGAGAATTATTAAGAGAATAGAATCGTGAAGAATTTTCCTCCCTATCTAAATGAGAAATCTGTTAGAACCACAGGAAACATTAGAAGGGGGGTTGAATAGTGTTTTAAACTTTTTAAACAATTTTGGAAATCTTGAAATAAACAACAGAAGAATTAAAACAAGTTATTATGAAAAACTTAAATTCAGAGTTATTTGAGATGTGCGGAAGATAAGACAGTGAGATGATCCAAGGATTTAGTAAGAAAGATAAAGTTGATAAGCTATCTAACAATACTTTAAAAGGTTTTAAATAAACATCCAATTAACTTAGTTTCTTATTTAAAACAGAGTTATTTGAAAACATCTCAAAGTACCTTCTGAAGATTATTACAAACAATCTTTACAGAACTGTTTCTAAACTACTTCAGATGATTGGTGATCGTCTGAAGTCTGTTTCTAACTTCTGAACTGAGTTCTTGTCCAGACTCACTTCAGAGAGTTATTTCAGAGGTTCTTCAAAGAGCATTTTCTGAAATACTTCAAATAATATGAGATTGTCAAAAGTTTGATTATCATTAAAAACCGTTTTATTGAATTTTTTGAAATAGAGTTTGATACGGAAATACTTTTCAATCCCCTTTGAAAATACAAAGCTAAAAATAAAAAAGTTTAAGGGAAAGAAAACTTAGCCAAGAATTTATCCTGGTTCACTCACCAATCCAATGAGCTACATCCAGTCCCAGGGCAAACCACCACTGGATTTTCCACTATCAGAACTCAAATACAAGTATTCTTTTACCATGGCCTCTTCAGGCTTAACAACAAGTATTCCTTTGTTTTCAACTGCCTCTCCAAACAACATATGCAGTATTATTTTACAGACAAGCCTCTCCAGGCTTAACAACAAGTATTCCCTTGTTTTCAATTGCCTCTCCAGGAAACATATGCAGTATTATTTTACAGACAAGCCTCTCCAGGCTTAACAACAAGTATTCTTTCTTCCACCAAGCCTCTTCAGGCTCTCAGACACATATAGTGTTTACAACATAAACTAAGTTTAAGTTTCTAAGAAACATAAACTCAGATTCTTCTTGTACAAAGGGATTACTGAGTCTAACTCAGGATACATGAAATGAATTCTAAGTACAAGGAAACAACAGAGATACAAGTGTTTGATTTACAATAGGCTTAAATTCATCTCTGTATGATGGATAACTTCCTTAGAAAGATGGCTTGATAGGACGTTGGATTTGATATTTAGCGGGTTCTTTCTTGGGTATGATTTTCAGCCTTGGGCTTCAATGCCACCCTTTTTGGTCGACATCTTGTGGATAAGTTACTGAGAAATTTGGCTGACACTTTATTGTCTTTCTTATGATGACAACTGACCCCTTTAGATTCATACTTGAGGCTATTTATATATTCTGATAAAATATAGCCGTTGAAGGTTGTTGATAATACCATTGAGAAGAAGTGATTTGGCTCATATAGCCGTTGTGAAATAGCTTCTTAAACAGTTTCTTCTTCTTAAGCAGAATAAGTGTGCAGATGGTTTAGTTCTGACACATTTTCGATAAGCTATTTTTGAGAGATTTTCCTTTAGCAGGTTGATATCTTCTTTCTCTCTCTGCTTCTTCTTTTCCTTCTTCTTTCTTCTTTGTGAGTGTAAGTAGATATTGTATAAGGATCCGTTAGACTTGTCCTTTTGCCCGTTTTGTGCTAGCTTCTTTTTGCTTAGCTTCTGACATTTTCTCCTTTCTCTTTCTTGAGCAAAGTACCTTAAAATATTTGAACAATATTCTAACTGTTGAACACGTGGTATTTGCCTTTCTTGAGACTTCCCGTAGTTTTAGATTTATCCACGTAGTCAGAGTTGAGAGTCTTCATATCTTCAGATAGTCTGAAGTGTCTCATCATCTTGTTGAGAGAGTATGTGTTCAGAAGGTTGAATTCTTTAATCTTCGCATACTTTCAGACGATTAGCGAGCTTTCAGATGGTTGCATTGTTTCAGCTTGATGTTATTAGCTTCAACATATGCTTACCTCAGATGATTGTTTCAAGCATTTCTTAGTTCTTCACACTAAGGACACTTTCAGCAAGTTCCTCTCTTTTAGCAAAAGTTGCTTCTTCTTTTCTTCAGATGATCGCAGCTCTGTTCTTCTTTGTCTCTTCTTATTTTTCTGTGATTCAGATAGATAATGATATTGAATTTAATAATCTTAGTTCAAATAGCTTTCTTGTCACTTTCTTGTTCAGTCTTCTGATACGTTATGGGCAGCAGTAGATGCAGCAGGTCTGCGCACACAATGCTTTTCATTGCAGGTGCAACAGGAGTTGCAAAATTTCCTTATTTGTGCAAAACTTTTGATCGAGGCAAGAAAGGATATCTAACTCTTATGATGAAATAAGTATAGTTCATTGGGTAGAGTGTTCTTCACACTTAGCAACGTCTTCAAGAGGTCAATTCTTGATTCTGACACATTTATCCTTCAGATACACAGAGTGCTTCAGATCAACTTCAAATCTTCAGATGATAGTCACTCTTCAGACGGAGTAGAGTCTTCACTTTTGTCTTCAAGTCTTCAGATGATAGTCACTCTTCAGACGGAGTCAAGTCTTCACTTTTGTTTTCAAGTCTTCAGATGATGGATATGCTTTAGATAGTCGATTCTTCTCTTCTCTTCAGATTCTGTTCTATTCTTTTCTTCTTTTCAGATTCTGTGCCATTCTTTTCTTGTGGATTTCTTCTTCCTTTGCTGTCTTCTAGGCTTCAGATGAATACTTCATCCTGAAATACAATCTACAAAACAATACCTTTCTTAGTAGAACCTGTTCTTATATGATCTTATTTGTTAATCATTAAAACCCAAGGATACTGAGTCTTAAGCTGAATTTGAATACTCAAATTAATTCTGAGACTCAACAATATCCCCCTTTTTAATGATGATAAATAAGATATGTATATCTAACAAAATGTATAAAGGAAATGAAAGAAGATAAATTATTTAGTTTGCTCCCCTATCTATATTACTCCCCCTAAGAAAAACATTAAGCTTTAGATATATCAATTTTTATATCTTTAGATACCGATAGTTAACCTTTAGTTATACCAGTTGTTATAACCTTTATGTTTTAATCAGACACCAATTGTTATCTATTATCCTTGAATTGCTTACTTCAGATTTTAGTAAACTTGAATTTCTTGACTTAATGTATTTTGTTAGTTATATATTTCTCCCCATTTTGTCATTAATTAAAAAGGTTTTGTTAGTTATCTAATTCTTGATACCAAATATTAATAAGAGATTCTGAAACGAATAAATAGATAGAGAGTATGAAAAGAGTTTAACAAATACATACAACACAAAAAAATATTACACAGATGAACAATCTTCAGAGAGATTTCATTAACATAGGTATGAACACAAGTATAAAGAATTTTTATTAGAAAATCTTGGGAGTACCAAAACGCACATCATTGATTGGGCAGGTGAAGCGCTATTAGTTATAGGGAACCGAGTCATCAGTGTTGATTGTAAAGATCGAGAGAAAACCTTTTAATAAAAGAATAAAAGATTTTAAAAACAAAAACGTTTTATTAAGGGATTTAAAATGGTGTTATTACTTACTAACAAATTATTTAATTTAAGTCTTTTATTTAAAAGAATTCTTTTTCTTTGTTATAAGGAAATTCATAATATTTCAACAAATATTCATACATTAGCAAGGTGCAATTTTCAAATAAACACAACTTTTTAGGTTATGAGATAGAGCAATGTTACCACCAGAGATACTTATTGATGTTGAGTTGAAGAAGCACATCTGCTGAGACTCAATCTTGTCTTCAAAGACCTCTCTTCTTCTGAATTTACTTGTTGTTTATTGGTAGCATAATCTTTGTTCTTCGTACTCTAAGGCTTTTCTTCAACAATCATCATGACCTGTCCCTCAAGGATTGGGATAGACTTTAATGACTTGAGTATCAACCATCTTAACATTCCTGACCCACAATTTCATTGAGTTCATTTAGAACTTTCTGAACAGGTTCAGAAAATGGGGATGATATCATGTCAAATCTGTCTCTCAAGATTTGAGGTAGGCTTAGAGTCTTGAGTATTAATCACCTCAGTATTCCTGACCCACAATTTCAGTAAGTTCATTGAGAACCTTCTGAACAGGTTCAGAGTATGAGGATGATGTCACACCGGCCACTCTTTCAGATGATATTATCTTCAGATGATCATCTTTAGAAGATCTTCAAGACCTGTTAGTTATACCATACACAGACTAAAAATACCTTTCAGTAGCATATGAATTTATCCAAGCACATTTGTTAATCGTCAAGGAAATATCTTGGAATATTAATTTTAATTTTGTCATATTTTATCAAGTTAATAGTTTTTATCTTTAGGGAATGTTAACATTTTAAGGAAGTGTATTATGTGAAAGGCACAATTAAACGTACGCAAAGATAATATAGATAATGCAAAAATATAAGATAACACAGATAAGGAAAAACTTGTAAATCCATTAATGCAAAACAAAAGTTTAAATTTTAAAAGAAAAAATAACAAGGTAATGACAGAGCACTTAAAAAAATCAATGGTTATCAGCAGATGGGTCCTCATTGGCATTTGCATTCTCCTTTTCTGATTTCAGCTCTTGTAACTCCTTCTTAGTTACCTTCAGCCTCTTTGCAATCCGTTTCACCCTATCATGCACCCTTTTCAGATTATATGCATCCAACACCATCCTTGACCTTCCATGAGCACTTAGATGAATAGAAACTCTTTTCTCTTTAGCATGGGATGCAAAGAGAGAAGGGATAGCCACCTAGTTCTCTGGAGCTTCTTCTCGTTCAGATAAGGTCCGGTCTAACTGAGTATACATTCCCGGAGTGAAGAAGTAAGGAGGCGGTTGGTCAAAGAGACCATCCATAGGAAAGCCCTTGTGCATTAAAATTTTCATAATCAGGGTGTTGTGGGGAAAGAGGTTCTCATTGTGCAATTCTTCCTTGAAAGACATCTGATATAGGAGAACAAAAGGAAGACTGATTCTCTTCTTCATCAACAGATGACCCATCACAAACCTTTCCAGTTGACTGATAACCAAGTTATTGCTTCCTTTTGGAAGGATGCAGCAGTTAAGAACAACAAGAAGGGTTCTGGGGATATCCAGAAGTTGAGAATGCTTATAGGGAGCAAGACGTCTTCCACCAAAAAGTAATTCATCATAGACAAATGTTCCACCATTTAGCGATTCCCACCATCTTCTTAATTCCAGTACGACCAGGTTCAGATACTATCTTGGAGTTGTCCCAGAACTCCAGAACACTTTCCGCGTGCCATGAAGAGGAAATGTTGTTGAAGAAGGGAGTCCAACCTCGTCAAAGTCAGAGAGACTAACCATCTTTGAAGGAATGATTCTCTCATTGATCAATGAAGGATTTGAGTCACTTGATGCAGACATGTTGAGCACGGTTGAACTGAGAGATTAATGGACTTGGAGAAAAATAGACCCTAGCTCTTGAGGATTGAAGTGTAGTTCTCAAGATGATCTTCCAAGTCTTATAAATAGGCAAAAAGGCGTGCTTGATGCATTGATAATTGACGGTTACATACACTGAGCAGACATGGAGAGTTGTGCATCGTGCCAATTATGAGAAACCGGTTGATGATCCATTAATTCACATAGTGTCGTATCATTGTTTTTGAAAAGGTGTTTAAAATTTTAAAGACTTTTCAACTACTTAACACCAGAAAGATTTAAAATAAATTCAATAAATGGTTTTCATACAATATTAATTTTAATAGCAATATGCACTTTCCAGAGGAGTTTAATAATTACATCTAAACTAAGATAGGAAAGATGTTACTAGTGTGTGATTTGGGATGAGTGTACTTTCCTTCTCTCACCATGCCCTTCTGAAGGATGCTTCAGTAGCTTGAATAATGAGCTTTAAGAGAATATACTCTTTTCTCATTTCTTTGTTCTTTAGAGTTGCTTCAGCTGGGTAAGATTTCCATCTTCTGAGGATCTACTCCTTCTGCATTTGTTAGATGCTCAACCCGAAGGTGAGCTCTGATACCAACTGTTAGAACCACAGGAAACACTAGAAGGGGGGGTTGAATAGTATTTTAAACTTTTTAAACAATTTTGGAAATCTTGAAATAAACAACAGATGAATTAAAACAAGTTATATGAAAAACTTAATTTTAGAGTTATTAGAGATGTGCGGAAGATAAGACAATGAGATGATCCAAGGATTTAGTAAGAAAGATAAAGTTGATAAGCTATCTAACAATACTTTAAAAGGTTTTAAATAAACAACCAATTAACTTAGTTTCTTATTTAAAATAGAGTTATTTGAAAACATCTCAAAGTGCCTTCTGAAGATTATTACAGACAGTCTTTTCAGAACTGTTTCTGAACTACTTCAGATGATTGGTGATCGTCTGAAGTCTGTTTCTAACTTCTGAACCGAGTTCTTGTCTAGACTCACTTCTGAGAGTTATTTCAGAGGTTCTTCAAAGAGCATTTTCTGAAATACTTCAAATAATATGAGATTGTCTAAAGTTTGATTATCTTTAAAAACTGTTTTATTGAATTTTTTGAAATAGAGTTTGATACGAAAATACTTTTCAATCCCCTTTGAAAATACAAAGCTAAAAATACAAAAGTTTAAGGGAAAGAAAACTTAGCCAAGAATTTATGCTGGTGCACTCACCAACCCAATGAGCTACATCCAGTCCCAGGGCAAACCAGCACTGGATTTTCCACTATCTGAACTCAGATACAAGTATTCTTTTACCACAGCCTCTTCAGGCTTAACAACAAGTATTCCTTTGTTTTCAACTACCTCTCCAGGAAATATATGCAATATTATTTTACAGACAAACCTCTCCAGGCTTAACAACAAGTATTCTTTCTTCCACCAAGCCTCTTCAGGCTCTCAGACACATATAGTGTTTACAACATAAACTAAGTTTAAGTTTCTAGAAACATAAACACAGATTCTTCTTGTACAAAGGGATTACTGAGTCTAACTCAGGATACATGAAATGAATTCTAAGTACAAGGAAACAACATAGATACAAGTGTTTGATTTACAATAGGCTTAAATTCATCTCTGTATGATGGATAACTTCCTTAGAAAGATGGCTTGATAGGATGTTGGATTTGATATTTAGCCGGTTCTTTCTTGGGTATGATTTTCAGCCTTGGGCTTCAATGCCACCCTTTTTGGTCGACATCTTGTGGATGTGTTACTGAGAAATTTGGTCGACACTTGATTGTCTTTCTTATGATGACAACCGACCCCTTCAGATTCATATTTGAGGCTATTTATATATTCTGATAAAATATAGTCGTTGAAGGTTGTTGATATGTGAAATAGCTTCTTAAACGATTGCTTCTTCTTAAGCAGAATAAGTGTGCAGATGGTTTAGTTCTGACACATTTTCGATAAGCTCTTTTTGAGAGATTTCCCTTTAGCAGGTTGATATCTTCTTTCTCTCTCTGCTTCTTCTTTGTGAGTGTAAGGAGATATTGTGTAAGGATCCGTTAGACTTGTCCTTTTGCCCGCTTTGTGCTAGCTTCTTTTTGCTTAGCTTCTGACATTTTCTCCTTTCTTTTTCTAGAGCAGAGTGCCTTAAAATATTTGATCAATATTCTACCTGTTGAACACATGGTCTTTGCCTTTGTTGAGACTTCCCGTAGTTTGAGATTTATCCACGTAGTCAGAGTTGAGAGTCTTCATATCTTCAGATAGTCTGAAGTGTCTCATCATCTTGTTCAGAGAGTATGTGTTCAGAAGGTTGAATTCTTTAATCTTTACATACTTTCAGACGATTAGCGAGCTTTCAGATGGTTGCATTGTTTCAGCTTGATGTTATTAGCTTCAACATATGCTTACCTCAGATGATTGTTTCAAGCATTTTTTAGTTCTTCACACTAAGGACACTTTCAACAAGTTCCTCTCTTTTAGCAAAAGTTGCTTCTTCTTTTCTTCAGATGATCGCAACTCTGTTCTTCTTTGTCTCTTCCTATTTTTCTGTGATTCAGATAGATAATGATATTGAATTTAATAATATTAGTTCAAATAGCTTTCTTGTCACTTTCTTGTTCAATCTTCTGATACGTTCTGGGCAGCAGTAGATGTAGCAGGTCTGCGCACACAATGCTTTTCATTGCAGGTGCAGCAGGAGTTGCAAAATTTCCTTATTTGTGCAAAACTTTTGATCGAGGCAAGAAAGGATATCTGACTCTTATGCTGAAATAAGTATAGTTCATTGGGTAGAGTGTTCTTCACACTTATCAACGTCTTCAAGAGGTCAATTCTTGATTCTGACACATTTATCCTTCAGATACAGAGAGTGCTTCAAATCAACTTCAAATCTTCAGATGATAGTCACTCTTCAGACGGAGTCAAGTCTTCACTTTTGTCTTCAAGTCTTCATATGATAGTCACTCTTCAGACAGAGTCAAGTCTTCACTTTTGTTTTCAAGTCTTCAGATGATAGTCACTCTTCAGACGGAGTCAAGTCTTCACTTTTGTTTTCAAGTCTTCAAATGATGGATATGCTTTAGATAGTCGAGTCTTCTCTTCTCTTCAGATTTTGTTCTATTCTTTTCTTCTCTTCAGATTCTGTGCCATTCGTTTCTTGTGGATTTCTTCTTCCTTTGCTGTCTTCTAGGCTTCAGATGAATACTTCATCCTGAAATACAATCTACAAAACAATACCTTTCTTAGTAGAACCTGTTCTTATATGATCTTATTTGTTAATCATTAAAACCCAAGGATACTGAGTCTTAAGCTGAATTTGAATACTCAAATTAATTATGAGACTCAACAAACTCAAGTCACATTTTATTCTTTCAATTTTGTGATTTTCTTTCTATTGTAGGATGTGAGATGTGATCTATGAAGATTTGTTGTCCGATCAAGATAATATGGAGAACTTAATCTATAAGGATTCTATTGTCAGTTCAAGTGAATACATTAATGTGATTTTATAGGGGTTTTGATTGAATGATTTATGAAATTAAATGACAAAATTTGGGAAAGACAAAAAGAAATCAAGGAATTTGATCAAAGAATAATTGACGCAGAGATAGTGGGGGAAACCAAATCTTGACAAGAGAGAACTGCGATAGGATTATTGTGTAAAGTCAGAGGCGCACTATAAGTCTTTAAATAGTCAAGAGAAGAGCTATGGAGAGGGCGGGAAAAGAAAGAGAAAAATAGGCTGAAAGATAAATGCAATATAGTAGAATAAGGAAGTGTAGAGCGAGTAAGTGCCTCACTTTAGATATCAAATTTATAATATAGAGAATTGATTAATATATTGTATATAATATATTATATGATTTAAAAAGCTTTTTATACTATATTGTTATTTTATAATATTATATCATATCATATAATAATATAAAAATATTTTGTTTTTATATAATATAATATAATAATATGATATTATAAAACATACCAATATAATATACAATATATATATATATATATATATGTATTATATCATACAATATTATCTCATGTATTCTATGATCATATTATATTATCTTATGTTATGTTAAACATTACTTAATATTTTATTAAAATTTTACAATATAATATACACACCAGGGTTGGCCTAATGGTGGTTGGTTTGGTAGTCTGCATGAGGTTTTAAATAGGGGTGTAATCGGGTCGAGTTGGGTCAGATTTGGGGTTAAACAGTGTCCGAACCAATCAAAACAATCGATTTTACAATTTTTTATTTGTTTTTTATAAATAATACTATTAGTGAAAACATTGAGGGAATTAAATGTTAGTCAAATGATCACCTCAATAACCTAATCAAGAGGGGGTGGATTAGGTTTAAGTATGCAATTTTTCCAAGATTTACTTAATTCTCCGAAATTTTCCCTTTTGTATATGTGTGAGATTCTATTAATGTTAATTCAAGTGGCTAATTATACATGTGTGTGTGTCTGCTTGCAAGATTTTAAACAAGATGATTGCAATGTAGTAGAATGATTAATTTATCAAAAAATTTCATAATTGGATAACAAAAAAAAGTAAAAGAGAGATGATGGTTGAGAAGGTACAAGAGATTTTATAGTGATTCACTCTGTACCACTTGACAATTACATTCAATCCTTGAAACACTTCAAAATTTTACCCTTACTTTCTATATAAATGCAAAACTTTTTTAGTATTATCCTCTTCAAGAAACACTACTTGAAGAATTTCCTTTGCAAATGTAATTCACAATCCTTTTAGACACCTCACTTGTAAGAAAACATGAGAGATACCTCACTCTCACAAACTATACACAAGGCTGAGAAATGTACAATAGAAATATCAATATTACAATCTCCTATATATTACGCAAATTAAACACTTGAGCACAATGATTCATCTCAATCTTAGAGCATTAAGTGAGATTGTTTTTGTGATCATGCATGCATATTATATTCTAATTTTGCATGATAATCTTCAAAAACCTTTTGAGAAAGAGATCATGTATACATATCATGTTCTAATTGTAAAACTAAAATATTAATGATATTACCCATTTGAAGATAAGGGCTGTAAATTCTTAAAAAAATTGTTTGTAGTTTAAAAATCAATTACAGATCATCCAGATTCAACATCATTATATATCTTTCTCTTTGTTTCATAAACATAGAAATTAAAATTATTCTTTTAATAGCTTAATTAATTTTTTAAAATTTTAAAATCACAATTTAAATAAACATTATAAAAGATGAAATTGTACTCAAATTATAATTTAGCGGTGGCTATTGTTAACATTCCCTGCTTTTAATAGAACAAACAAAGTGTGTATATATATAAAAATAAAATATTTCACACATATGTTACAAAAAACACAGTTAGCACAACGATAATGCTTCTTCTTTATATCATATGGGATGTGGGTCCAGTTCTCGCAATTGATAAGTTTAGGAAGAACGACAACCTAGCTAAAGTGACGACTTTAGCATCTAGCGACATTTGTTTTTGCTCGTCGCTACTGTATTAATGACAAGTAGATTAGTGACAGTCTTATGGCCTCAAGGCCGTCGCTAAGCTGACGCTAATTAGATGGTAGCAACGTTTTTCTCCATTAGCGACGACTTTTGGCCAACGCTAATTTGTGAATTTCTTGTAGTGGGCAAGCAATGGAAAATTATCACCTTGACATGAATAACTGTGGGACGATTGGATAACGACTAAGAAAATGAGATTACTTCATAATTGAATGGTAGGAGGAGAGCTCTTTATGGGTGATGTGGTAGAATTAGGGAATTATATTGTTCATATTGGGATATGACATCATATTTGATTGACTTACTAGTGACCGACAGATCTTCTTCATGAAATGCATGATGTAGCTCCAGTTCTCAGGGTTTCAGATGTAAGTGATCCCCTTGACCAGGGTGTATATCTTAGATGGGACAACAAGGTGGAGTCTCATGCACATTAGCTGAAGCGAGCATAGTTAAGGTCTTAACAAAGATTGAACCCATAAAGACCATGTCTAATTTGGACTAAATTGGAACAATTTTAATAAAAAATAATGAGAGTATATATCAGAAAATTGTGATGGTGGTATCGAAAAATTTCAGACGACTGGGTCATCTGAAGTCACAAGCCATCTGAAGGTATATTGCTGTCCGAAGAGCTTAAAGCAATCTGAAGTAAACCCGTCTGAGACAAAGTATTATTTCAGACGAGGAAAAGTCAAATTTACATACATCCTTATACACAAAATTCCAAACATAAATATGGAAAGACAAAAGGTAACTTTACGGGTCTTGTTCAAAAGTGAAGCACAAAAGAGGAAATCTTCGCTGCAAGTCTACAGTGTTCAATCTCGCGCTGCCTACCTCGTACCTTGTTGTAAGTGATGTTTCACAATGGCTTCTAATGCATTAAATGCTATCTCTAAATGGACAAGTCTAGAGATAGAAGAACCCAGAAGCCTATAAACAGAGACGCTCTTCCAAGAAGCAAACCAAGATAAAATTTCACGCAATATTTGCAAAGCCAAAATGCTGCAAAAATCTCAAAAGACTATACTCCAATTTTTCATTGTAAAAAACTTTCATATCCTGTGTTAAATCACAGTTACTTGTAAAAATTCCTGAACAATAACTTATCTAAAGTCCAAGTTCATTTTTCATCTGTAAACACTTAAGATGTAGAGCTTGAAGAGGCTAAGTGTGAAAAGAATACTTGTTAGAGTCTAAAGAGGCTAGGTGTACAAACAATACTTGGTGTAAGTGAGTCTGAAGAGACTTGGTTGAAAAGAATACTTGTAATCAGTTTTTTGTTAGTGGTAAATCCAAAAGCTAAGTTTGCTCTGGGGTTGGACGTAGCTTATAGTGGTAGTGAGTGAACCAAGATAAATATCTTGGCTAAGTTCTCTTATTCCTTTACTCTCTATATTTTCTTGCTCTAACCTAAGGGGACCGGAAAAGTCATTATTATACATTTTTGTAGTTCCTCTTATTTGAAATCCTTCAGATAAGAGAGCTCATTTCAAACAACCTTTGAAAAACATGTCTGAAGTTTTTCTTAAAAGTATTTTATGAGAAAATCCATCTTTAAAATGAAAAGTTTTAATAAAACACACTACAATAAATTTCATTTTTAGCGAGGCCGTCGCTACACAAGGAAAAGTCATCTCTACAGACTGCGTAGCGAAGGCTTAGAGACGACCACGTGGATGTCGATAAGTGGCTCGTCGTAAATACAGTAGCGACGACTGATGTCAGCCGTCACAACCTAGAGACGGCTTAGCCGTCGCTGAAGCCGTCTCTAAAAACATGGCCATCGCTAAGATTAATTCTTTTTTTTTTAATTTTTTTTATCTAGAGACGGATGTAGTGACGGCCACGGTCGTCGCTATAGGTATATTTTTTTAAATTAAATTTATTATTATTAGTTCTATTTTAATAATTTATTAAATTTATTAATTATTTTATTATTATATTTTTAAATTAAATTTTTTATTATTTATTAAATTTAAAATTATAAAAAATAATACTAAAAAAACACACACACATATATATAAATATATATTCACAAACTCTGTTAAAAAATAATATAATAAAACATAAATATAAAGAAATCAATGGTGGCGGCGACGCTGGGGCTGTAGGGTGGGCTGCTCGTCCTCATCATCCATCGATTGGTCATCCATGGTGGGATCATAATGGGGTGCGACTGTGCTTGAGCCTGAGCCTGAGCGGGATCCTGACCTGCCTGATCTGCAGCCAGAGCGTCCAGGATCTGTTGCATCTGCCCTCGGAGACATTCTAACTGATCCTCCAAATTTGCAGTCTTTGCTATGGCCTGCCGAGACTGCTCCTTTGCTACTTCGACTTCCTGGTGCAACGCCTCCTCTCTAGAATGTCAGTACTCTCGCCCAGGTGAGTCCGGGACTCCTGAGTCAAGCTGGTCACACACTTGGACGAATGTTGGAGGCCAAGTCCCCGGTGCCATAACAACGGCCTAAGGTGTTGCCACCCACAACATCTCTCCAGATCTCCAGCTTGATGGAGGCATCAGTCATGGTCTCATGGAGGTGTCCCCCATCTGTGACTCCACCTCCCTCAGGCGCTCCTTGTAATTTGTCTGTTGAGGTAAAAGTAAAATTAGTTATTAGTTATATATTCAATTGCATAAATATGAAATTATATAAAAAACACTTATAAACAAACACTTACATAGGTGGACCGGGCCCGATCATCTACCCAGCCACCACCCTTTTTGGTGTGGGTGGCAACAAAGAACTCGTCCAACTCGACCTCCCGCCCAAGCTGTCGTCGCTACACAGGAAAATTACACAAATTAAATAATTTAACAACAAATAGAAACATAATACGGAAGAGTGTTTGTTTATACATACCATATCCAACGCTACCTCATGGTGGGCCCTGCGGTCCGTGGTGTGGACTACCCCCCGCGTTGAGAAGCCTGATTGCTTTTGTTATGAGCGGACTTCCCCTTGAATTCCGCAGAGTCCCAGTAGGCCAAAAGACACTCCCAGGCCTCCTCACCACACCATGTGGGCCTCTTCCCAGCCTTCCGAGCCTTGTTCATCATATCTCGAAGGCGACGAGCAACCCTCTGCTCGTACACCTTCTTGATTTGGGCCTCATCAGAAGGGTCCCAAGTAACTCGGCTCTGCAAAATAAAAATATGGTAAGTCTTGCCAAATTGACATATTCTAAGAAAATATTTAAAGTGAATAGGGTTTTTAATTACTGTGAACTCCTGCCACCACCTGTCCCTAACATCCTTCGGGGTGACCTCCCAAAGGTAGTGAGGACCCCGGAACTGCGAACGGATCGCATGACCAATGGCTGCGACACGTGGGGCGTTAGGCACCCACCTTCAAAATAAAATATTCAATATTAACAGTTAAAACAATTAAAGATTCAATATTAATATCAATTCTAAAGAAGAAAATAAAATTAAGCAAACTCACCCCGGCTAATAACCCGACCTTGAGCGTCTATCTCATGAGGTCTGCTTGACCCAACACCCGGGAACCGAGTTGGCTCCTTATCAGACTCCTGGTCAAGCAATGGAAAATTATCACCTTGACATGAATAACTGTGGGACGATTGGATTAAAACTAAGAAAATGAGATTACTTCAGAATTGAATGGTGGGAAGAGAGCTCTTTATGGGTGATGAGGTAGAATTAGGAAATTATATTGCTCATATTGGGATATGACATCATATTTGATTGAATTACTAGTGGCTGACAGATCTTCTTCATGAAATGCATGATGTAACTCCAGTTCTCAGGGTTTCAGATGTAAGTGATCCCCTTGACCAGGGTGTATATCTTAGATGGGATAACAAGATAGAGTCTCGTGCACATTAGCCGAAGCGAGCATAGTTAAGGTCTTAACCAAGATTGAACTCATGAAGACCATGCCTAATTTGGACTAAATTGGAACAATTTTAATAAAAAATAATGAGATATTTTTTTGACACTAAAAATAATGAGATATTTATACCTTATTATTAAAGCATTTTTATAAATTAAGTTAATTTTTAATTAGATTTTTTAATGTAAATTTTTTAATTGTACATTTATTTTGATATTAATTTCTTTTTATAATGAACAAAAATACACTTTCAATTTCGTAATTGAGAAATCACATTTTTTTTTCTGGGTAATTTAAATATAAAATTCAAGGCAGAAGGCTTTCCCTTCTTTAAATAGACGCTCCATCTAAACTTAAAAAAATATTTTTACATTGCTTAAATTAATTTTTTAAAATAGTGAAATAGTGATTGGTCGGTGGATTGTGACTCCAGAATCCAGATTGAGAGGGGTTCAAAGTTCTAGAGTAATTATTCTTGAGTTACATAGTTATCATCCCTATCAAAGAATTAAACCCATAATTGTAAAATAATGTTTTATGATATAATTATTAATTTAAAATTTAAAATTTATTCTAATAATAGATCGTTATATTATTTAATAAATTTAATTAAATATTAAATTTTAATATAAACTTTTTTTACACTATATTAATTTATTTTTAACAATGCAACAGAGAAGATACGTGAAGGTGGAAAGGAGTGAGAATCTGTCTTCCTCTCCGAAACGTGGACATGGAAAGCTGTCCATCACAGTTAATAGCAGCAACGTTACAGGTGACACATCCATTTGTAAAATATATAATTACAAGTACCCTGCCATGGTCCATGATTTTCTCCGCCAGTCTCACTAGTGTTCTCATCTCAAACCCTATATATACGCACCAAGTTCAGCACTTTCTATGTACACAAACCAGATCGAGGAAATAGCACTACACAGTAAACACTATATATAAAAAGATAGAGAGAGAGAGTGTGTGTGTGTCTTGTAATAGAAAATAGTGCACACAAACAGTGTAGTGAGGTGACTGCCACACACAGGAAAAGAAAATAGAGAGACTGATCATCACTTATAAAATAAATAAAAAAAAGGTAACTGAAACCCCACCTTTCCACCCTCACCCCTCCTATTCCTCTCTCTTTCTTTCACCCTTTTATAGGTTGGATTTTATGTGTGATGTGATAAGGATCTCTCTCTCACACAGTTTCCATTTATGAAGAGAGGGTTTGTTTGATGGCTTTATTATCCAAAGGAAGAAGAGGAGTCTACTAGGTAATATAGCTAGTTTTGATTTTTCTATATCTGCTTGCTTTGCTGGGAAAAAGGAAAAGATGATTTTTTTTTTCTTCTTCTTGCTTTTGTTTGTTTGATTTTAATTTTTAGGGAACAGTGCTTTACCAGATTTGTTTGGATATGAGATCTTCAATCGCTTTCCCTTCTTCCCTGACTCTCATGAAGACAGTGACTACTCCTTCTTCTCTCTGTTCCTTTCACACAGTTTTCTCTTCCGTGATTTCTGCTTCTCACCATTCACTCTTTTTTTTCCTTTTGTTTTTTTGGTACTGTTTGTGTGGTTTAATTTGGTTTAACTTATTTATTTATTGTTATATAACTCCTCCGGTATTCTAGTCCCCTTTTCTGTTGTTGTGGTTCTGATGTTTTCCTTTGGTTTTTAGGTTTGCTTTGTGGAACTTTATATGAGAACGGTGAGTTAAGGAGTAAGTTCAAGATTTGTAGTTCTTATTTTGTTAATCAATCACATAAAAAGTTCATCCTTTCTTTGATTTTTTTATGCTTATCAATATCTGTTCAATTCATGATCTGTTGTGCATGATAATCGAAGGGTCAGAAAAAGGGTAAACTATTGTATTTTAGTGGTGAAAAAATGTGTTTGAGAAAACCTTGTATTTTCTCCAGCTGTGTTCTTAGGCAGTTTTAAGACCTAGGGTTAGGGTTCTTGCAAAAATTTATTTTTAATTTCCAATATTTTAGAAGCCAATTAATTTCGTTTAATTTTGGCCGAAATATATGCATATAGATTCATCAACATTGGGAAGGGTTTGAGTGCTTTAATTTGCAGAATAGAATTACTTCTCCAGAGAAGTATCAGGTTTTGTCTTAAACCTATGAGATTAATTAGTGGTGCTCTAATTTAAATATATCTGCATGTCAGATGTTCATACATCATAGATAGTGTTTATCCTCAACAGTAATATGAATATGAATTGAAGACCCCTCAAACTTGAATTACTGCTAATGATCTCATGCAGTGCCTCAAAATCAGGGATTGCCTGGTCTTGATTAATTTAATTGCTAGTGGCATTCATGAATGGAATTAAAGATTCCCAACACACTGTGATTAGTGTTTTTTAAAATCTAAAATTGTTTGTATTTTTGCAAATTATCTTAGAACATTATCTCATTTTTGGTGTCATTTTGTTTTAGATCTGATGAAATATTGTTAACATATTCTTGCTCTTGAATTTCCTTTTCAATAATGCAATGATTAGGTTTTGGTTAGTTTGGATTAAGTAATATTTATTAATTAAGAAGTATTATATATATAGTTTAAGAGAGCTTCCTTCAGCCCACTCATGGAGGGGGAAAGGGTTTGAATTAGCTGCTGACTCATTCATTCAAACACAATAGAACAAGGCGTCTCATGATTTGCTATTGTGAATGTGTGAATGATGCGGGAGCTAAATTTCATCCTCCTCTTCTCTTTGCTTGGACTGAAGGGAGCTCCCTTTTACTCTATTTTATAAGTATCATTTTTGTTTTATATATGCTTAATTATATACTCTAATTCTTTCCCATAATATATTAATACTGAAAGAGTAATGTAATTTGTACATGTTGTACATGTACAATAAGGAGAGAAAGAGAGAAAAGAGAAAAAAAGAGAGAGAAATGTGGGATGTGATAGGTGATGTGATGGAAAGAGATAGAGAGAAAGATGTGTTGTATGAATTGTTGTATGTTTCTATGTTGTATGAATTTAATATCTCATACTGAAAAGAAGAATGTTTTAGTTAATATTAATTTCACTCTCTGGCATGGAAGTGGTGTTCAATTTCATTTGTGTTCATGCCATAACCAAACATATGCATGACTAGAACAATGTATAATTTCATTTTCATGTAATATATAGTTGAACTGGTCTTGCCCTGTAAATTATTGTTAGAGAGAGCTTATAATTAGCTACTCTATAATTATATTTTCCCATGCCAGCGCACATGCATTGGAAGAGCTCTATCATTAATTCCAAAGTCCAAGTTTTGTGTTGGTGATTTGACTTGGTTGAATTCTGTGTAGCTTGAATCATAATGTGGTAAGAAATTTTGTATTACTTCATTTAAATTCCACCTTGTTTTAGCTGGTGGTGGTAATTATATTTTGTTTATATATGTATTTTTTATAAGTATTTTGGTTGTCATATTTTGTGCATTAATTTACTGAAGGTTTGCTTTTGGTAATTTCAGTATATACAAGTTGGTACTAGCTAGCTAGCTAGCTAGGAAATTCAATATATTTCTGGCAGTGGTAAGATATTCCATGATTTTAATTAATTTCACCGTGTACTGTTGGAATATTTTCCTTTGGTACCTCCCATAAAATGTTAGACATGACAACACCGTGTATGTTGAGGATTTTTATTCGAAAAACATTTGTGTACTCGTAAATTTCAGTCAATATTAATTTGTGGTTTACCGGTGAAAAATATTAATCATATATATAGTAATAGAATTGGGGGCCATATTGCCATTATATATTCCTCGCCCCCTAAAAAAACAAAAGTGATAGGTTTTGTTACTTACTCATACAATCACATGATGTTTCATACATATGAGATTTTTTTATAATGTACTATATTTTTAATTTTTAATATATATAGTTAAGAAATTGTATATGTATATGTACTTTTACATTATGTTGTCATTATCGTAAATGGCAATGTGGACCCAAATAGTGTCACATTTTATTATAGTAAATAAATAAATAAATAAAAGTACTTTTTACATATGCATGGGCATGGGGTATACCCATATATATGCAAATATTGCACCTCCCACTCAAGATATATAGTTTAATGTGATAGATCACAAAAAATTGAAAGGGGTTTTCATTGACATTGGGTGTCTAGCTAGCTGGCTGTGGACTCAGTCACAAATGCTACATAGATCAGAAATATACCAACGTTGATTGCAGTGTGTGTGTCGGTCACTTTATTCCAAAAGCAAAAAACTTTGCTCAGTTAACACAACCTTGGATGGTGATATTGGAACACATCTAGGAGACCTGATTGTGATGTGTCAATGTCAGCTTCATGCATGTTCTTGCCACATAAAAGATGAAGTGTCATTGGATAATAAAATAATAACAAATTAAATTATTATTATTATTTTCATGAATATCATAATAGAAAATGTTATATAGACCTGGCTAAGTGATAATTGTGATATGTAAATATGTAGTGTGTGATTCGAACGGGTCAAATTTAGATTTGGATTTCCAAATAATTATTTTTAGTATTGGAAAAATGAGTTAAACATGAGTTTAATGCGTTTCACACTAAATTAAAAAGAGAGAAAAGAAATGGATGGGGTTGAACATAGTGTATGAAATAAATGAGTTTATTGTTGCTTAAGAATAGGCTATTTGAGATAAAGAGCAAACAAGGGCTAGATGGTTGTAAAGTGTCAATTGTCATTGTCTTTTTCCTATATAAAGAGGGAAAAAAAAACATTTTCTTAATGGGGTAAATTTGTTGTATATTAGAATGCTGATCAATCTTCCAGTTTTGCAGCATTGGAAATGAAATATATTGGACATGCAAACTGGCATCACATCAGAAGCCAAGTGTTCTTGTCCATGACTCTGCAGCCAGAGGTTGGAACTTGGAGCTATAATAGTGTTCTAGTTTGTTGACATTCGTGAGGGCTATTCATTTTTTCACCATTTTCCTCCCAAAATCTCGTGTATATGCTTCTCTTAACTTATATATTTTCCCTAAAAGCATTTAAAAATAGGTTACAGAGCATGTTGCCATATTTAAGTTACAGAGCTTATGGTACATATATTTCACCATATCAATCTACCACTAGATAGATAATACAACAATATGCATAATATTTTAGAAATATCCATAAGTTAGTACAAGAGTTTTGTAATATTTTTCAGGACTATGTAAGAAAGTACATCTCATTAAAAAAAGTTAATAAATTTATAATATTTGCTACAAATATACTAAAACATAGCATCCAATATATGTAATATAGTAACTTAAGAAACTACTTTTTAAAAAATATATATCCTTCAAATAGTTTTAGTATTCAATAAAAAATTAATTAATATTTTTTATTTAATAATTAAGAAAAGTAATAACAGATTAACAGGTAGAATTTGTGTTTGTATCCTTATCTATTTTATTATTTCTAGGGAACTGTTCATGGTAGATCTATTTTTAAGCCTTAGCTTATGTTGTTAAGAGTACCATTTTTGGCATATTAAGATATGATAATTTTTGGGTTGTATGAACTGTTTTTGGCGCAAAATCATTTTCTTTGAGGCAATACTTCCAATCTAGGATAATATTATTTTAAAGTACATTTGCATGTGTGTAACTGAACAAACTTAAAAACTAAGCCAGTTCCTTGAGGAGTTCGAGATGCAAGTACACTTCAACTGGATCTTTCACTTTTTACCAATTATTTAATTTTTTTTAATGCCATATGTTCGGGAAATGGGCATGTCATGTAATTAAACTATAAAGTTCTATAAATCTGAATAGGATTTTGCCCTAAACCCCTCTTCTCTGTGTTAATTTGTCAGAATCTGCTATATTTTAATTCTGTTTGTTGAATGTTGATGTCATTATGCAGGACCACTGCTACTTTTGATTTGTTTGTGTATAAAAATATTTTTTGTCTATATTTTAAAATTAGCTGCATTGCACGTGTTAAAATCCTATTTGTAAACTAAAATCATGTTCTTGGAAGAAGTCTTTGTTGGTAGATTAATTTAATTAATTAGTTTTTTATGTTAATGCAAAAATTGATTCCTGATGCCTTTGGTGTACCATTTTTGTATGTACTATTTACTATTCAGCTCGCTTTACCAGAACTTTTTCAAAATGAGTATTGTTTTTCAAGTGACACTGTATTTAATTTTATTTTTATAAATAAGAAACATTGAAATTATGACTCATAAATTTATAGTGTGTTTGTTTTTCATAAAATTCATGTTAAATGTGGATCTAAACAAACGTTGTTACTGATTAATGTTATCAGGATCCACGTTTATAATGTGATGTTTATTGAAAGGATGAATCTTCATCACATGAATGAATGCATGCATGCTGCATCTCTGTTTTGGAGAGAGAGATATGGTGAAACCAACCATTTTTTTGTTATACACATGCAAGTGGAGTAGTGTGCTGGAAATGGTCTCAGAAAGCAGAGGCAATGCACCATGAGTTATCTGAGAAAGGTGAGCTTCAAGAACCAATCACTAAGGTGGATGAAAGGTCCTGCATTACATAAGGCAAACACCAATGGAACAAGGACAAATGAAAAGCAATAAATTTATGAAGAAAAAAAGTAGGGGAAAAAAGAACCTGTTCAAGAGGACACTACATGTGCATCGCACTGTACATGGGGGCAATTTTTGCTTCCAATTGAGCTTTCATTTCATGGCTCTTGTGAGGGCCAATGTTGAGAATTGAGATCCATGATACATGCGGTTGTGTAGTACAGTTGTTGGATTCAGAAAATGACTCTATATAGGGACTCACCTGATCTCCCTATGTAGGGGCTATCCTTGGATATGTGTATATGCTCTGTTTTCTCAAAGCAATTCTTACATGGACACAATATTATAGATATAATTGGGTCAGTTTGGATGCACTTTTTCAGAAGGACTTTTAGAGTTAGGTGAAATAAATAGAATAAATAAAAAAGGTCAAATGAATTTAATTTATTTTTAAGTTGAAATTAGTCTTTATTGTTCACCTTTTCAAAAGCTCTCTCATTTAACTTCTCCACAAGTAATTAATTTCAATTTATGGAAAAGGTAACTTTATATGATCTCTTTAATTCATTTTATTTTTTCTTCTAAAAGTTAGTCTGAAAAGTATATATATCCCAACCCGGCCTTAATTATTAATTAAAAATTTATAATATATTAAAATAAGAGTTTAATTACTATGAACTGTCAGAGTTTTATATTGACATCCAATATGTGTTGTTACGTCATTTAATGAGCATAACACATCATATATATATGAGGAGGGTTATAATTACACTGGTGTAAGTTACACCAAGTGTTACACCGCTAATAACTACAAATTGAATATGTTTTTTAGTAATCCAACCGTTGAATTATGTTTGTTCATCATCATGATTATATGTACCAAATTTCGTAAAATTTTGACACCAATAACTTGATAATCAAATGGTTGGATTTTTCATATATTTCAAATGTATATATAACGTTAATCTTGAGACATCTCAATGACATATCAAATAATTTCAGATTAATGTAAAATTTTATATGTATAATCTATATGATAGTAACTTTCAATCCAACGGTGGACTATTTAATACAATGATCCGTTAGAGAATTATTCAGCGGTGTAACACTTGGTGTAACTTACACCGGTGTAATTATAACCCTCCTCTATATATATATATATATATATAATATTAAACTCATTAAATAATTAAGCAATTAAACAACACATGATGTATTGAATATCTATATAAAACTTATTTACATTGATATGTATTATATATTTTACTAAAGGGAATAAAATATTTTCTGTATAAATGTATACATATATAATTTAATATATATATTCTTTTGCTTTAATAAAAAGGATATACAGAAGTCAGAAGTATCTGTGGATGCACATTTGGACTCTGGACTCTGGAAGGTTGCTTTTATTTATATAAACGTTTCAACAGCTGGTTTAGCTGTCTTGGTCATTGATGCTTCTAAATATAGTCTCTAATATGTTCTATTAAGATCGGATTATTGGAGGGACCAGAGTGCACTACTTTGAAGGATGGCAAACAATATATAATAATATAGTTAATTAGTATATTAGGGATCAGCAAAAGGAAATAGCTTCTGATTTTATCTCCTGGCCATGCTGAGGTGGAATACACTACAGTTATGTCTGGTGTGCTTCTTAGAAGTTAGAGCATCTCTAATCGAATGCTTAATATAAGTAACTTTTCCTGTTAAGTTTAATGGTGCTTAAGTTGTTTTGGAGCATGGTTCTTAATAAGCACAAGTTGTTGCTTTTGATTCATATGATCTCATTTAACTTATGATAAGATATAAAAATAATTTATGGGACCTATTTAATTAAAGTTTTAGGAATGCTCAATTGAAAAAAAAAGTTGTTTAAGTTGTAAACACTAAAGATCCCATGTTATTGAGTGCCTCTAAAAAGATTTTGATTAAGAAATATAAATAGATTTTTTTTATTAAAAATGGTTAATTATATTTTTGGTCTTGAATATAGGAGAAGTTTACTTTTAATCCCTATAATTTAAAATGTAATTTTGTTTCCTCAAATTAAAAATACACTAATTTTTAGTCCTGTTATCGTATAGTTTTTCTGTAAATTTTCCTATGGACTTCCCAACGTTATTTTTTTTCAAAAAGTGAAAATACTTTGTTTTTAGTCTTTACGGATAAAAAATCGCAGGAAAATATGTAGGAAAATATCAAATATCCATGAAAACTATATGATAATGACTAAATTGATGTATTTTTAATTTTTGAGCGACCAAAACCACCAATTTTTTTAATAAAAAAGCTAGTAACACTCTTTGAAACATTTTTTTAATACACCCCTTGTGATTGATTGAATGATACATGGGTCTATTACATTGGGAGTGAGACCATGGTAACTTTTAAGTTTTAACCAATCACAAGAAGTGTATTGGAAAGAATGTGTTAAAGAGTGTGTTGGTACCACTTCTCATTTTGAATTATAGAGACTAAGAACAAACATTCGCTATATTTCATGCACCAAAAACATATTTATAGTATCTTTGGTTTACCACGAAATTACGTTTTAAACGTAAATCTGGGAAAACGCTATTCTCATTAGCATTGGCCCAAGTCCACATTTGAAATGTAGTTTTAGAGTAAATCTCAAACACACTTAATCCTATTAAAAATTAAACCATAATTACATTTATAACTTTAAAGATTACAAAATTCAACAAAAATACTTTGTCATAGTAGATCCTTCTAACAATTAGAAGAAAAAAAAAGTAAGAACCATTGGAAATGGTCTTAAACTCTTAAATGAGTCTTTTAATGCCATCTTCCACAGAGATTTCTCACCAATATGAGATGTCAGTGACTTTATAATGGAACTTAAATTATGGAGGGAATCAGGGTTGGGATTTATTAGCATAGGGGTCATATTTTCAATTTCATTCAATGTGTGACGTGGGGCATCCATGAAATAGGGAGTTTTTTCTTTTACGGTTACATGGAGTGCATTCAAAAGTCTTTGCTTTGTTTCAATATGGGCAGGTCATGTTGTATTTCAACTTTCTTTTGCTGATTCCACACAACACAACATGTTCTGTATATATATTGGTTCCATTAACCAATTAAGGTGGGTACAATATATTGAGCAAAATCAAAGAAGTAAACTTTAAGCTTTAATTTCGGCCGAGCAAACAAGTATGGTTTCGAACTCAAAACATCTTGAGTTTGTCCACTTAGCAAGCAAACTAACTGAATTTAAGATACAGAAATATTATTAGTTTAACAAAAGTTTTAAAGGCTTAAATTATGACGGGAGATCATCAATGAAATGTTTACTTATAATTACTTTATGATAGGAGCTTAAAATATGGAGAGACAGGGTTGGAATTTATTACTAGCTAGGGATTGCATTTGAATCTCAATATTTAATGTGTTGAATGTGTGACGCGGGACATCATAAAAAAAGGTTTTTTTTGGGTAAAATATGTTTTTCGTCTTTGTATTTTTGTAAATTATAATTTAGTCTTTGTCATTGACTTTTAAAATTTGTATTATATCTCTGTATTTTTAAAACACCTTAATTATAGTCTCTGAGTTTAATAAGTTTTGTTAAGTTATTACTTGTTTAAAAGATTTTCACAATACCTTTAACGCTGAGTCTCATTTAATCCATGTGGTCCATGTTGAGTATATTTATTAAGCAAATGAAACCAATAGTAATTTAAAAATATAGAGATTATAGTTAAGGTGTTTTAAAAATATAGGGATATAAAACAAAGGTTTTAAAAATCAGGGACGAAAACTGAAGTTGACAAAAAATTCAGGGATGAAAAACATATTTTACCTTTTTCAACATTTATATACTTAATAGGGTTTGTCTAGGGTGGACCATGGTCCACGTACGTGGTCCAGAATATAAAAGTTTAGTAATTTAAATTCCTGACCATCAAATTCAACATTCATTTTATTAAAAACTAATATTAAACCGATTTCCAGTTACTTTTATGAAATATTGGTTGAAAAGAATACCATATAATATAAAAGTTTTTCTGTTCAACTTTAAATTAATAGATTATCAAAATGAAACTAGCATAGATTGTATTGTAAATACGTATTTTCCCCATAAATTAAACTCAAATAGTTATATAAGAACCATATAATAAAAAATAAAGGGTTAAGTGTGTTTTTAGTCCTTGAAGATATAATAAAATTTGATTTTAGTCCCTCATTTATTTTTTAATTGGTTTTGATCGTCCATTTTTCAAAACCGCATGTTTTTAGTCATTCTTATTAACTATACTCTGTTAATTTACTTTCACAGCTCCATTATGACTTTTCTTGAGTAAAAATTCACAGGAAATTTCTTACGACTTTATCTCTATAAAAATCATTTTAGTCAGTTTCTTTGAAGAAATCCTAATAGGCGCAATCTAGAGTAGTACATCTAGCTAGACCACTCCCATATTACTTTTGGGAGGGAACTGAAATTGAGGGGTCAATACTGATTTAACATGGATATATCCCCAATCGTGAATTATTGGGAATGATGAAAAAAATAGGGAAACCTTTAGATATGGGTGGTAACAGGTCAGGTCAGGCTTTGGTCTGAATCCTAATTAATTCTTAAGCCTGAGTCTGAGCCTATTACTTGTTACAGACCTTTTTGTAAGACCTTGTCTGGCCTGCGAAAAAGCCTGGCCTGGCCTGTAAGCCTGTTTAGAAGCATGTTTTATAATAAGGCTTACAAACAGGCCAACAGGTCTATAAGTCTATGCATGCCAGCAGACCTTTTAAGCAGACTTTTTTACATAATTAATTTAATATATTCTAATACTATATTATAAATTTTTTAATTGTTTTGGTGCATTATAAATTTTTATTTTTATTTATAGTTATTTATATACTTAATTTAATATATTATATATTATTATATTAAACAGGTCAGCCTGTTAAGCCTAATAGGCTTTTTCATAGGCCTGAAGTCTGACCTATTTAACTAAACAAACATTTTAACAAGCCTTAGCCTGGCCTTTTAGTAAACGAGTCAGACCAAGCCAGGCCAGGCCGTAGGCCTCTGATAGGCCGGCTGGCCTATTCCCACCCCTATCTTTAGACAATATGCACAGAGGTGGAGAGCTTTAGCCACACAAGTCATGTCGCCTTTAACTCTATCTGGTTCTGTTCACATTTCTTAGGGAGTTTGGAACAACCATTTGTTAGTGCAATGGTTGGAGTCACGTATAGAGATTTCACTGATTTGATGTTAGTTAGGGGAGTTGAATTTCTCTCCAACACTGGAAAATTCCAGTAGGGGAGAGAAACACACATCTCTTAAGTGGGCCTCACAGGTTTTTGGGGCCCACCTAGGAGATGTGTGTATCTCTCTCATACTGGAATTTTCCAGTAAATGGAGAGGATCCCATTTCTAGTTAGGGAGAGGACTAAGACATGATGAAGGTAGGGAAATTGTCTATGAATGATGTTGAAGATGGTTTCAAGAAAAATTCCTTATTGTTATGTTTCTCTTTCTCCCTTGCTACTATATAAATTATTATTAGCAAGCTTAGCTCCATGTGAATTACTTTCCAAGAAAAAAAACTCATACAAATCTTACCACGGGAAACTTGGGAGATCATCAATTTATTACTCTAAGACTTTTGGTGAAGATAATCCCATATCAAATGAAGAGAATAAGTATTTGAGGGATTCATTGCACTGCTAAATCATTATGAGAATGAGGTTGTGCTAAATAAGGAGATTGTGTAGTTTATCAACATGTGGAAAGGAGAAGAAGAGGAGAAAGTGAGGGTAAAAAGTGAAGTAATTAATGAAGACGAAAGACTACAAGAGTAGGAATGAGAGTTTGAATAAATGTATCATAAATTTTGTTCCAGAATTAATATATATTATGGAAATGAGCAGTCTTGATTTGAAAATGAAGTTTGGTTGTATTTCTATATAAAAAATTATATTATTATCCATTATTCTCTGGAAAACCATTATCTAAATCATCAGATTCTAAGTTGCCTAAAAAGGCTAAGAAAAAGGTTGATGGGTGTCCTCACTGTGATAAACATAGACTCTTTAAGTCTGAGTGTAAACAGAAAGAGAAACCCTAAACCAGAAACTAACCCAGGTGGACCCAAGAAAATATGGGTACCAAAAACCTCAATTGTTTCTCTTGCAGATGTTCTGAACAAATCAAAGAAAACTCCCAGAATTACTCATGAAGAATGGATGAAAGGGACTCTTGATGAAAGGAAGGTTTATGTACCAAGAACTTTCAACATAAGTTGTTGAAAACATCCACTTGCATCTCATCTTAGAAAGCAATGTTGAATCTCAGCAAATACAGTTCATCTATTCAAACTCTTAAGTATTCTTGCTGGTAACATTGTTTATTACTGAAATTGAAATATCTGAAATTGCATGATTTGGTTGAAAAATCTGTGAAAAATGTTGTGTGTATGACATCCTGAAATGCATGAACTTTCTGAAATATATGTGTCTGCTGAAATAGATATACCTGCTGAATTAACTGAACTTGCTGAACACATATACTTTCTGAATATGTCACTTGATGACGTGGCTCTTTGAGACGGTTGGCTTTTCACCTATCCTCTGATGTCGCACGTTGCGCGACTCCCTATGTCTGCGCAACCTGTAACTGCCATCATCAATGCTATGTTTGTGCCTATTTATAGAGCGCGTGAGAAGCTTCTCAGGTTACACCCTCTTTGCATTCCCTCTCTCTTTGATCAGAAACTCTTTGTGAACTAAAGCTCTCCAACTTCTCTGAAACCCTACCTTCTCCAAAGTTTTCTTTGCAACTGCAATGGCACCCAAGAAGAGAGATGTTGCTTCCTCTAAGGATGGTGGAAAGATTGTTCCGACCAGATGCGTTAATTTCACCAACCTTGCTGAAAATGGTCATGATCTTACTGATTACTTCAGAGCTGCTGGATGGCTTCCCTTCTTCGAGTTCATCAATTGTGGTTGTGATGAGAGTCTGGCAAGCGTACCAAAATTTCAGCAGTATAATAGTAAGTATGAGTTTATCGTATCCACAGGGAACAGTTCACTTCGTATTTACTCGTGATCAGATTATCAAGTAGAAAACGGTATTTGAGAGTTTGGTGAAGAAAGTAAATTTGCATAAAAGAAAGAGACGATTGAGAGAGGATAAAATACTTTACTAAGATTAGGATTGAACTTTGTATCATCGCACCCCTTTATGCATGTGAATCCCAATATTATTTATGAATATATTTTTATAATACCTTAGCCAAACTATGTTATCTGCTGCCGGTGTCCCATATCATGAGATACTCAAAAGTAATTCACGCGGGTTCTCCCAAGCGACAAATTACCCTGGCTTGATTGCTCTATCTTTCCGTTCGTTAACACTTTCAATTCGCCCTATAGACCTATAGTGTCAGCTATGAAGAGATTGCTTACTTCTTCTTCAATGGTCACTTTCTCCTATAACCCTATAGTAACTACTATGAGTACTTTTACCAATCAGAATTTTAGGTGTCCTATGTCTAGGCTTTCCCAAACTCGCGGTTAATTTTATAGAAACATCTGTCACCTGAATCCTAAAATTAACCTATAACTCCGGCACACAGACGGAAGCTATGCATTAAGTAAAGATAAAAATACCGATATTATAAAACATGGATTCATAAATAAAAACGAGAATTCACATACACTTTGGGGATTGAATCAACTACATTCAATCCTATTGAGACGCTTAGCTACGCATGGTAGCCATTACAACCCAATGGAGAAGCTGTCACCTTGCTCCAATCCTAGCTCTGCCTTTGTCGTCTCTCTAATCCCCTTCCTAAATGCTCCTTTGCTAACCTCCTTTCACTTCTTTACAAAGGGTCCTATTTATAGACTAAGGAAAGCTATCTTAAATCTGGAAGAAATCTGATTTGAAAATAGATCTGAAAATAGATCTAAAACTAATCCGCGCAGTTGTGCTTCATCTGCGCTCAACGCATCTGCAGTGCAGGAAACAGTGAGCAATTCTGGAATGTGCGCTTCACTTGCGCTAAGCGCAGGTGAAGCGCAAAACGCGTAACTGATTGCTCTGTTTCTTCTTTTAACCACTTGATCTCTTCCTGATCTTATCCTTGTTTGCTTGGCTTTCCTTGTTTCCCTCTTTTTGATCTGATTTTGTGTTTATTCTGCTTTTGAATTTAAACTGGGAAGTTATCTGCAGAATCCTTGTTTATATGGCAGCTGATCTTATCTTTATTTGCCTTGATTTAAACTTCAAATTCGTAGATCATTTCCTCAAATAATGCTATCTTTCCTCATTCAAATCTTCTCATAAATCTGCAAATTTAACAGATTTTCTATTAAAATAGCATCAAATTCAAATTCAAATCAAATAATCACAATTATTACAATTATTACTAAAAAGGGATTATTTTGGGGCATAAATTACTATTTTAACCTTGATAAGTGCAGTAAAAATACAAGAATTTATCATATAATTTGCACTTATCAAATACCCCCCAACTTAACTTCTTGCTTGTCCTCAAGCAAGAGACCTCTTTGCAAGCAAAAATCAATTCAATCCCCCTTACAATTCTAAAAAATAAGGACAAATTTTTTCATCATCTCATTATTAGGCAGAAGTCACTATCCAAATATCAGAAAAAATCAGAATTAATAGATGTTATCCATGCTCAATCAGAATAAGATACAAAAATTCAGTCAAACTTTCTCAGAAATAACAATTAAAGCAATAAACGATAAACCAAGGAATTCTGTCATGCTCACGGGTAAGTGTTTCCCTCAATTTTTCCACCACAGTTGAACAACTAGAATTGATAGTCGTTTCTAGCTCCTAAACGTGCACATGGTCAATATGGATCAAAAGGTCTTTTCTCTGGTTGTAATGAGGCTGGGTTATCAAGAAATCATGGTTTTTCTGGATAAGCAATAAACACTTAGAATAGAGAGCATCTTTTGATTTTTCTTGAACTTGGAACTTCTCTCTATTCTCCATCTTATTCTCGATTTGTCATATTTAGTTGGCCTCTTTCTTTGTTTGAAAATTCACTCCCCCCAACTTATTCAATTCATTCATTTTTTCTTTTTGATTTTTGAGGGGAGTGATCCACTTTTGCTTTCTTGTGCATGCTCTTTGTAATTTTGACTTTCAATTTACCAACCTGTTCTTCCCATTGTATCAAGTTGCACCTTGCTCTCTATCCCAAATGTGTAAGGGACAGGATATAGATTTCAATTATGGCTGGGGTGCATAAGAAGAAATATTCAAGCTCAAATAGGTTACCAAAAAATAGGAAAAATTTAATCAAGGGTTGACTTTTTGGCACTGAGCAAATAATGTAAAAACAAAAATTGCCTTTATCACTTCCACATTTTCCATGCACAGAGTAAAATCCAAAACCTCAATCAATAACAATTGACAAGTAGCGGTGAAAACTCTCAATATAAGTGTTTGGACTCACAACTCACCGGATTTTTGGCTAAATTCCTTGATAAAGCACTTACTGATTTTAATTAACTACCCTGATAGGTTCTCCTAAGAAGTATCCTAATCCTAACTGATTATGGAATTAATCACAAAACCCTTTCTTCTTTACTAATTTGGTTAGTTAAACTGCCTAATTTCAGAGATTTTTGAAAAATTCTCCTTTAAAATCCTAATTCCTAAATTCCTAAAAATTTTAAAAATCCTAAAATAAAAAGAAAAATGAAGAAAATGCTGAAAATGCACTACATCAGAATAATGTATCAGTGGAGTATATATACAGTACATATCAGAATAAATAGAAAAAGAAAAATATAAATGAAAAGAAAAAGAAAAAAAAAGAAAAGCACCAAATTAAAATAAAATTAGTCCTCCATGTCAGCTGCTCCACCCTCCTCTGGGAGAATAGGCCTGTCCCCAGGCCACTGCAGATATGCTCCAAACCGATGAGGGTGCATGCCTGGGTCCGGGTTCGAGCGAGCCTAATAGTGCATGTCCTGATAGTGTACGGCTGCTCGGTGGAGAGTGGACATCTGAGCCATCATATGGGAGTTCTGGGCAAGAAGCTGTTGTGCCCAGACTGGAGGCTGCATGTCTTCTACTGGTGGTGGTGGTGGTGGTGCCTGCTGCTGCTGCTCATCCTGCTCCTCATCCTCCTCATCCTCTACAGGAATGCAGTGGGCCTCTATATAGCCTCTAGTCATGGGTCTCAAGATGCGTACCGAACGGACTACCTCAATACCCCTAGACTCACAGAGGGAAGTGATGAGTGATGGGAACCCTAGACTGATCCTGGAGGTGGCGTTGCGCTGCTCTACAGAAGATATGAAATCTACTATCTTCTGTGAAATGACACTGGCAATATCAATGTCTGCGCCAATGATGATGTTGTAAAGGAGGTGGGCAACTGGCATGATGACATCTGATACATGTCCTGTAGGGCTGATGTTGACTAGAACCAACACTGTCCACATCCGAGTGATGGCTGTCATATCACGCCTGAGAATGTGAGCAGCCTCACTGTATGCATTCCTCTCGAAGGAACGCCCTTGCAAGCATAGGAACTCTGCAGTCTGAATATCCAGGGAATCATTGCCTTAGATCCCCACTGCTCTCATCCTCTCTCTGTGCCAGCACACCATGAGTCCCCCATCAGCAGGGGATGGAAACTATAAAAGGGCATTGATCGCATTGCGACCATAGGAAATCACCTGCCCTCGGACGTAGGACTCCCGTCTCGCATGAATGCCATTGGCCTCAATAGCATTCGCATAGAATTCCCTAACAATGTCAGGGTCAAAGTGATCATCTGGGCAACTGAGGCGGACCCAGTTGTTTTTACTATCTCTGCTCTAAAGTCCTCAAACTCACCAGGCTCCAAAGCCACTGGTCTTTCCTTAATGAAATTACAGTTCATCAGTGAACTGTATGCTACAAAGGACTTGGCATTCTTAAAACGTTGAGCATCAAACTCAGTGTAACATCCCAATCTTTTGATAGGTTAATTGTGAGATTTATAGGTTAATTGTGTAGTTAGAACATTAGGGACTAAGAGAAAGGAAGTAGGAATAGGTAAAGTTTGAGTATAGTGGTTTACTAGGACTTAACCTTCGAGTTTGGTCACTGGTAATCGATTACCAAGAGCTGGTAATCGATTACCAGAGAGTTTGGATCATGGTAATCGATTACAGGAGCTAAGTAATCGATTACCAGAAGGTCTGGCCTCTGGTAATCGATTACATAACCCTTGTAATCGATTACCAGCAACCTGGGTTCTTAGTAATCGATTACCAAAGGTGGTAATCGATTACCAGGTTCCCAGAAGGGGTTCTTAGGCTATTTTTGCCTTCAGTAATCGATTACCAGGGTTTGGTAATCGATTACTGAGCGAAAATATATATACCCAGGACGCGAAATTCATCAGAATTTTGAGAGAAAACCTAATTTTAGAGAGAGAAAGAGTGGGTCTAGAGAGAGGAACTGCCGGAACGAAGTAGGAACATCGGGACGAAGCTAGGAATCACATTTCTTCCATCTAAACTACTTGGATTTCTTCTTTGTGGTGAGTAATTCTCACTTAATTGCTAGAATTAGGAATTGGTCTCCAACCCATGAACCCCCTTCTTTCTCTCCCAATTCTCTGAAATTACTTGATGTTATTGTTTGTTTGTGATTGTGTATGATTGATTGATCAATGGGAGTGATTTTAATCGGTTAAAAACGGATCGATTCTTGATGATCGTTAGTTTCGAAACTTTCGAAATTCTCGAAAGTTTCGAAACTCTCGAAATGTCGAAACGTTTCGTTCTTTTCGATTAAACTCGTTCCGGAAAGGTAAACTAAGAATCGGAAGTCGATTTACATATTGGGATTGATGAGTATGTGTGATGGTTGTCATTAGGCACCGAATCTCCTTGGTTTCGAAAGGTTCGAAACGTCGAAATTTTCGAAATTAACGAGATCACGATATTTATCAATTCCGAAATGTCTAAATTGGTTGTTCAATCAAAGTTCAAAGATTAAAGGACTTCGGTCAATAAGGGGCTTCGGCCTATGTGAGGGTGGGATTCGTCCCCGGGGGAGATATCCCCCGTAGTTCGAGCTCGAGTCTAACTCTGTAATGTGATGTGTACATGGCCTAGTGGCAAAGCATACAAGAGCATCCTTATGCATTTGTTAAGTTATGAATTATGAATGGAATGTCTTAATTGTCATGAATAACTGTCCTGCATACATGCATAGAGATTTATTCACTGAGATTTTTATCTCACCACGCGTTATGTGGATTATAGATGTCCAGGTGCCTCCTCCTCCTCGGAATGCACAACCATGAGATGGTTATGGTGTTTGTGGAAGATGACTATGTCCTTTATTTTGGAGTATTGTAATTGAATGTGACTTATGTATCTTTTCTTATAATTCAAGTAATGTAGCCTAGTAGTTAGTAGAATTATGAAATTGAGCATGTAATAGATCCTTTGGTGTATTGTTAATGTAAGAGAAACTTTATTTGTAATTTGAACCCTTTTGGTATGTAAGGACTTGTAGAAGTAATTCTAACTTAGTTGTAAAATGGACTGTTATGTGAGTGAATGGGTAGAATGATGTTTAGTTTAAAAGACTTCAATTTATATTGTTTACTTTAAATTGTCTCGATTTGTTGGAATTGTGGATGATTTATAGAACGGGTCGATATTGAAATGAAACATTATAAATTCGAAGTCAAGAATTTGGTTTCCAATGGATCAAATTCTTGCTTATGAAATTTAAGGTGTGACATTTTGGTATCGGAGCAGTTCAATCCAATTGGACTGTGAGATTAGGATTTTCTATGGTTTGTTAATAATTTTATATGTATTATTTTGTGAATTGAGAGACTGATCACCTCGATATTTGCTTTATGATATGTAGAGAATTATGGCAGGCAACAGAAAGGGTAGGTCAAGGGTAGATCGTTCTTCTCCACCTTCTTCACCTTCACCTGAACCGGTCCCAGACCCGATGGTGGCAGCTCTTCAGGCACTCACCCAAATGATGTTGAATCAAGCAGCTACCAACACAGCAGTCTTGCAAGAGTTAGCTAGGCAACGATCGGAGCAACCACCACCCACTTTGGATGTATTCTCTGTCGGATTGTCTGAATTCAGGAAGCATAACCCTCCACAATTCAATGGGGTGTATGATCCTGATGTGGCGGCTAGGTGGCTTAAAGATTTGAACAGAATTTTTGAAGTCATGAAGTGTGCTGATGAAGTCAAGGTGAATTTGGCAGTGTATATGATGAGAGGAGAAGCTGAGGATTGGTGGAGGACGGCTAGGCTACAAACGGCGGAGGCGGAGACTCCTTTAACTTGGGAGGCCTTTCAAAGCCTGTTCTTGGAGAAGTATTTCCCGGCAACTATAAAAAGACAAAAAGAAGCGGAGTTTCTACAGCTTACACAAGGGGAGATGTCAGTGGGACAATATGTGTCAAGGTTTGAAGAATTATCGAAGTTTTCCCGTTACCTTCAGGCAGTAAATGATGAAGAATGGAGATGTACTCAGTTTGAGGGGGGATTAAGGCCAGAGATCATTGATCGAGTGGCGGCGTTGGAGATTAGAAATTTTTCTACACCAGTAAGCAAGTGTTACATTATAGAGAAGAATTACAAAGGAGTGATGGCACCTTCTATACCACAAGATATCAAGGGGAAAAGGAAGGCGGAATCTAGCAACCCGAACAAGAATTTCAAATCGAAATGGCAAGGTAGACAACCCGTGACGGTTCAACCATCTCAACCTAGGGATATTCGGGTATGCATTAAGTGTGGGAAGGAACACTCGGGAGCCTGCTTAATAGGGAAGAATGTCTGTTTCCTTTGCAAACAAACCGGTCACTTCAAGAAGGATTGCCCAAGACTCAAGGAACTTCAAAAGCCTCAATCAACTGGAAGGGTTTTTACCCTCAGTGGTCAGGCGGCGAATTCTTCTGATAATCTGTTAAGAGGTAATTGCACCCTAGGGGAGGAGACTTTAATTGTATTGTATGATTCGGGAGCATCACATTCCTTTGTGTCCTTTGATTGTGTAAATAGACTGAAATTGTTCACCACTTCTTTACCTTATATCCTCAATGTTGTTACTCCTGCTAAAGAATCCATATCCACTTCTCATGTATGTATGAATTGTTCATTAATCATCCAGGAAAGAGTTTTTAATGTTGACTTGATATGTTTGCCTTTGACTGGTATTGATATTATTCTGGGAATGAACTGGTTATCTTCCAATCAGGTGTTGTTAGATTGTTTTAATAAAAAGGTTGTGTTTCCTGATTGTCCTGTTTTTCATAAAGAAAAGTTGTCTATTCTGTTGTCTAGTGTTTCCCAATTTTCCCAAAGTATCAATGACGGGAGTGAGTGTTTTCTTTTGTTGCTTTCCTCAACATTAGAAGAAAAATCTGATTTGAATAATGTAGCTACGGTTCGGGAGTTTCGGGATGTTTTTCCTAATGAGATCCTAACCTTACCACCTGAGAAAGAGGTAGAGTTCACCATAGATTTGTTGCCAGGTTCAGGACCCATTTCTAAGGCACCCTATAGAATGTCCCCCTTAGAACTTAGTGAACTTAAGAAACAATTAGAAGAATTGTTAGGAAAAGGGTTCATTAGGCCTAGTGTCTCTCCTTGGGGGGCTCCGGTGTTGTTGGTAAAGAAAAAGGATGGGAGTATGAGGTTATGTGTAGATTTTAGGCAGTTGAACAAGATTACAATTAAAAACAAATACCCATTGCCTAGAATAGATGATCTTTTGGATCAACTTAGAGGTGCTTCTGTATTTTCCAAAATAGATTTGAGATCAGGATATCATCAGATTAGGATAAGGAAGGAAGATATTCATAAAACCGCTTTTTGAACTAGATATGGACACTACGAGTACTTAGTAATGCCATTCGGTGTTACTAATGCTCCAGCAGTGTTTATGGATTACATGAATCGAATCTTCCGACCTTTCCTAGATAAATTTGTGGTTGTGTTCATTGATGATATCTTAATCTACTCTTCTAGTTTGGAAGATCATGAAAAACACTTGAGGTTGGTGTTAGAAGTTTTAAGGGAAAGGAAATTGTTTGCCAATCCAAACAAATGTGAGTTTTGGCTAAACAAAGTCCATTTCCTAGGCCATGTCATTTCTGGAGAGGGAGTGTCAGTTGACCCTAGTAAGGTAGAGTCAATTCTTGAGTGGGAAAGACCTAGGACTGTTACGGAGATTAGGAGTTTTCTAGGGTTAGCCGGTTATTATAGGAGGTTCATTAAGGGCTTCTCTCGCTTAGCCTTACCCCTCACCAAGTTAACTAGGAAGGACCAAGCCTTTGTGTGGGATAGTGATTGTGAGCATAGTTTTTTGGAACTAAAACATAGATTGACCAGTGCCCCGGTGTTAGCATTACCTGATGTGTCTAGAACCTTTGAGGTATTTTGTGATGCCTCTGGGAAGGGACTAGGAGGTGTCTTAATGCAGGATAGGAGAGTAGTAGCTTATGCATCTAGGAAGTTGAGGCCTCATGAGGAAAATTATCCTACCCATGATTTAGAATTAGCTGCTGTGGTTTTTGCCCTAAAAATTTGGAGGCATTACCTGTTTGGTGTAAGGTTTGAGGTCTTTAGTGATCATAAGAGTTTGAAATACATCTTTGATCAAAAGGAACTCAACATGAGGCAAAGAAGATGGATGGAGTTTTTGAAGGATTTTGACTTTGAGTTAAAATACCACCCAGGTAAGGCCAATGTAGTGGCTGATGCTCTTAGCAGGAAATCCCTGCATGTGTCATCATTGATGATACAAGAGATGAGTCTCCTAGAGAAGTTTAGAGACTTGGACTTAAGTGTGGAGTTTGGGGTAGGTAGCATTCAGATGTACAGATTAGAAATTTCCAGTGAGTTTCAAACTCTGATTAAGGAGGCTCAGGACTTGGATCCTGAACTTCAGGGTAAGATGGGGCAAGTAGGGTTTTCTAGGTCAGGTGAGGGATTAATTCTTTTTCAGGGAAGAATTTGTATTCCTAAGGGGAGTAGAGTTAAACAACAGGTATTAGAGGAAGTTCATAAGGGTAAGATGTCTATACATCCTGGTTCTACCAAGATGTATAAGGATTTGAGGAAAAGGTTCTGGTGGGTGGGTATGAAGAGAGAAATAGCTGAATATGTGTCTAAGTGCCTCACTTGTCAACAAGTGAAGGTGGAACACCAGAAACCATCTGGAGTTCTGTTACCCTTGGAAATTCCTGAGTGGAAATGGGAAAGCATAGCTATGGACTTTGTGTTGGGTTTACCTCGAGTCCAGGCAGGGTTTGATACCATTGGGTCATAGTGGACCGTTTAACTAAGTCAGCCCATTTCCTTCCAGTTAAGAACACTTTCTCCTTGAATAAGTTAGCTGAGTTGTATGTTAGAGAGATTGTCAGGTTACATGGTATTCCTTCTAGCATAATCTCTGATGGGGATCCCAGGTTCACTTCAAGGTTCTGGAATGCACTACACCAGTCATTCGGGACTAAAATTAGGTTTAGCACCGCTTACCATCCTCAGACTGATGGTCAGTCTGAGAGAACCATCCAAAGCTTAGAAGACATGTTAAGGGCTTGTTCACTAGAAGAGTCGGGCAGTTGGGATAAGTACCTACCACTTGTAGAGTTTGCCTACAATAACAGTTATCACAGTAGTATAGGCATGGCTCCATATGAAGCCTTGTATGGTAGGAAGTGCAGGTCCCCTGTTTGATGGCATGAGGTGGGTGAGAAAGCTCTGTTAGGTCCAGATTTGGTTCAGGAAACTTCTGATAAGATTAGGATGATTAGGGAAAAACTTTTAACCGCCCATAGCCATCAGAAAAGTTATGCTGATAAAAGAAGAAAAAAACTAGAGTTTGAGGAAGGGGAACATGTGTTTCTGAAAATAACTCCTGTCATTGGCTTAGGGAAATCTGTGAAATCTAAAAAGTTGAGTCCCAGATACATTGGTCCCTTTCAAATCTTGCAAAGAATTGGTCCTCTTGCATACAAATTGGCTCTACCACCCCATCTCTCCAAAATACATAATGTGTTTCATGTGTCTAAACTAAGAAAATATGTATTTGATCCTTCTCATGTCTTGTCTTCTGAACCAATACAATTGAAGGACAACCTCACCTTACCTGCCAAACCAATTCAGATTATTGACAGAAGTGCCAAGACTCTGAGGAATAGAAACATTCCTTTGGTTAAGGTAGTTTGGGAAGGTTTATCTATAGATGAAGCTACTTGGGAGAAAGAAGATGTTGTCAAGCATCACTTCCCTAATCTCTTTGATTGTGGTAAGATTTAATACTTTGTATTTATGAAATTTTGGGGGCAAAATTTCTTTAAGGGGGGTAGAATGTAACATCCCAATCTTTTGATAGGTTAATTGTGAGATTTATAGGTTAATTGTGTAGTTAGAACATTAGGGACTAAGAGAAAGGAAGTAGGAATAGGTAAAGTTTGAGTATAGTGGTTTACTAGGACTTAACCTTCGAGTTTGGTCACTGGTAATCGATTACCAAGAGCTGGTAATCGATTACCAGAGAGTTTGGATCATGGTAATCGATTACAGGAGCTAAGTAATCGATTACCAGAAGGTCTGACCCCTGGTAATCGATTACATAACCCTTGTAATCGATTACCAGCAACCTGGGTTCTTAGTAATCGATTACCAAAGGTGGTAATCAATTACCAGGTTCCCAGAAGGGGTTCTTAGGCTATTTTTGCCTTCAGTAATCGATTACCAGGGTTTGGTAATCGATTACTGAGCGAAAATATATATACCCAGGACGCGAAATTCATCAGAATTTTGAGAGAAAACCTAATTTTAGAGAGAGAGAAAGAGTGGGTCTAGAGAGAGGAAGTGCCGGAACGAAGTAGGAACGTCGAGACGAAGCTAGGAATCACATTTCTTCCATCTAAACTACTTGGATTTCTTCTTTGTGGTGAGTAATTCTCACTTAATTGCTAGAATTAGGAATTGGTCTCCAACCCATGAACCCCCTTCTTTCTCTCCCAATTCTCTGAAATTACTTGATGTTATTGTTTGTTTGTGATTGTGTATGATTGATTGATCAATGGGAGTGATTTTAATCGGTTAAAAACGGATCGATTCTTGATGATCGTTAGTTTCGAAACTTTCGAAATTCTCGAAAGTTTCGAAACTCTCGAAATGTCGAAACGCTTCGTTCTTTTCGATTAAACTCGTTCAGGAAAGGTAAACTAAGAATCGGAAGTCGATTTACATATTGGGATTGATGAGTATGTGTGATGGTTGTCATTAGGCACCGAACCTCCTTGGTTTCGAAAGGTTCGAAACGTCGAAATTGTCGAAATTAACGAGATCACGATATTTATCAATTCCGAAATGTCTAAATTGGTTGTTCGATCAAAGTTTAAAGATTAAAGGACTTCGGTCAATAAGGGGCTTCGACCTATGTGAGGGTGGGATTCGTCCCCGGGGGAGATATCCCCCGTAGTTCGAGCTCGAGTCTAACTCTGTAATGTGATGTGTACATGGCCTAGTGGCAAAGCATACAAGAGCATCCTTATGCATTTGTTAAGTTATGAATTATGAATGGAATGTCTTAATTGTCATGAATAACTGTCCTGCATACATGCATAGAGATTTATTCACTGAGATTTTTATCTCACCACGCGTTATGTGGATTATAGATGTCCAGGTGCCTCCTCCTCCTCGGAATGCACAACCATGAGATGGTTATGGTGTTTGTGGAAGATGACTATGTCCTTTATTTTGGAGTATTGTAATTGAATGTGACTTATGTATCTTTTCTTATAATTCAAGTAATGTAGCCTAGTAGTTAGTAGAATTATGAAATTGGGCATGTAATAGATCCTTTGGTGTATTGTTAATGTAAGAGAAACTTTATTTGTAATTTGAACCCTTTTGGTATGTAAGGACTTGTAGAAGTCATTCTAACTTAGTTGTAAAATGGATTGTTATGTGAGTGAATGGGTAGAATGATGTTTAGTTTAAAAGACTTCAATTTATATTGTTTACTTTAAATTGTCTCGATTTGTTGGAATTGTGGATGATTTATAGAACGGGTCGATATTGAAATGAAACATTATAAATTCGAAGTCAAGAATTTGGTTTCCAACGGATCAAATTCTTGCTTATGAAATTTAAGGTGTGACACTCAGGGTCCTCTTGGGGTGCCTTTCTGGATCTCTTGGTACCCCCTGTGCCTCTACTAGAACTGCCAGTTCCCTTTACTACCTTGGTGCGAGCCATCTGCAAACAAAATTCAAATCAAGATTATTTTAAGCAAATAATAGATTACTCATATATTAATGAAATAAGTGGCCAATTTAATTAAAAAATCAGAGCAATCATTCAATCAAGCACTGGTGCACAAAATCTTGATTTTTAGGTTACCAAATGCCAATTAATTAATTTATTAAGAACATGCTAAAGTGATCGATTGAAGTAGTCTTAATTAGCTTTTAAGAACATGGCATAACAGATTGGTAACAAAGATTAAGCTCAAAAATCATGTTATCAGCAACATGCAATAAAGCACAGTCATTCATGCACAGTCATTCATGCACGGTCATGCAAAAGTTATGCAACAATCTAAGCATACATGCACCAAACAGAGCAACTTGCAAGAATTCATTGAGCACTTCAAAAAAGAAGGTGCGTCTACAGCATTAGGCCTCGTTTATCAACTAGTTCTTTTACAAACTGACTAAAAAAGAGCCAAATAAGTCGAGGGTAAGTCTGTCGGCTGGGAGAGCCCGCATGGGTGTGATGATAGAGTAACTCGGGGTAACACTAAAATAATAGATAGTTTTTACATGCACAAAGGGTGTGATGATATGAAGTCCAATCTTAATCCAAGTAAAGTGTCTCTAACTCTTCCTTTCTATTCTATTGATTATTACTTTGTTATTTACAATTTCGCAAACAGTAGTCTCTAAACCATTGCTTTCCCTTGATAAATAGATCACAGTCTACGTAAATTGACCGTTCCATGTGGATACGATACTCTCTTACTATTATACTGCTGGATTTTTGGTTCGCTTGCCAGAAACCCATCAAGTATTTTTGGCGCCGTTGCCGGGGAACTGTTTCTAATTTGTGTAGACCTTGGAGGTCTAATTATCAAGGATATCTATCTTAGGATTTCTTTTATTTATTATTCTTATTATTATTATTTAGGAAATTTGTATTATTTTTAGGAAATTTATAGTTTTTCTATTTTTTTTAATTTTTCTTCCACACTTACCTTTTTAAAGTTTTTTGTTTATGTTTTTGAGAGGCCAGGTGTCCCCCAATCAATTACAACTTGAAGCAGAAATAGGAAGGACATCAAGAAAGAACAAAAGTAGAAACAAGGAAAGGAGACAAGGGAGAAGTCGAGAAGAAAACAAAAATATTTTATTTTTAATTATTTTATTTTAATTATTTTCTAAAAAAAAGATAATAATTTTTGTTCCACTCTCCTGAGCTAACATTTGTTTGAGAACCTTGAGAGGACATGTAACAGAAAAATGGGCAGAGCTCAAGGAGACAATTTCAACACTCTCTGATCACCCAAGAAGAAGAAGGGACAAGCTCAAGGAGACAATCTCAACACTCTCTGTTCAACCACCCCAAGTGAAGTAAATGTCAAATGGCTTATGAATGGCAAAATCAACCAAGAAGAACCCTTGGAGATTATGTTAGGTGGCAAGAACCAAGTTACTCCTTTCATGCACCGATTCAAGGTAACTTCTCTAATTACAACAATTATTCTAACAATTTTTCACAGGATTGGGGAGGTTACCAGAATCAGAATTTTGGGAGACACCAAGATGATGTTTCACTCCACATGCAACCTTCTTTTCAACAACAACAAAGTTACTCTTCCTATCAATAAAGAGATTCGCAATTTTATGAGTTTTTGGAAGAATTCAATCAAAGCAATATACAATTTCAGAAAGAGAGCGAAGAGAGAAGCAGAAACACTGACGCTTTGTTAAAGCAGATGGCGGAACAAAGGGAGTTAAGACTTCAGAAGGAAAGAGAAGAAGCAAGAAGAAACACTGACACCTTGTTGGAGCAATTAACCGAAAAAGGAGTCAACAGTCAGAACAAATCTCAGCAAGGCATTCAAATTGTGACAATGATATGAAGACAAGTGGGACGAATATATACAATTTCAGCAGTATTGTGAAAGAGAAGGACTTACCATTGGCCTCGTACTAGAGGTGATAGAAAATATGATCAACTGTTGGAACAAGAAATCTTCAGCAAATGCATTACCCAACCCCAAAGAGCAATGCGATGACATTGTTCAGCTGATAGGGGAGGAAATCAATGACAATCTGGTTGATGAAAAAGAAAAAGAAAAAGAAGAAGAGGAAACTGACGGAATTCCAGAAGGAAAAGCTGAAGAAAGAGAATCAGAAGAAGAAGAAGAAGAAGAAGAAGAAGAAGAAGAAGAAAAAGGAGAGGAGGAAACAGAAAAGATGGTGCTTGAAGAAGATACTGACTGTAAAAGGAAGAAAGAGAACAACACATGCATATGAGGGTGTACATGATCAAGAAAAACAGAAAAAGAGTGAAAAGAGAGATGGTGAATCAAAGCCCGAGGAAGGAATGGAAGCGATTTTAAGATTAGAGACCCTGCCTTATCCAACCAGTCCTCCAAAGGTAGATCAAGAATGGCATGGTGCAAGTGAAAAACCTTCCAGATCTCACAAAAGAAAGGCCTGCGATCACACTGACCAGGACAAGGAAAAGAGAAGAAAAGTCAAGCTAGAATCAAATTCAGAGCCTAGAGCCAGATTGAAAATCAAGTGGTCAGGTGTGTTCCATATCAAAGACCCCTACGAAGCAAAGAAATTGAGAGCAATCAACTGTGAATCGTCTCAGCTTCAGGAAAAGAAGACTCATGCACATGAGAGCAAGATAATAAAGAAAAGAAGGATCAAGCCAAGGGAGTCAGAGGCATGGTCTAATTCCAGAAAGAAGCTACAATGGTTAACGTCTTTTCACACTACAAGTTGCTCCAAGGCAAGATTATGGGGAGGTTTAAGGGCCAAAGAAAGGAAGGGTGCAGCACACAAGCTCACCAAAATATTTCAGTTCCAGCCACCTTAAGAGAACATGCGTCGAGCTATCAGACGTTAAACAAGCGCTTCCTGGGAGGCAACCCAAAGATTTTTAAGTTTTTAATTAATTTTAGTTTTGTTTTAATTTCTTGTTGATTAATTAGGATTTTTCATTTTTAGGATTTAGGAAATTTTCAAAATTGATTGGAATAAGTTTGTGGAAAATAAAATTTTTAAAAATAGGAAGTAGCAGAAAACGTGACTGAAAATTGCAAAATTGCATTATGTTTTCTGCGCTTCAACCTGCGCTGTAGCGCAGGTAAAGCGCAGAAATGCAATTTTAGTCACTGTATTCTGCACTTCACTTGCGCTATAGCACAGGGTGAAGCGCAGGATACGAAATATTTTAAAAAAATCTTTTATTTTCTCATGTACTACTTCCTCGGCTCTTCTTTTCATTCTTTCCATGTACAAACTTCCATCAATTTTGAAACTTTCAGTTATGTTTTCTTTAATTTTTACCAATTGAAATCTTCATTTACTCTATGATTTGAACTTTAGGGTAGCAACCTTAATATTGTGAATATTATTGATTATTGCTATCTTGAATGTGGTTTTGGCTGTGTGGAACATGAAGAACAATTTGCTGAATTGAAATGCTCTTTGTTTTGTCAGTTATTAAATTTGAAAGTGTTATGCTCTGTTTCTTTCAAAAAAAATTTAAACTTCCACTTTCCATGAATTGATTGAATGTTTGCAAAACAAATGAGTATGTTCTGTTTTTAGGAAAGCATTACCAAGTGCAGTGAAACTTTGTTGTGAAGAGAGTACTTATTTATGCATGTAAATTGATAGGCTTCCATGTTCTTCATGAATTGCACAGACTGCTGCAAAGTATAAAGACCAGTTGACCTCAAACCAATTAGGAGTACTAGACCCATACCCAAGCATGCTGCTTGAAGAGTTCCGGATATTCTTGCAGTGGCCTGGGGACAAGCCTATTTTCCCAGGGGGGGATGGAGCAGCAGCAGGCTAAGAACTTACATGATACAAAGGATGAAGATTGATACTGGTGTTTTCTTTCTTTTAATTTTTCTTTTAGTTTCTATTATTTTATAGTATTTTTTTCTAATTAATTAGGATTTTTGTTTTGTATTTCATATTTTTTTAAAAAAAAAAATTAGGAATTTTAATTATTTTAGGACCTTAGGAAATTAAGAATCAAGGTAACTTTTCCTTATTCTCTGTAAATAAGTAGTTTAACTAACCAATCTAGGAAAGATGATAGGGTCTTGTGATTAATTCCATAATCAGTTAGGATTAGGGTATTTCTCAAGAGAACATATCAAGATAGTTAATTAAATCCATTAAGTGCTTTATCAAGGAATTTTTAGCCATAACCGGTGAGATGAGAGCCCAAACACTTAAATTCAGAGCTTTTCACCGCTGCTTGTCAATTGTTATTGCTTGAGTTTCTGAATTTTGTCTTGCTAGTAGAAGGTATGGAAGTGATAAAGGCATATTTTGTGATTCTAATATTGTACTCAGTGCCAAATATCCAACCCTAATTTAATGTTTCCATTTATTGATTGCCCATTTGAGCTTTAATATTTCCTTTGATGCACTCTAGCCATATTCGATGATTATATCCTGTCCCTTAACACTTGGGATAGAGACCAAGGTGCACCACAACAAGATGGGACAAGAGGTTGGTGAATTGAAAGGTCAAAGAGATTCAAAAAGCAGGCACAAGGAAATCACAAAGAAGAATACTCTCCCATAAATAAATTCTCTACGTTATTGTTATTAGTCAAAAAAAAGAGAGGGAGAAAAAAAAAGAAGAAAAAAATAATAAATATCTGCACAAAAGTGTGGAAATTGAATAAGTTGGGGGAGTACTGAAGTATATGGTTGAATCACAAGAAGGGGGGTTGAATTGTGATTCTTTTAAAATTCTGCAATTTTATCTTCTAATAAAATTCTGCTCAAGACAAGTTCTTGGCTGTTTATTAGAAGATGGATCTCCATAAGTAGAATTGTAAGTATTAATGCTTATTATGCTGAAAATAGGATTCCTTTGGTGGAATCAATTTAGTTCCCACTTACTTAGGTATTATTAGTTTTGAAAACTTTTTGTGCACATGCAGAAGTTAAGAGAGTAAGGGAAAGAAGAAAAACACAAAGGTTTTTATACTGGTTAACCTCTTCCAACCTGAGGCTACGTCCAGTCCCTACCTTCTGTAGGATTTTTCTCACTAACAAATCAGTTACAACCTTTGGGTACACACTACCACTAGTATTCTTTTTCCACAGCCTCTTTAGGCTTTCTACAGAATCACCAAACTCACAGAAACAGACCCTGACTTACTGCAGGACTTTCTGCAGAAGCACATGTCCAGAAATCTGCAGAACTTCCTTCTGCAGACACCAAACACACACAGGCTCACACCAGAGCCTTTACAACCTCTCCAAATACTCATAGGCTCACACCAGAGCCTTTACAACCTCTCCAAATACTTCACCTAATGTGTCACAAGAGATTTTACAACAAACCAATCTCTCTTGACCTTACATAAGCACAGAAACAGCAAGGTAAAGTACAAACAGCTCACTATTCTATAATCAGAGTAGCAGCCGAATTTCCTAGTGAGCAAAACTCCCCCTCAACAACTTGTATAATCAGATTAGAAAGAATTCGAGGAGAGAGAAAAGGTTCCAGAAGCTGGCAGTGAAACAACAGATAATATTTTATGCTTCTGGAATGAGAGGTGTTTTCTCAATGTGAAGAGAGCACCTCCTTTTATAGGTGAGGAGCCTTGTAGCCGTTGGAATGAGGTTAAAATGATCCAGCTGTGATGTATTGACATAGTCCCTTTCAGGTACAGCTGCAAAAGCTGACAGGTACAGCTGTCCAGTTGACTGGCCTTCATGCTTCTGTAGAACTTGCTTCTGCAGATAGCAAAACTGGCTCATTTCTTCACCAATGCTTCTGTGAATGTACTGAGGATGATTTCAGGATTATTTCAAGTGTATTTAAACTTGTGTTCCTCAGCTAAATCAGCAGAAGATCATTTTAGACTTTCTGGTTTGCTTTGCTGCTTCTGCAGAATCTAGACTTGCAAATTCCTTCTGCAGAAATGCTTCTGATCAACTGCAGATAATTCTTATGCTTCTGTGACATGTTTCATGTTCTGCAGTTGATATATCTTAAGAGTGAAATTCTGTTTTTGCTTTCTTCTTAGAATTTCCTCTAAAATGAATCTCCCTTCTAAAGCAATTTCATTTGAAGTCTTTGAGATGCTTCTTCTTGCTTCTGGAAACTGTGAGAAGTGCTTGATAGCTTCTGCATGCTTAAATAAGTTGCTTTCAACTTACTCATCTTTATTTCAAGTTTTCCTTCACAGATTTGTCATTCTTTCATCTTATTGCTTCTGTTAACCATTAAGATGAAGCTTTCTCATATTTGTCCTTCTGCAAGATGAAACCTGTTGCTTCTGGACACATTCTCAAATGAAATGGTTAGTTCTTTTGGAATCAGAATTATGCTAAGTTGCATTTGATTTGGTTGTCATGATTAAAACCACTTTGAGGGGATTCTTGGACCTTACAATCTCCCCCCTTTTGATGATGACAACCCAATCAAGGATCACTTAGATAATTCTGATTTTTAATACCAAACTCCCCCTGAATTTTAGCATTTATTTGGGAAATATTGATTGTTGCAGATTATATGATTTGAAATCCGATTCACACTTCAATTTGATCTTTTGCAGCAAATTGTATGATTCAATCATTAAGTAAACTTAGAAATATGCAGCAAACAATATGCAGCAAACATCATCATTTGTCATTCATCATTAATCAAAAGGATTACACCAAAAAAAGTCAATCATAAAACAGTCACAATCAGAATTCAACAGATATCAGCAAATATCAGCCCTTAAACTAAAATGTCAGCCCTAAACTACTTAGTACTACTTCTCCCCCTTTGTCATCAATCAAAAAATACAAGGGAAGTGTATGAGGAGAAGCAGAATCATCATCTTTCACTTAGATGGAGATGAGTGGTCAGATGATGAAGAAGTAGAAGGCCTGCAGAAGGTTCTGTGGGGGCTGAAACTGTGTGAAAGGCATTGGAGGAGCCTGAGGTGCAATTACTGGAAGCACAAAATTGTTAAACCAAAACTGATGCTTGTGTGAACCTCTCAATCATTTCATTTACTGTGTTTTGGAGAGTGTTCACATTGGAAAACAGTTTCTTCATGTCAGACTTGAGCTTCTGGATATTCTTCTCCATGGATTTGGAAGGAGAAGCAGCCTTAGAAGGTTCACCAGAAGCAGCAAGCATCAGATTTTGGAGCAGCAGGCTCTTCAGCAGGTTTTTCACTGCTCAGTTGCTGAATAAAAGTGTTCATTGAGGAAAGATGTGAAGAGATAGCAGGTATATTATCCATAATTGGTGCAGCAGCAGGTAACCCAGAGTCCAGTATTGGAGAAGCAAGGAACTGATTAACCATATCAGTTCCAAATGTACCTACTGAAGGAGCTGAAACAGTAGCTTCCTTCTGCACTTCTTCCTTTTCTTTCTTCTCAACTTCTGGAGCATCAGCAGCTGGAATTGATCTTGTGGGGGATTGAAAATGTACTGGAGAATTATCCTGAGGGAAAGTAGGGAAATCAGGAAGAGCTTGAGCCAAGTTGGCCAATGTGTCAACTGCCATGCCCTCTGCAGAAGCACTGATAGTTTCTTGAGAATCTTCATGGTGGGGTGCTTCTGTAGGTGGCGACTTGGGCTGAGAGACAACTTCTTCCCTAGGAATGGAGTCAAGAGACAGTGATGTAGATGATGCAGACACATCTGGATCTGAAGAAGGAGAGGAAACCTTCAGATTCTTGGTTGAAGGTTCTCCAGAAGCACCAGCTGAATGGATCTTTCTTTTCTTGGTTCTGGGTGCTGTATTTTCCTCTTCTTCACTTTCACTTGGACTGGAGTAGTATTGAGATGGCTTAGGTTTTTCAATTAACATTCTCTGCACATTCATCTTTCCAAAAGTGTTGCAAGTATCACTAGAAGCTTCATCTTCTAGGGAGATGTTATTGAGTCTAAAGATTCTTGTGAGGAGCATGCCATAGGGTAAACTAGCATATGCTCTCTGGGGATTAGCTGATGAAATCATGCTTCTAAGGATTAAGTAAGATAAGGAGAAAGGTTTTCCAAGAAGGAGGTGATAGGCATACCATTAGATCTTGATCAGTGACTCTTTCTAGAGTGCCAGCTTAGGTAGGAGTGAATAGCAGCAGAGTTTGTGAAATAACCTACAAATGGGAATGAGTTTGCTGGACAGAAGTTGTGAATTATAATGGCTAAGGACTTTCTTTGTGACATCCTGCTTGGTCACACCAGCTGAGGTATACCAGTCATCATATAGCTTGTTTTGGACATCATCACATCCTAAGGCTTCATCAATAGTTTCTGAAGTGACTACAATTGTAGAACCTTTTATTTCTACAACCAGGGAATTGCCATCACTCCTATACTGACTTGCAGAAGCATAAAATGCTTTTACAAGCCTCTCATAGACTGGTTCTCTTAAGAGAAGATAATCTCCCCAATCCTGCTTCTGGACAAAATGTCCAATGTCCCATCCACATTTTTTAATTTCTCTAAGGAGAAATATCTTGCCAGGGATGACATCCTTCCATTCCAATTTCTCATTGAAGATTTTCAGCATTTCCTCATTCTCAAAAAGGTCACAGTTAGTGTCTTGTGATCCTTCTGAGGGGTCACTTTCCTCCAATCTTTCACTTGAGCTTTCCTTCTTCTTTTCAACAGTATTGAGGGCCTCATTGACATGGGAAGGGACTGCAGTGTGAGTGACAGAAGGAGAGTCTACTTCTATTGATTTGTTGGGATCATTTCCTATGGTTTTGAAGGCAGGGCCAGCACGACGACTTTCAGACCTTCTAACATATACTACAGAAGCAATTTGTGCTTTAGGTGTAGTGTCAGATGAAGGTGCTGATGTAGTGGAGGGTTGAGAAGGTGTTTGGTCAGGTTGAGGTTCATTTGCTGAAGGTTTCAGTAGGAGCAGAAGCTTCCTCTGTTGAATGGCTGGAAACAGAGGGTTCAATTGTGGGAGACTGAGCAGGTTCTGGTTCAACATATGGCACTATTTCATTGCCCATCACAACAAAATCATCAGATTCTGTGGAGGAGGAGTCTTTCTTTTCTAATGCGATTTGTTTTATTCTCATGATAAGAGAGGAATGTAAAGCAGAGACAGAGAGAGATGACAGAGGCTGAAAGTGAAAAGTTTGAGTTTGAAGAGGGCAGTGTGATGTTTCTTCATCTGAGAAACTCTCCTAAATAGTAGAACCCTAACTAGCCGTTGCCTTATTTGAGAAGGAGAGAGGGAACGAGAGAGTTCAGAGCGTGCACGCAGTTTTTTAGAGACTTGGTTATATACCCAACGGTTATAAGCTTTAAATTTCCCTAATTATGTAACAACCACCCTGCACCTTTTTAGCTAGGGACAAAAGCTAGCTTTTCTTTGTTCCTTTTGTATCCTTGATAAAGTGAAAAGGTTGTTGTCCCTGCACAGTTGACTTTCAGAGAAAGGCTTGAGGTTTATTGAAGCTCGTGATAGATAGAGACCTTTCCTAGGATAAGAGATGTGACTAACATATGATTGTTGGTCAACAATCACCAGTACAGCTGTCTCACCTGATTGGCAGGTGGATAAAAACAGCTGAGGAATTATCTTTTGCAGATGGATATCTGCAGAAGATGGATTTTTACATACATCAGATTCTGCAGAAGGTGAATATTTCATGCACCTTCTCAAGAAGGATTCAGCAAAAGGAAAAAATATTTCCATAACCTATTTTAGGCTTGATTCTGCAGAAGGTGAAAAATTAATTTCAAATACCAGAAGCTGCATATGCTACTGTAACTGTTACAGTTTTGTGCTTCTGCAGACAAGTATGCTTCTCTATTTGCTTCTGTGGAAATTTCAAGTTCTAGCAACATACAGATTTTAATTCACTCATCAAGCAACGAAGTATTTCATATTAATTTTATTTCTAAGAAACGCAAATCTCTCTTCAACAAGAGGTTTTGTAAGAATATCAGCAAATTGAAGTTTGGTTTCAATGAATTTCAGTTCAATGTCATGCTTCTGGAAATGATCTCTAATGAAATGATGTTTAATATCAATATGCTTAGATCTAGAATGATGAATTGGATTCTTGGACAAGTTAATTGCACTGGTATTATCACAAAAGATAGGAATATTAGTGTACCTCAAGCAGTAGTCCTCCATTTGATGTTTAATCCAAAGCATTTGAGAACAACAACTTGCTGCTGAAATGTATTCTGCTTCTGTGGTGGACAAAGCTATTGTGGGCTGCTTCTTTCAAGACCAAGAGATTAATGATTCTCCAAGAAATTGGCAGCTTCCACTAGTACTTTTTCTGTCCAATTTATCTCCAGCATAATCAGCATCACAATATCCTGTGAGCTCAAAATCTGTACCTTTCTTGTACCATAATCCAAGATTCGTAGTTCCAGCAAGATATCTAAAAATCCTTTTTACAGCTGCAACATGTGATTCTTTGGGAGAAGATTGAAATCTTGCACATAGACTTACAGAGTATAAAATGTCAGGTCTACTAGCAGTTAAGTATAATAGAGATCCTATCATTCCTCTATATTCCTTTTCAGAAACATGTTTACCATTTTCATCCATATTTAAAACTGCAGAGGGATGCATAGGAGTCCCCATGGATTTTGAACCTTCCATTTTATATTTCTTTAAGAGATCTTTAGTGTATTTCTCTTGATTTATGAAGATACCATGCTTCTCTTGTCTGATTTGAAGTCCTAGGAAGAACTTCAATTCACCCATGAGACTCATTTCAAACTCACCTTTCATAAGATCAGAAAACTCTTCACACATTTTCAAATTAGTAGATCCAAATATTATATCATCAACATAAATTTGAACAATGAGAAGATCCTTTTTGAAAGTTTTTCTGAAAAGTGTAGTATCAATTTGACCTCTTGAAAATTGATTTTGTAAAAGGAATGTGCTTAGTCTTTCATACCAAGCTCTAGGAGCTTGTTTTAAACCATATAAAGCCTTTGTTAATTTGAAAACATGATTAGGATGTTTTTTGTTTTCAAAACCAGGGGGTTGGTGTACATAAACTTCCTCACTTATGAAACCATTTAGAAAAGCACTTTTCACATCCATTTGATAAAGATTAAAGTTTTTAAATGCAGCAAAAGCAAGAAGGATTCTAATAACTTCTAATCTAGCTACTGGAGCAAAAGTTTCATCAAAATCAATACCTTCTTGTTGGTTGTAACCTTGAGCTACTAACCTTGCTTTGTTTCTAATAACTTTACCTTCTTCATTCATTTTGTTTCTGAATACCCATTTAGTGCCAATTATGGTGTGATTGTCTGGTTGAGGCACAAGAGTCCAGACCTTGTTTTTCTCAAACATGGTCTAGTTCTTCTTTCATGGCTTCAACCCATGATTCTTCATCAAGTGCTTCTTGTACACTTTTTGGCTCAACTTGAGAAAGAAAAGCAGTGTCATTTATTTTTGTTAATTGTCTCCTTGTTTTTACACCTTCCTCAACATTTCCAATTACTTGGTCATGAGGATGGTAAGTCACAGATTTCCAGCTTCTGGGCAGATTCTGCTTCTGACAATCAGAATCTTCTCCAGAAGCACCTACAGCTTCTGCAGGTTCTGCAGCTTCTGCAGCTTCTGCAGGTTCAACAGCCTTTTCTGCAGAGCTATGATTTTCAGAAGGCACTCTCTTTGGCTGACTTTCATCATCAGAATCTTGCTTGTCACATGCTTGAGAAGGAGAGTTAGCATCATTGAAAATAATATGCATGCTTTCTTCTATTGTCTGATTTTTTAGATTATAGATTCTATATGCTTTGGAAGTGATAGAATACCCAAGAAATATTCCTTTTTCAGATTTAGCATCAAATTTCTCAAGGTTATCCTTATTGTTTAATATGAAGCATTCACTTCCAAATATGTGAAAATAGGCAATGTTGGGTTTTCTTCCTTTCCATAGTTCATATGGAGTTTTATTAAGGATGCTTCTGATAGAAACTCTGTTAAGTATGTAACATGTAGTGGAAACAGCCTCACCCCAAAAGTATTTTTGAATTCCACTGTCACTTAACATAGTTCTTGCCATTTCCTGGAGGGTTCTATTCTTCCTTTCTACAACTCCATTTTGTTGTGGAGTTCTAGGACAAGAGAAGTTGTGGGAAATTCCATTTTCATCAAAGTAGTTTTTGAAAAAATAGTTTTCAAATTCCCCTCCATGATCACTTCTTACAGAAGCTACCTTTTGGTTTCTTTCATTTTCAACTTTCTTGAGAAAGATTTTGAAAGATTCAAAAGTTTCATCCTTAGTAGCTAAAAGCAAAACCCATGTGAATCTAGAGTAATCATCTACTATTACAAGCCCATATTTCTTTCCTCCCAAACTAGGTGTTTTAGTAGGATCAAAAAGATCAATATGCAATAATTCTAAAGTTCTTTTGGTGGTTATTACATTTTTAGGATGAAAGCTAGATTTGGTATGTTTTCCCTTTACACATGCTTCACATATTTTGTCTTTATCAAATTTTAGTTTTGGCAATCCTTTGACAAGTTCTAGTTTGGATAATTTAGAAATGGACTTCATGTTTAAGTGACCTACCTTTCTATGCCAAATCCATTTTTCATTTTCAAAAGAAGCAAGACAGGTTTGATGTGGAAGTTCTTCTAGACTTATGCTATATAGATTTTTGCTTCTAATGCCTGAGAATAATACCCTTTTAGTAGATGATTCTCTAATTTCACAGAATGTAGGTTGGAACATAACTTCATAGCCACTATCACATAACTGACTAATGCTAAGAAGATTATGTTTTAACCCTTTCACATAATATACATTATTAATTTGGGTAGAACCTTGCATACCTATCTTTCCAATACCTTTGATTTGAGCCTTGTTGTTGTCTCCAAATGTTACAGTTCCACCTTCCATCATGTGTAGTTGGGTGAATTTGCTTCTGTTTCCAGTCATATGTCTGGAGCATCCACTGTCCAAGAACCATAACTCTTTCTTCTTGGATCCTTTTGTTTGTTCCTACATCAGAGGACAACAATGATTTAGGTACCCAAATTTTCTTGGGTCCTGTGATGTTAGATACCTTTCTTCTGGTACTCCTTTTTCTTCTGTAACAGTTTTGGTCATAGTGTCCAAGTCTGTTACACCAAGAGCAATGAGGAGGTTTCCTTTTGGCCGGAACAAAAACTGTTTTATGTGATTTTGTAATTTTGTCTTGATTAAATCCTAAGCCTCTTTTATCAGAGGTTTCTCTACTGTTTCCTATTAGCTTATTTAAATTGTGAGTGCTGTTAACAAATTTACCTAAATCATTTTGAAGTTCATCAATTTTCTTCTGCAGAAGCATATTTTCTTTCTGCAGTCCTGCAATTTTTTCTGCTTCTGCAGAGTTATTTCTCACAGTTTTGACTTGTTCAGATAACTTAGAGTGAGATTGTTGAAGACAGTAGCTGGTTTTAATTAACCTATTATTATCTTCTCTAAGTTTGTCATTTTCTTCTTTAGATTTTACTAATTGTTCTTTAAGAGAAGCACATTTTTGTGCAAGTGTGTGTGAGTCAGATAACAAATTTTCAAAAGCATCTTCAAGTTCTTTATATGCAGAAGGAGTATAGGTAATTACCTCATCTTCTTCATCTTCTCCAGCCATGAAACACAAATGTGCAACTTCAGCTTCATCTTCTTCTTCTGTAGAGCTGTCAGAATCATCCCATGTAGCCATCATGGCTTTCTTCTTCTGGAATGGCCTTGATTCTTTCAGCTGTGGACATTATGCCTTGATATGTCCTGGTTTATTGCATTCATAGCAGATGATATGACCTTTGTTGTTTTCACCTTTTGGTCCTTCCTTCTTGAAATTGAAAAATTTCTTTCCTTTGCCTTTTCTTCTGATTAGACTTTGTATTCTCTTTGATATGAAGGCTAGTTCATCATCATTTTCAGAAGATGACGATTCTCCTTCTGAAGTTTTATCTTCTGCAGAAACACTTCTTTGGATGTGTTTGCTTTTAGAGCTATTGATTTGTCCTTCCTTGGCAATTCATCCATGAGCTCTTGTTCATGAACTTTTAGAGAGCCAAGAAGCTCATCCAGCTTGAGTACAGCTAGATCCTTTGCTTCCTGAATTGCTGTAACTTTTGGTCTCCATATTCTTGGGAGACTTCTAAGTATTTTTCTTACTTGTTCTTGATTAGAATAGCTTTTACCAAGAGATTTTAAATCATTTATAATGATAGTAAACCTACTAAACATTTCATCTATAGTTTCATGTTCAATCATGTTAAACATTTCATATTGGTGAATGAAAATATTTATTTTAGATTCTTTTACTCGGTCTGTTCCTTCATGAGCAATTCTTAAAGTATCCCATATTTCTTTTGCTGTGTTGCAGCCAACAACTTTATCATATTCACCTCTACTTAATGCACAAAGAAGAAAAAATTTAGCTTTAGAGTTTAGAAGATACCTTTGTTTGTCATCTTGTGTCCATTCTTCTCTAGGTTTGGGTTTTGGTGCTTCTTCAACAATTTCAGACTCACCTTCTATGGAAGGAGCCAGAACTCTGGTTCTTCTTGTAGTGGGAATGTAATTCCCATTTTCTATAATATCCCATAGATCAATATCTTGAGATTCCAAGAACAGTTTCATTCTATCCTTCCAATAGTAATAATTTTTTCCATTAAAAGCTGGTGGTCTGTTTGTGGATGATCCTTCTGGAATGAACATTGCAGCTCCATGGTTTGCCATCCCTTTGATCTTTTCCTCTCTCACTGTTAAGTGAGTTCAACCCAAGAGGCAAGCTCTGGTACCAATTGAAGTATATGGTTGAATCACAAGAAAGGGGGTTGAATTGTGATTCTTTTAAAATTCTGCAATTTTATCTTCTAATAAAATTCTGCTCAAGATAAGTTCTTGGCTGTTTATTAGAAGATGGATCTCCACAAGTAGAATTGTAAGTATTAATGCTTATTATGATGAAAATAGGATTCCTTTGGTGGAATCAATTTAGTTCCCACTTACTCAGGTATTATTAGTTTTGAAAACTTTTTGTGCACATGCAGAAGTTAAGAGAGTAAGGGAAAGAAGAAAAACACAAAGGTTCGTGAAGCTGGCGGTGAAACAGCAGATAATATTTTATGCTTCTGGAATGAGAGTTGTTTTTTAATGTGAAGAGAACACCTCCTTTTATAGGTGAGGAGCCTTGTAGCCGTTGGAATGAGGTTAAAATGATCCAGTTGTGATGTATTGACAAGTCCCTTTCAGGTATAGCTGCAAAAGCTGACAGGTACAACTGTCCAGTTGACTGGCCTTCATGCTTCTGCAGAACTTGCTTCTGCAGATAGCAAAACTGGCTCATTTCTTCACCAATGCTTCTGTGAATGTACTGAGGATGATTTCAGGATTATTTCAAGTGTATTTAAACTTGTGTTCCTCAGCTAAATCAGCAGGAGATCATTTTAGGCTTTCTGGTTTGCTTTGCTGCTTCTGCAAAATCTAGACTTGCAAATTCCTTCTGCAGAAATGCTTCTGATCAACTGCAGATAATTCTTATGCTTCTGTGACATGTTTCATGTTCTGCAATTGATATATCTTAAGAGTGAAATTCTGTTTTTGCTTTCTTCTTAGAATTTCCTCTAAAATGAATCTCCCTTCTAAAGCAATTTCATTTGAAGTCTTTGAGATGCTTCTTCTTGCTTCTGGAAACTGTGAGAAGTGCTTGATAGCTTCTGCATGCTTAAATAAGTTGCTTTCAACTTACTCATCTTTATTTCAAGTTTTCCTTCACAGATTTGTCATTCTTTCATCTTATTGCTTCTGTTAACCATTAAGATGAAGTTTCTCATATTTGTCCTTCTGCAAGATGAAACCTGTTGCTTCTGGACACATTCTCAAATGAAATGGTTAGTTCTTTTGGAATCAGAATTATGCTAAGTTGCATTTGATTTGGTTGTTATGATTAAAACCACTTTGAGGGGATTCTTGGACCTTACAAGTACTTCTTCAAATAAAGAGACCAAGCTGAAAAAGGGTGACCATTCAAGAATGATCAGGTGAATTGAGAGAAGTCCCAAGCACAATCACAAGATGTTCTCTATTCAAAGTGTTCCTTGAATATCCAGAAAAACCATGATTTCTTGATAGCCCAACCTAATTACAACCTAAGAAAGACCTTTTGATCCATATTAACTGCTTGCAGGTTCAGATCTTGGAAATGACTATAAATTCTAGTTGTTCAACAGTGGTGAATAAGATTGAGGGAAACACTTACCCGTGAGAATGAGAGATTTCCTTCGTTTATCACTTACTGCTTTAATTGCTATTATTGAGAAAGTTTAATTGATGTTTGTATTTCTATTCTGATTGATGATTGGTAACATCCCTTGATCCTGAGTTTTTCCTATGTTTGGAAAGTGACTGCTACTTAGGAAGGAGTTGAGGAATAGTTCCTTGAATTTGTTCTTAATTATTAGAAATACACTGGGAATAGAATTGATTTTGATTGCAAAGAGGTCTCTTGCTTGAGGACAAGTAAGAAGTTAAGTTGGGGGGATTTTGATAAGTGAAAATTAGTTGATAAATTAGAGAACTTTTCAGTTCACTTATCAAGGATAAATGGTAATTTTGCCCCAGTTTAATCCCTTTTTATTAAATATTAGATAAATTGTATTTATTAATCTGAGATTTGAATTTGATGCTATTTTGATAGAAATATTGCTGATTTTTACAGGATATTGCAAAGATTTGATTTGAAGAATAGATAGCATTAAATGAGGGAGGTATCTGCAAGATTTGAGATTGATTGAAGACATTTAATGAAGATTGGAAGAAGATTTAAGACAATTAATGAGAAGATCACTGCCAATCAATCAAGGATTCTGCAGACAAGCTTCCCAAATAAATCAAAGATTGCTCAATAAATGCAAGGATTACATCAAGAAAAGGGAAACAAGGAAAGATAAATCTGCCAAAACCAGTCTCGGGGAGAGATCAAGATTAAAAAGAGAAAGTTGGAGCTGCAGGACGCTACCTGCGCTTCACCTGCGCTACAGCGCAGGGTGAAGCGCAGACTCTCTGGAAGTTGCGCTCCATCCTGCGCTCTAGCGCAGCCTGGAGCGCAACTCACGCTGATTTGTTCCCTGTTGCCGTTTTTAGATAGGTTTCTCCCCAATTTGCGTTGTCTTTCCTTAGTCTACAAATAGGAACCTCTTGCACCAACTCCGGTGTTCATGATCATTGTAATCAAGTCTATATTTCAGTGATAATGTACCAGAGCTAAGTTTAGAGTAGGAGAGGAGAAGCGCTTCACAAGGATTGAAGATGGTGACAACATCTTCGGTGGTTTGTATGGCTACCTTGTGTAGTTAACTCTCCATTAGGATTGGATGTAATTGGTTCTATCCCCAAGTGTATGTAAACTCTATATTATTATTTCTGTGCTCTCTGTCTATAATATTGGTAATCTTATTCTGTACTTAATTCCTAATTCCCGCGCTTGCGCCTGGAGTTATAGGCTAGTCTTAACTAAGTTAGTTTTGATTAGGACTGAGAGTGGGGGAGCGGATTCTGAAGAAACTCATTCTCTGATTGAATAAGAATACTGGTTAACCATTGACTGAATATGGGTGTTTACTAATGATTGATGGGTAGTGTGAGTACCATAATGAAGGGTATCCGACCATTAAGCTTGGTATTGATAAACTGATAGCAAAGAGTTAGTTGATTGTGAATCCATGACCGAACATAGGTGTATCTTGATGAGTGATGGTAGTGACAGTACTGGAGCGAAGGTGCGTCTACAGCATTAGACCTCGTTTATCAACTAGTTCTTTTACAAAGTGACTAAAAAGAGCCAAAATAAGCCGAGGGTAAGTCTGTCGCCTGGGAGAGCCCGCATGGATTATCTTTGAGTGTGTGAGGCCGCTGGTAACTCGGGGTCTTAGCAATAAAGTTTGTCTAGGATATTATAGAGTAAACCTAAAATAATAGATAGTTTTTACATGCACAAAGGGTGTGATGATATGAAGTCCAATCTTAATCCAAGTAAAGTGTCTCTAACTCTTCTTTTCTATTCTATTGATTATTACTTTGTTATTTACAATTTCGCAAACAATACTCTCTAAACCATTGCTTTCCCTTGATAAATAGATCACAGTCTACGTAAATTGACCGCTCCCTGTGGATACGATACTCTTTTACTATTATACTGCTGGATTTGTGGTTCGCTTGCCAGAAACCCATCAACCATTAGGATGGTCACCTACGCAAAAGTCACAGATCATAGGTTGGGCTTGAATAGGTTGGGATTGGACAGCTTTCAATTGTTGAGGAAATGCCTTCAACTGTTCTGTGAGTGCTTCTATCTGTCTCTTGATAAGCTTATTTTCCGCTAGAATAACATCACTATTGTTGAGTTCCAACACTTCTTTGTTCTGTATTTGAGCTGGCTGACGTCGACACTGAGCTTGCTGATCATTCTGAGCAAAATTGTCAATGATTGAGATCGCTCGCTCTGCATCCACAGATAAGATAGTTCCTCCTGCTGCAACATCTATGAAAGATTTGGAATCTGATCTAAGCCCCTTGCAGAAAATGTTGAGTTGGGCAATGTCATCATAGCCATGATTGGGCATTTGTGCAGCATAGATTTGTATCTCTCCCAAGCTTCACATAATGGTTCATCTTATCGTTGTCTGAATGTGGAGATGTCTGTTTTGGCTGATATATGTTTCCCAGGGGGGAAAAATCTCGTCAGAAATTTTTCTTCGACCACATCCTAGTTGTTTAGACTTTGGTTTGGATGCGACTTCAGCCACTCCTTAGCTTTTCCTATTAGTGAAAAAGGAAACAAGCGTAAGTATACAGACTCTAAATCACCTTCCTCAAAACCCACAGTGCCTATTAATTCATAAAAGTTTGAGAGATGTGTATTTGGATCCTCATGATCCAATCCTGCGAATTGATTGGCACTGATAAGATTGAGGTGAGAAGCCTTCAACTCCAAGGACTTCGCAGTTGTGGGTAAAACAATGCTTGAAAAATGGTGAGGTCCTTGATGTGTGACATATTCTCCTAAGGTCCTTCTTCTTGGTATCTGTTCTTCTGCCATATTTTTGGGTTCTTCCTCAAGTATCCTTCTTCTCCTTCTCCTGTTTCTACTTTTGTTCTTCCTTAATGTCCTTTCTATTTTTGGATCAAAGTGTAACTGATTTGGGGACACCTGGCCTTTTAAAAGCATAAACAAGAAAACTTGAAAAGGGTAAGTGTGGAAGATAATTTTAATAAAAAGAAAAATTAAAAAGAAAAAGAAAAAATCCTACAAATTCCTAAAAATAGAAAATAAAAATCTAAAGTCCTAAGATAGAGTATATACAACTTGATAATTAGACCTCCCAAGTCTATACGAATTGATACACCGTTCCCAGGCAACGGCGCCAAAAATACTTGATGAGATTCTGGCAAGCGTACCAAAATTTCAGCAGTATAATAGTAAGTATGAGTTTATCGTATCCCCAGGGAACGATTCACTTCGTATTTACTCGTGATCAGATTATCAAGTTGAAAACGGTATTTGAGAGTTTGGTGAAGAAAGTAAATTTGCATAAAAGAAAGAGACGATTGAGAGAGGATAAAATAATTTACTTGGATTAGGATTGAACTTCGTATCATCGCACCCTTTTATGCATGTGAATCCCAATATTATTTATGAATATATTTTTATAATACCTTAGCCAAACTATGTTATCTGCTGCCGGTGTCCCATATCACGAGATACTCAAAAGTAATTCATGCGGGTTCTCCCAAGTGACAAATTACCCTGGCTTGATTGCTCTATCTTTCCGTTCGTTAACACTATCAATTCGCCCTATAGACCTATAGTGTCAGCTATGAAGAGATTGCCTACTTCTTCTTCAATGGTCACTTTCTCCTATAACCCTATAGTAACTACTATGAGTACTTTTACCAATCAGAATTTTAGGTGTCCTATGTCTAGGCTTTCCCAAACTCGCTGTTAATTTTATAGAAACATCTGTCACCTGAATCCTAAAATTAACCTATAACTCCGGCACACAGGCAGAAGCTATGCATTAAGTAAAGATCAAAATACCGATATTATAAAACAGGGATTCATAAATAAATACGAGAATTCACATACACTATGGGGATTGAATCAACTACATTCAATCCTATTGAGACGCTTAGCTACTTATGGTAGCCATTACAACCCAATGGAGAAGCTGTCACCTTGCTCCAATCCTAGCTCTGCCTTTGTCGTCTCTCTAATCTCCTTCCTAAATGCTCCTTTGCTAACCTCCTTTCACTTCTTTACAAAGGGTCCTATTTATAGACTAAGGAAAGCTATCTTAAATCTGGAAGAAATCTGATTTGAAAATAGATCTGAAAATAGATCTAAAACTAATCCGCGCAGTTGCGCTTAATCTGCGCTCAACGCATCTGCAGCGCAGGAAACAGTGAGCAATTCTGGAATGTGCGCTTCACTTGCGCTAAGCGCAGGTGAAGCGCAAAATGTAACATCCCGGAAACTGGAACCTAGAAAACCTAAGAGAATCCTTAGGTGGTGAACTTAGCCAAGAGAGGGAATTTAGACGTAGGGTAAGAATTCGGAGGTTAAGGGTGATTCAGACAAGAAATTAGGGAATCCATTAGGAATTATGAGTTTTAAAAGAGTTTAGAAAAGGAAACATGAATTAAGCTAATTGACTGTAGGTAGGACCTAGAAGGAACCACACCATGTATCAGAGAGAAGTATAAATGTTTAAGAATGAGAGAATTAGTTTGGTTAAAGAAGAATTAAGTTGAAAGGAAGGATTATGAGAAAGAGTTAGGGAGAAGAGCTACACCCGAGATCTTAGCCATTAAATATGGAAGAATGAGCCTCGTAGTCAAGGGAATAGATTTATCAAGGATTAGAGTGGTGAATATTTGGATGAGAAGAACTAAGTTAGAAGAAGTTTTGAAGGATAGAAAGTAGGTTTGAGAAGGAGAGAATTGAATTGGAACCAAGAGGGGCACAAACTGAGGTTATTGCTTAATTTTGGGAATTAGGCCTAATGACCTTGGTGTACTAATTCGCAAATATCTAGAGTTGTAGATGTCCGATTGAGGTGATTATACTCTCATTAGAAAGCTTATTTCCGGGGCTTCAGTTTGATAGGTTATATGATTGGGTTTGGATGAAAACTGCACCTTCAAACAGACTCAATTTCGCTCAAGCGCCGCCTGAGCGAGGATATCAGCAAGAAGGGAAAATTACAATCTGGTTTTCTCGCTCGAGCTGAGCTCGAGCGCAGCCTGAGCGCAGAAAAACAGAGAGCAATTTGAGAAATTCAGCTCGAGCTGAGCTCAAGCGCAGCCTGAGCGAGAACTTGCGCTTGACCTGCGCTCAAGCGAGGCTTGAGTGCAGGCCCAATTTCTGCACTTTAAAACACGTTCTTGGACGGTTTCAGTCAGTTCTTCCTTCCGTTTTTTCATATTTTCAGAGAGAGCGAGAGTGGTTCTAGTGAGAGAAAGTCCCAGCAAAGGCCAAGAACGATTTCTACTCATCAAGAACGAGTCTTGCATCAATCTTTCCCCCATCAAGGCCCTCCATTCTTCGTTCTTTCTCCGTTTTCTCGACTCACAGGTGGGTGTAACTCTCACTTGATTGTTCTGGATGTTTCCACTGCATGTTCCCCATTCTTTTTCCCCTTTCCTTCTATGAATTAATGATATATGTGTAGTAAGAACATAGGAATTATGAATGTATTGAGAATTGTATGTATTGAATTGCCAAAACCTAGGATAGGTGATTGAATGATTCTGTATGATGGGTTTGATTATGTTATTCTGGAATTCATGGGCCTTTGGCCATCATAGTCATGGAAATTATGAATTTAAGAAATCGTAGAGCTTTTGGGCTATCACAGGGTCTTTGACCATCACAGGCCTTCGGGCAAATTATTTAAGAACAACGGGGTAACCACATCGAACTCATTGCCAAGAGGGAGATGGGGTCCCCAATCACAGAATTATATTTAAATGCTATTTAAAATTTAATCATAGGTAACCTTGGACGACGGTCCTTGGTTACATGGCCGAGCGCTCATCACAGTCACGTTACAGAGAAAAGACCCCGGGTGTCGGGAACAACACCTTACAGCCATGCATTGCATCTTGATGATTGATTTTCTTTATGTTGAATTCGGTATCATTATCTCTATTATGTCTCTTAAAATTATATGTATGCCATGATGGTTCTTGGTTGCTTTTCCCCACACTGCACACACTATTACACTCACTGGGACGTTGGTCTCACCCCATTCCATGGGAACAATATTTTTAGTGGTGCAGGATACTGATCAGAGCTATGACGAGTAGTAGATGGCATGTGAAGACCAGTAGTATTATTGTTTATTTTACTTTGATGTTTTTCATGTTGTTTAGAACCACTAGTGTTATTTGTTAAAGCTACTTTAGGAATCATTATGTTAGTTTAATATTTTTGTATTGGAGCCTTGATGGCAACAGTATGTTATTATTTCCTTGAGTTATATATGTATTGTTGGAGCTTTAGTAATTGTTGGGTTACTCAAGCGATGGTATTGTATGTCGATACGTGAAATGAATGAAATAATTTCACGAATTTGGAAATAGTGCTTCCAACAGGCATTATTTCTGAATTTAGAAATTTTGGTATCAAAGCAGTTCAATCCAATTGGACTGTGGTTAGGTTAGTTGCCCGTAACTTACTATATTTCCACCGTGCCTCATGCTCAGTTTAGGGACTGATCACCCATCTACTGGGTGCGTTGTACACGGAATTATGGTTAGTAACGTAACTAGGATACCTTGTTGAGGGAAGTGGGACACTTCTCTAACAAGGATAGAGCCACCTACATAATAGCTAGAGGGAGAGTGACATAGGTCTATTCTCCAAGAGTAGGATCTCCACCTCAGGAGCTTTATGAGATGTCATTTTAGTTTCCGGAGAAATTAAGGTAACCTTAGAAGGAAAGGTAAAGTAGAAGTTTTGAGAGAGGTTTAGAGGGAACATGAGGAGTAGGCTCCCTAGTAAGGGAGGATAGTGACGGTTGCTTGTAGTTACACCTTGAGTGTGTGACTTGTTTGATTAATCATGATGCTTGTTTTTGCTTGAATAATTGACTGATATGTCTGTTTGTTTGCGTTGTTGGAATGTCTTGCATGTGGAGGTGATGGTAAGTTTCCAGGATAGGAGTTTTTCCATGACAGGTAGAGGTTAGGTTAGAAGAGAAGTGTGGGACTCACGGGAAGTAAATCCTAGTTTTTGATTAAGTTACGTAATTGAGGCCAGGTGATCTTAGAGACAAGCAGAAGGATGGGATTTAGACCTCTAAACCCACACACTTGCCTTCCTTACTTCAGATCCCTAATAGTATATGTGCATGTGGGCGGTTTTGTTACAGTCATCAATTTTAATTTGATGGAGGTGAGAATATTTAAATTCTTATCCCCTATGATTTGGTTTAGAATGTAGGAGGTAAACCCAATCCTTTATTCCCTAAGATGTTAGACTAATACTCCTACAGCTCCAAATTGGTTGTTAGAAGTAGTTCCAGTTCTTATAGGTACATGATCATTATCTAGCTATTTAGCGTGTCCATATTACATAAACTATTGGTGGATTTCCGAGTTTAGAGACCAAGTAGGAATCTAGTATGCCTTGTCAATCTATGACTCAACTTATCGATCGAGTGGTGGTTAGTATACTCTCTTCAAGGGATTATTTGGAAATTTTATCTCATGGGAGTAGTCGGTCTTGCAAAGGAATTAAGGTTGTAACCTTCCCTCATCCTTTCAATTCGGTATGGGTGAGTTGGTAGCCTTAGATCAATTTAATCTTCGAAATCAATTATTGTGTGCTAGATCTTGATAAAAGAATGCTTGGATGAATTGTTAATGATTTCCTTAGCTTCATTAGAATGGTCTAGTGATCTAAGAGCAACTAGAACCCATGACTCTAATACGAATGGAATTTGGACCTTAGTGGTTGGGGGTAAATCTAACCCCTTCGAATTTTTGTTGCGTAGGAAAGATATTGGGAAGTCACTCGTGACTTAGCCTGTTAGAGGTGTGAATGTGTGGCATAGTTTCTTGAGGAAACTTGGAACCTCAAATTTGTGGTAATTGTTGTTCAAAGAACCATTATGTGAACTTTTTTTCCAATCTAGATCTCCTGACAATGTTTTCTCCTTAGAACCATGATTGATAATAAAATTTGTAACACCCAAAATCAGGATTTCCACTTAGGTTCACTTGATGGAGTGATAGGTACAAGAAGGCCTACACACTATCATGTTCCGTCAGATTAGATTTATATTTCCTCCGGATGAGCTACAGAAGCTTATCCACTCTTTATTATATATGTATCAAAGAAACTCCACTGTTATTTTTTTGTTGTTACCTTGATGTGATGTATTCACTTGGCTGCAATCTTTATTCTTTTCTCGAGATCTGTATGTTGTCCTAGAAACTAGTGATAACATGATGTTGTTAGGTGATTATGTTTCAGGCTAGCCAACCCTTGGGAACGCAAAGTAGTTTCATGAGGTGGACTAAAAACCTAAAGGATTGTAGGAAGGGCCCGAGTCCTTAAGGGGGGTAGACTGGTAGGGGAAAGATATAAGTACCCACGGTATAACTTAAAAGACCAATCCGAAATACTTGGGACACAACTAGGTTGTTAGCAGCACCCAATTTTTGTTTTCCTCACACATTGTGTGACCTCTAGATAGCCTTAGTAGTGGGGGATATGTTAGGAATCAAGTTAGAAGTTATAATCAAAGTTTTTGGATTTTCCCATGCTACGAACTTGTCAGTAGTGTGGGAAATTGCATACAAGATAGGTTAGAGAAGAGACAACCACTGTTTTCATTCCTATTAGGAATCCTGAGTAGAACGTTTTGACTTGATTAGGAAGGATGATGATATTGGGTAGTTAGACCCTCCGAGGGTGAGGAAAGCCAACTTGTGACCCGTAGGAATCTATGTCAGAGTAGTGAGGAGAGAAACGATAGATTGTCAGATTTCAACGTAAACAAGAAGTAGAACCAACAAGGAAGGTGATGTCATCCTATGAGTAACCCATGAGGTGATAGCCTAGGAGACAAGTTTAGTAGTGAACTCGACCCTTAATCCCATTTAGAGACCTTGAGGAATAGAAGTATTAGTTACTAGGCAATGGTTCGGGAAAGATTCTAGTACTTAAAGATAAATGGGGTAAGTGAAACACTTCAGAATAAGTACCCTAAATAGGATTGAATGATGTTAGCGGAAGTTAGGCATGGGATAGTTAGGAGATAGTAATATCAGAGACGAAACTATTAGAGCAAAACCAATGAGATGAATTAGAATGTGTAGCTTTTGATTTCCTTTTTCTTCCTTGAGAAATAGAGTTATTGGTTATCAAGTGGCATTGCGACAAGATTCCAAGTATACAAATATAGTTAAGAATAGGAGGGTGACCTTGTATTGAGGCACTCAGAGCAAATTTTGAGGACAAAATTTATTTAAGGGGGGTAGAATTGTAACATCCCAGAAACTGGAACCTAGAAAACCTAAGAGAATCCTTAGGTGGTGAACTTAGCCAAGAGAGGGAATTTAGACGTAGGGTAAGAATTCGGAGGTTAAGGGTGATTCAGACAAGAAATTAGGGAATCCATTAGGAATTATGAGTTTTAAAAGAGTTTAGAAAAGGAAACAGGAATTAAGCTAATTGACTGTAGGTAGGACCTAGAAGGAACCACACCATGTATCAGATAGAAGTATAAATGTTTAAGAATGAGAGAATTAGTTTGGTTAAAGAAGAATTAAGTTGAAAGGAAGGATTATGAGAAAGAGTTAGGGAGAAGAGCTACACCCGAGATCTTAGCCATTAAATATGGAAGAATGAGCCTCGTAGTCAAGGGAATAGATTTATCAAGGATTAGAGTGGTGAAGATTTGGATGAGAAGAACTAAGTTAGAAGAAATTTTGAAGGATAGAAAGTAGGTTTGAGAAGGAGAGAATTGAATTGGAACCAAGAGGGGCACAAACTGAGGTTATTGCTTAATTTTGGGAATTAGGCCTAATGACCTTTGATTTCCTTTTTCTTCCTTATCTTTATGTTGAATTTTGTATCATTATCTCTATTATGTCTCTTAAAATTATATGTATGCCATGATGGTTCTTGGTTGCTTTTCCCCACACTGCACACACTGTTACACTCACTGGGACGTTGGTCTCACCCCATTCCATGGGAACAATATTTTTAGTGGTGCAGGATATTGATCAGAGCTATGACTAGTAGTAGATGGCATGTGAAGACTAGTAGTATTATTGTTTATTTTACTTTGATGTTTTTCATGTTGTTTAGAACCACTAGTGTTATTTGTTAAAGCTACTTTAGGAATCATTATGTTAGTTTAATATTTTTGTATTGGAGCCTTTATGGTAACAGTATGTTATTATTTCCTTGAGTTATATATGTATTGTTGGAGCTTTAGTAATTGTTGGGTTACTCAAGCGATGGTATTGTATGTCGATACGCGAAATGAATGAAATAATTTCACGAATTTGGAAATAGTGCTTCCAACAGGCATTATTTCTGAATTTAGAAATTAGGACGTTACACAAAACGCGTAACTGATTGCTCTGTTTCTTCTTTTAACCACTTGATCTCTTCCTGATCTTATCCTTGTTTGCTTGGCTTTCCTTGTTTCCCTCTTTTTGAACTGATTTTGTGTTTATTCTGCTTTTAAATTTAAACTGGGAAGTTATCTGCAGAATCCTTGTTTAAATGGCAGCTGATCTTATCTTTATTTTCTCTGATTTAAACTTCAAATTCGTAGATCCTTTCCTCAAATAATGCTATCTTCTTTCCTCATTCAAATCTTCTCATAAATCTGCAAATTTAACAGTTTTTCTATTAAAATAGCATCAAATTCAAATCAAATAATCACAATTATTACAATTATTACTAAAAAGAGATTATTTTGGGGCATAAATTACTATTTTAACCTTGATAAGTGCAGTAAAAATACAAGAATTTATCATATAATTTGCACTTATCAGGTTGACATGAGGAAAATGTGTACGAGTTTAGGAGAAACATCAGAGTGGTAGAACATGAAAGAAGGGTCTACCTTGGGGCAACAGTGATGGGTAAAAACATTACCATCAAGACTCTTGTCCTGGAAGAAGTTACAAATGTGAAGGCTGAAGGTGCTATGTTTACCCCTGAGTGGGTGGTGCATCATGGAGGTACAATGATATGAACCTTGAGGTTCTATTTTTCATGGACCTTAGAAATTTCTAAATAAAACAACTCTTTTCTTGACAAACAATTTTCTTTTCTTTTCAATACTCTTCTTTATGCTATTTTCTTTTCTTTTTCTATTTTCTTTTCTTTTTCTGTTCTTGGAATTTTCGAACACCAAATAAAATAAGATAGAAGGATAACAATTTCTAACGTTGCCAAAAACTGATATTCATCCTTGAATACTTGAAAAATAAAACACATAAATTTCAAGTAATACGTATAGGAAAATGAGTTTTTGAACAAACGTAGAAGAAGTTGGAAACACAAAAATGATAGAAGGTGGACGTCACACTTTGAAGACTTGAAAGATAAGTCCTTGAAGATACACACACAAAGGTGAAGAACCTTTGATAATCTTCAACTCTTGACTAGCAAGAAATTTAGAGAAAATCACTTTCACTAAAGAGAAAATCACTTTCACTTATATTGATAAACTTGGCATAAAACATCTAACTTTTCTTGCATGCATGAAGCATGTATTTATAGAGTTTACAATGTAAATTAGGTCCATGCAATCAGCTGCACCTTCACGCCCAAAATACTCCCAAAAATACCCTTACACACTTCTCATGCATCCCTAATTAAATTACTACAAAGTAAATAAAGAAAGTGGTAAATTAACTAGCTAAAACTAGGCCTATTCCTAGCTTATTTGGCCGCAAAATCCAGCCAGCTTTCTTGGCACATGTGGCTGCATTAACCTTTGAATTGTAACCACCAAACATAGAATAATTGGGCTATTGAATCAGCCATGAAGTGGCCGCCCATAACACCCCCTTGTGGTTAAGTTTGCTTTCAATTTGTAACCCCCATCTCATGAATGTTGGCCGCAACTTTGATGACAATTCATTCAGCCAATTACAACCTTCATAACCTCCCTTTGATGACACATAATTCAGCCATGAAAAGCACATGTTAGCCGCACAAAATAATGGCTTATGACTCGGCCATTTACTCACTTGTTGGCCGCAACATTGAAGGAATATAACTCATCCTCCCATGCACATGTAGCCGTCCACCTTTTGCTTGTTGGAAGGTCTCCATGTAGCCTCAAATCGGACCAGATTCATGCACAAAAGGTAAGCCTCCCTAACGGCTATTAGACAAGATTTTAATGCAAATAAACAACATTATAACCTTTTCTTGTAACCACCAGAATAGGAAACGTAACCACAAGGAAATTAAACTTTATGTCTTGTAACTCCTACAAGTTTATTGAAAGCAAATAAAAATAATTAAATCAGAAAATTTGGGACTATGTTGGCCGCCCCGCATGGCCTTCCTCCATGATAAATGATGGTTCTTCAACTGGCAGTTGCATTAAAGGCAACTGGCACTTCATCAATGGTTCCTCCTTCATCTTGGATGCAATTAATGAACTGGTCACTTTCATTAATGCTCTTGATTATGAAAAGTTGTAGAACCTCCTTTGTCTTCCTTGCTTGCGCCCCTGTCCTGGTTCCCCCTAGTCTTTTGACTGCTTGATTGATGTCTTCATGATACAAGGATGTATAACCAAATGTTGTTTGGTTCACTACAACAAATTTGGGGTTGAAGTGTGGTTCCACATTGCTAAAGAATGCGGTTGGAGCCGCACTCCAAGTGGGTGCTATCCTAGTGAGCGCTTACTTGGAGTGCGGTTCCTTAACCGCACTCCAAGTGCCTTTTTTTTGTTTTTCTGGAGTTGTTAGCTACGGAAATTTCCATAGCTAATCCGCAGCTAGTGGTCTGAGAAGAACATTTTAGCTAAATATTTTATACACATACTTAATTACAATTATGGGGAAAAAGTCTAGCCTATATCATATAAAGCTCTTTTACTCAAGAGTACATGTATGATAAATTAAACTAACAACTAATTAATTAATTGAACTTACAAATCGAAATCCTATATCATTGAGAATCCTAATTCCGATCCTGTGGATGTAAAATTAAACCCCCCTAAATTTTCTGGAGAAGCACTTAGTACTCTGTTCTATGTATATTTAACACACAAGCACGCTGAGGAAGCCCAAAACGTAAATGATACACAAAGTGCAATTGGCAAACCTTTTGTGGGTGATCAGGAAACCCAGCAGGAGCAGCAACTGCAATATTTCAAAACTTCACATTATTAGAGAATAAAAAAAATTGGAGCTCATTTTTTTGTTCATTCAAGTTAGAAAATCAGATCAAAATACAGAGAATCCTACCTAAGAATTCATCCAAGACAAGGAAAGGATCAACGTACTTGTGAGTGTGGGAGGGTCATTCCACTAGACAGAGCCTTGACCATCACAGACACCTTCAAAAATAGACTTCAAAAACAGAGAAAGATTGTGGTTAAGGAAGCAACAATAATGACTGTTGCTCACGTTTCTTCTCTTGTTTCTTTTTCTTTTCCCTTGGAACATAACTTCCCTCTTCATTAGCAATACAATTTGATTCTGTTTTCTCATATTGAATTCGTTGCATACAATTATTTACAGATTATTATTGATAGAAAACTAGACAAATCAAAATGTCAAGCAATCTTATATGCAAAGGGAAAAAATAAAGAACACAAAATATCATCCATATCTTTCAGTTTCATTCTCGATAATGAGCATACTTCCTACAGGACAATAGATGTTTATGTTTGTCTACAAAAAAAAAATAAAACAAAATATTTAAAAGAATCGTTAGAAGCATAAATGTTAATTTATTATATTGGAAATGAAGTCTTTTATTACATGAAAGGTGCATATCCAAAGTAGCAGCAGTAGGACCTAATTGAATCAATATTACCATGAAATGGTAAATATTATTACTAAAAGTTATGGACAGAGGCCTTGATAACATTGTATTTGTATACTTTACAAGTTTACCAAAAATAGAATTTGGGAGCACTCATAACAAGCAAGACAAATATAAGATAGAGAAACGGATAAAGAGATCGAGAAAGAGTAAACAATAGAAAAATGAAGATGCTTTAAAAAAGATAAAATATGCAACATAAGATGCTTTAAAAAGCTTTTAAGTTTTAAAAGAATATAATACAACACGTACAAATAACTAACTTGCTATGACTAACTTAAAATTTCAAGTAAAATAACTTACAAAAACTTGAATTATTGTCTATCTATAAGAACTGGCTACACTTTCAATGTAATAACTAACATTGGAAAGGCAACTTAAAATAGTTATATTGTCCTTGGTCTTGCATATTATGTAGTAAATCTAATGGAAAATATTGTAGTAAGAGGAGGTTGAGATTCCAAATAAATTTTACCTTCAATTGGAGTCATCACACTTTAACTAACTGTCCCTGACTAGAAATTCTCGGTCAAAGAAAATGAAACACTCATAGATATGTTCTGATTATGAACAGTGTTTTTGAATCCACAAATATTACTTATATATCCTTTTGTTGGGTATCTTACAATCCGCATATCCAAAGGAAAATCCACTTCCAAAATTGCTACCATTCGTTTTTTTAGAAGATGATTAACTCCCAAGGCTCATATCAAGATTATGGATAGTGTCTGCATTCATAGTAACAAGAAGTTTATTTATATAATAGCTGTTAATTTTTAATGACACAATGTTCTTAGTTCTTACTCACTCTCAATCACACATGATAAGAAAAGAAACAAAGCAGCAAAAGAAATTGAGCTAGCCAAATATACACATCATCTCTTCATACCTGCTCTGTTGGAATTTGAAATTATCTCTCCCTTATAGGTATGAGGCTTCTCCACTTCATCACCACACTTGATAAGTGGTGGCATGTGACAAAATCTGCACAAGGAAGATAAAGTGTCCATGTCAACACCGAATCAGTGGTTTCATGACCGGCAACTAATAGTGACAAAAGATCATCTTTTAATAAATTTTTCTGCGCATTGGTCTCTTAATGAAGAAAAATCAGAATAGTTCCTGAACTGAGGCACTTTAAGTGTGAGAGAAGATAATTGTCCCATCTGAGTTTATGGAACAGCCCAACCAAGCAAAAAAGACATATTTCAAACAGTGTTTTAGTGTGAGCATGGTAAACAACTAGAGTATAATAAAAGGACATTTTAATCGAAAACAGAAAAAAGAATAAGTCAAGTCAAGAAACAGAATCCTACCTTTGCCAAAAAAGAGAGACTAAAACCTTTATAATCAGTGCATTGGGCGTTGCTCAGCCAAATCCATTCGCTAGAGCTCTTCCTTATAATCAGTGTAAACATACACAAATTTGAGGGTGAATAAGGCCAAATGCACACTACATATTATTTTAAGCTTAGCAAGGTCTTCTCATTTCCCTTCACCAAACACACCCACAATCAAAGCTTTCAGTTATTTTGAGAATAAGTGAAAAACAGAACCACAGAATTTCAGAACTACCTACTCTATGTGCATAATAAGCATTACAATTTCACAATCAACCACAGAAAGAAAGTTAGATAAGTATTGCTAATATAACAATTTCACATCAAAGAGGACCGAGCCTAGCTAAATTAGGAACATACCAAGGAATGAATAACATGCAAGTAGTGAAACGTGAAAGTCCCAAATCAAGGAACCATGAAATATGAGGATAAGAGCTAACAAATTAGTGAAACATAGTTCCTTAATTCAAAGCAACAACTACCTTCCTTGGGTTGCTGATTGTTCTCGAGCAAATTCACGTGTAGCATGAGCACCTTCTCGTCCTCTTGCTACTAACAAAAGAAACGAAACCAAACACATCATACCCTAGATCGAATCCACCGAGAAATCAAATCCCCAATAAAACAAACCCTACAAAGCACTTTATCAAGCCTAAATAGACAATATACCATTAATAGTCACACAATATCAATTTTTCCTTTATCAAGCCTCAACAATGCCCAATTTTAAAGGTTGCGTCAACATAATATACCATTAATCTAAAACCTAAATAGACAATAAAGTAATGAAACCTGCGATGCCGACGGCGAAGATGAACCACACACAGCGGTGCTTGATGGAGGTCGCGATGACTTCGCTCCTGGTGACAACTACCGAGGCAAGGACGCACGGTGGGGGCGAGGCACAACGAGTTCACGAAAGGGGAACAATGAGAGTGCGGTGAAGGGGTGAGGCTCACTGCGGTAGGGCTCACGATGGGTTGCACTAATTATGGTTTTGGGCTGAATGGGACCGTGTCGGAGGCTTTGAGCGGCGAGGCTGAGGGAGAGCAGAAGAAGAGAGGGAGAAGAAGCAAAAGGAACGAGAGAGAGAAAAAGCTGGGAGATCGAGTTTACAATTGTGTGCCTTTCTCTGCCTTCACACGAGAAAGGGTTTAGCTCAACACTATAGACACTAAGAATGCAGTTATTAATCACCGCTATCCAAGAGTTTAGCTCAACACTAAGAGTGCGGTTCCGTGTGAACCGCACTCCAAGGGATTTTCCTTAACTCAAAAATGGCGTAGTGGTTCAAAGACTCCCGCTAACATGAAAGGTACTGGGTTGCTGCAAATTCCCAGGTTACTTTTTGCCATTCTTGGCTGCTGTATAATTCCTAAGGGTGGAGGCAAAGACCACATCTCTGAGCTGGAGAGATTCTGCCTCATCCATCTGCTGCAGAAGAAGAAGATCAACTTCCCTTGGATCATCCTCTACAGTATGATCAAGAGGGCAAGGGACTCTGCTGCAAATCTTCCCCACAATACCTTGGTAATGAAGATCTTGCTTCACCTTAAGCCTCCTGTAGACAGGATGTACGATCACAAGCCACCAAGTTTCTTCACTGCTACAACCATCAAGCATATGGGGATTGATATAAAGAAACCTGCTTCCAAGAAGATGATTGCTGAAAAATTCCAAAAGTCCATGCTGGAGATTCTGGAGGAGGAACTTCAAAGGGATGTCAGGAAGGAGGAATTCCAACCTACTACTGAAACCCTTGAGAAGAAGGTTGTGAAGAAGAAGAGGTTGCTCAAGTAATCCTTGCACCTGGTGATCTGGAACGTGTAACGGAAGTAGAAGCATAATTTCAGAAGGCAACATCATCTGAAACGGTGACAAAAGTTGAACCACTAAGTGTTTTTGAACCTGTTCAGAAGGTTCCAAATAAACCTACTGAAATTTTGGGTCAGATTCCCAAAGTGGTTGATACTGAAGTCACTAATCCTACCACACTGGGTCAGGCCATGATGATTGATGCCCCTAGTTCTTCTGAAACACCTCTGATAGTAATGCCTCTTGCCACAAGCCATCCTGTTCCTGAGCTCAGAAAATTTGCTGCTTTGGCAAATGCTCTTAAAGAAGAAGAATTGAGAAAAGCCAATGAGCAAGAAGAAAAAGACAGGGCTCTGGCTAAAGCTGCTCAGAAGGCTATGATTGAAGATGAGAAGCTTGAAAGATCTGATGTGACCAAGAGGAAGAGGCCTTCAAAGGTTGCGAGGTCAAAGAACAAGAGACTACTATCTCCTGTGAGGGAAGAAGCTCCACCTCAAATGATCACTAGGAGCAAATTGTTAGAACCACAGGCAACACTAGAAGGGGGGTTGAATAGTGTTTTAGACATTTTAGAACAATTTTGGAAATCTTTAAAATAAACAATTACGTTAAGTAATCATTGTACAAAACCAATCTTAAGATCAGAGTTATTTTAAAAACATGCGGAATATATGAAAGATTTAGATTAAAAAACTTTTTCTTACACTTAAGATTGTTTTGATTTTAAACTAACTTCTCTTAGTTTCTTTTGAAGAATATTACTAAGAGTACCTTCAGAACTGTTTCTGAAATACTTTAGATGATCAGAGACCATCTACATCATGTGTCTGAACTGAGTTCCTGTTGGGCTCACTTCAGACAGGTATTTCAGACATCCCTCTGAATATATTCTTCTATAATACTTCAACCTACACTAGAGACGTTTTAATGTTATGTTTGTATGAAAACTTGTTTTATTGAAATCCTTGAATTAAGCTTGTTATGAAAAATACTTTTCAATCCCCATAGTAAATGTAAAGACTGTAAATAAAAGAGATTAAGGGAAAGAAAACTTAGACACAGAATTTATCCTGGTTCACCCACAAACCCTGTGAGCTACATCCAGTCCTAGTGGCAAACCACCACTAGCTTTTAATAACAACAACACATATGTGCCACTCCGAATCCCCCAGACCCTTGCAGCCACATATATGTCACACTATTTGAAACCACAGATACACATGTTAACCTCTCCAGGCCAACACAACAAGTATTCTTTTCTATCAAGCCTCTCCAGGCTCTACCACGAGTATTCTTTCTTCCACCAAGCCTCTCCAGGCTCTCAGACACTTAACTAAGTGTTGAGTATTACTACTCAATCTAAGCTAGATGTTCGCTAGAACCTCTCAACTCAGATTCTTCTTGTACATAGAGGTTACTGAGTACATACTCAGGATACAGTCATTACAAACTAAATACAAGGATAGACAGTGATACAAGTGTTTGAATTTAAGTACAATCCCTGTCTTTTCTATGAGGAATACATCCTCTGAGAGTAGGCTAACTAAGATATGAAATTAAGCTTCAGCCTTATTCTCCAACCATTGGTTTCCATGGGCTACATTCTCACCCGTATCATTGGAATACCAAGGTATCTTCAAAGCTTCAAACCGTACCCAGTTTGATAGTCATTTGTACAGCATGATTGCCTTCCTGACAACCAACTCACTTGATCAACAGGCCAACTGTACAATCTAACTAACTGACCAGCTGATCAGTAGCCCGATTGAGAATTAACTCTCTGATCAATTGTTGTTGACTTTTTTATGATGTATTTAAGCTCAAGTCAACTCTTGTTAACTGTAAGACACTCAGCCTAGTTAACAATTTTCATCCTGATTGATTTCAAGAACCTTCTTGAAAACAATCCCAATTGATCTATCTTGGTTGCTCATTCTGACCAACTTGGTTGCAACAGCTGCAGGTCGGCAGTATGGTTAATATGCTCAGCATGCCAACTTGGTTGTACACCACAACAACATCTTCAACTTCTTTCTTGAGGCTATTTATATGTTCTTCTTGAATATAGCTGTTTGAAGATAATTCATAATACCGTTGAGCTTTTGATGATGTGGCTCATATAGCCGTTGTGTAATAGCTTCTCAAACGGTTTGCTTAAGCATATTGAGTGTTCAGAATACTCCCGTTCTGACACTTCTGTTGATGAGCTCTGTTTTGAGAGATGTGATGATTATGTGTATTCTCTCTCTTGAATTCTTCTGCTTTCTTGCATCTGTTTTATCCAACTTGCATCTGCTTGCTCCAGCTTGCATTATCTTGCATCTGCTTACATCTGCTTGATCTGCTTTATCCAGCTTGCATTATCTTGCATCTGCTTGCATCTGCTTTATCTGCTTTATCCAGCTTGCATTCTCTTGCATCTGCTTGCATTCGGATTTCCTCTGATTCTCTTGAGAGTATGTATCCGTTGAATTTGCCCTTTTTGCTTATTCTGCATATACTCCTTTTTCATTTGCTCCTGACATCATTACTTCTTTGAATGAGATGTCTTGATCAATAGTCGTTGTTTGCAGATTCCTCTTTTGATATTTAGATAAAGATGTTGAATTGAATATATTTTATTCAAACATCTTCCTTGTTGCTTCTGCTTAGTCTCCTGAGCTTTTCTTCTTCTTTGTTCCAGATTGCACAAATGAAGAAATGTCTCGTTGAAATACTATCGTTTAGAGACAGCAAATAGTCTTCTTTTAATCCGTTGTGAGACACGCTTCTTGAAAGTTCTGACATAGTACAACGTTGGTGCTGCAGTAAAGCTGCTACTGTTGTTGTTGCAAATGCTGCGTTGCAGAGATTTCCTCAGTGGTGTATGAAGTTCAAATGCACCGGGAAAGGTCTCTGTGATTGTTGCCACAAATGTGTTTCAAAACGTACGAGCAGCAGAGACTTAGAAAAGTCTTCACGCAAGGTTTCAGCAAAGATGCCACGTCATTACTAAAGCTTCAGACAGCTTCCAACCTTCAGACGGGTTCCAGTCTTCAGACGGGCTTGGCTCTTCAGACGGCTTCAACACTCAAGACAGGTTGATGACTTCAGACAGCTCAAGTCTTTCAGACAGCTTCGTTGCTTTAAACAGCTTCAATACTTCAGACGGGTTGCGTCCTTCAGACAACTTCAATTCTTCATACTGTTTGAAACTTCAGACGCCTTCTTCCTTATGATAATAGAATTGTAGCTTCATTCTTCTTTGTATCTTCTTCTTCTTGTATCTCTTCTTCTTCGTTTCTTCAGTTCATTGTTGTTCTTCAGACAGATGTATATTTGAATCTGTACTTCTTCATATCTTTTGCCTTCAGTTCTTCAGATAGTCTTCTAATCTTCGATTCTTCAGATAGTTTTCAAGTCTTCACTTCTTCAGTCAGTCTTCAAGTCTTCACTTCTTCAGTCAGTCTTCAAGTCTTCACTTCTATTCTTCAGTTGCTTCAACTCTGTTAAGGATTAATCTTCTTCAGATTCTGCACTCTTGTTCTTCTGATTCTGATTCTGTTCACAAAATCTTCTTCTTCTTCTAAAGAGTATTTCATCCTGAAACATAATTAAAAAACCAATACCTTTCTCAGTAGAACCTGTTTATATAATCTAATTGGTTCTTTATATAATCTTATTTGTTCTTTATATAATCTTATTTGTTAATCATTAAAACTAACGGATGTTAAGTCTTATAATCATGTTTAATTACTTAAACAGATTTATAGACTTCACACAAATCCCTTCCAAAAGATGATGCTGGTATCTTTCAAGAGGAAATGAACCAAGTTAGGTCTGAGAAGGTGCTGGATATAAAGAAGGAGAGGATTGTAAAAATGCATGTCAAGCCTGCTGCTCCTTTTGTTCCCTATGATCTTACTCAAACCAAATTTTACAAAAGAAAGATGCATGAATTGAGTAGGATGCCCACTGATGTGAAGAACCTTACAAGAAAATCAAGGTAACTTTTGGTAACCTTGATCCTGCTGATTTGGAGGATGATGTGAGTCCTTCCAAGGTTCCCGTGGTTCCTGTCAAGGTTCTTAAGGCACCCGTGCTTGCTGATAAGTCCTCAAAACAACACAATCTTGAAGAACTCAGTCAACCTGCTGTTGTTAAAGAGGTTGCCGATACAGAAAATACTATGTGTAAACCTGCTTATAAGGTTCCTGCACCTGTTGATGATGAAAAGGTTGCAGAACCTATGGTTGCTGAAGATGTTCCTGCAGAACCTATTGTTGTTGCTGTTGTGGAACCTATCCCTGTTGTTCCAATAAGATCTGAACCTTCTAAGTTGTTGTTCCATCTTCACCCACTCCTCGACCTCCATCACCCTTTGCAATCGATCTTAATGATGAGAGGATGTCAACTGAGCTTGCCCTTGTTCCTGTGTTTTCCAGTTCTATTGACTGGGAATCTAGAGGAGGCTATGTTAACAAGGGAAATGGAAAATTTGTTTGGGAAGGTAGCCTTACTCCAAGGGAGATGATGTGGAAGCCCAAGTCTAGGGACTATACCAGAGGACCAACCTTTGACAAGGTGGTTCCAATCAAGACTTTTGAAGACTTGCTGAGAGCTGCTCAGTTCTCACATAAGTTCTATTCCACTTCCTATGGTCAGAGGATAAGAGTACCAAAATTTTCCAATCTCTATTAAGAGTTGCTGTATTTCAAAGACCACTTGCCTCTGCACAAGTATATTGGTCTTCACTTGGAATCTTTGGAAGATGGTAGACAGAAGAGACTGTCCAAGGCTTCAGGGGGAGTATATGGATCTGATCAGCTGGAGAAGATCAGACAAGGAGTGCAATCACCCAAGCACTTTTGGAAAAGAATTGATTTTGAGTCTCCAGACCAAGTAAGGATACCTGCTGAAGACTGGATTTTCATCAGGCATCTGAACCTGGAAACTGAGTTGTACTAAAAGTATATAGTTGTTTCTGCTGGGTGTAGAAACTTCAAGCCTCCAAAACCCTTTACCATGAATCCCTCAACCAAGATCTACTGGAAACCTGACAGAATATTGCCAAGATTACCATTTGCTGAAGGTCCTGAAGACAAGAAGAATGAACCTAAGTTCTACTCTGCCTACATGGCTGAACCTGAGCCTTTGACCAAAGAAGAATGAGAAAGACTCCCTGAAGACTTAGAAGCCTATGGGGGTTTTGAACACACCTACAGAGGAAGATTGTTTGATTCCTATTAGCATGAGAGAGAAAAGGAAGGGTCCTGCATGATTTTGTTGATTCAATGACCAAGAGCACCCTCTCAGTTCAAGAGTTAAGTACTTGGTTTTCTGGAACATTCCCCGGTTCGAAGCATGAACTGCATGAAGAATGGACTGTGCAAAAATGGACTCCTGCTATTTACACTTGTCTTGTGGTTAAGCCTGCTGACTATGGCTTACCCATTGGCTTTAGGGAGATTGTGTTTACCAATAGGCATGTATCCATCATCTTCAGGAAAGCTGATCTTTCTGAGGCTCTTGAGAATATAGAGAGAGAAATCAAAAAGCTGAGAAACAAGAACCTTAGACTTCAGAAGTTAATGAGGCAATTCAATGCTGCTCCTGCTCGTGCGCATGCTCAAGAATCCAAGCCCAAGCATAAGAGGAATAACAGTTTTTAGCTTGCCACCATTTCAGAAAGTCTATGTGTTCATCAAAGTTTTTCTGTTTATGTTAAACTTTATATGTTAAACTCTCTGAAATTTCTTTATGAATTGAATGTTTATTCTCTCTGATTTGAGTACGTAGTACCCTTACTTATCTTTGCACTTACTATGCTATGTAATGAAGAAGATCAATTGCTATATCTGATGCAACTGAGTTACTGAATTAATCATTGTATGCCTACCCTGTATTTATTACTCTGCTATGCATTTAATACTTCAACATCTTCTTTCAACCCTTTTGACTGATGACAAAATGGGGAGATATAAACTAACAAAGTATTTGAAGTTTAAATGTTTTTCAGAGGAGAATTCACTGATTTAGGGGGAGTAAGGCATTATGCCTAAGTATCTGAAAAGGGGAAATTTCTTAACTTTTTATTTTCCCTTCAGATATTTAAATAGTTTAAGAAAATTTGTCATCATTAAAAAGGGGAGAATGTTGAGTCTCAAAATATTATTGAGAAATTAATAATGTTTAAGTCTCACAATCCTAAGTTTTAATGAGTAACAAATTTGGTTAAAGTATGTTGATAAAAAGTACAGATTCTTTTAAGGATATTTTCATGTGTTTCAGCAACTCATTGAAGGAGCAACTCTCTGAAGTGATGCAACCTTCTGAAGGATAAGAACCTGGTGAAGTTATTCAACCATCTGAAAGAGAAGTACTGTCAGAATCAAGAAGACTTGCTGAAGACTTTCCACGTAGCATTTGACTAAAGTCAGAAGGCTTTTTGCTCAAGACTTTAATGCATCCTCAAACGTCTTATGCAAGTTTGTTTCATTTAAGGAAAGATTACAGAGACCCTTTTGAGCTTTCTAAATCAACTTACCAGAAAGGGAAACTGTTGTAACATAGTACCTGCAATGTGTCAGAACTGTGTCAAAGTCTGCACACTTGCATCTCACAAAGTCAGAAGCTTTCAGAAGATTGTCTCACAACGGTCTTAACAGCATTTAATGTTATTTCACAACGGTGGTTTTAGCAATCTTCAACGGACTTAAGCAAAATCCTATATAAAGCTTCGTGAAGAACTTCTTTAGAGAGATAGAAGAATTATTATTAAGCCAAAACGGTACAAAATTTCGTGCTGCTTACTTTCTGCTTTTTGTACTCAAAGTTCATATATCCAGAGTCTTACTCAGTTGTTTTGTACAAATCTTGTATCTGTTTAAGTCTGGAACTTGTCTATGTTCTGCAACTTAAACAAAATTCATCTGTAAACACTTTCAAGTGTCTGAGAGCCTGGAGAGGCTTCGTGGAAGAAAGAATACTTGGTTTGAGCCTGAAGAGGCTTTTCTGTAAAACAATACTTGGTTTTAGCCTGGAGAGGCCGTGTGTTCAAAGAATACTTGGGTCTTGAGCCTGAAGAGGCTTGTCTGCAAAAGAATACTTGTAATCTCTTGAGATTAGTGGAAATCCTTTACTGGTTTGGCATTGGGACTAGACGTAGCTCACAGTGGTAGTGGGTGAACCAGTATAAATTCTGTGGCTTAAGTTTTCTCTTACCGTTATATCTTTAAATTCGATTTAAACTAACTGGAGGGTTCTGAGTAATCTATTTTATAAGTTTGAACTGATAACAAATTCAAACACATTTAAAAATAAGTTTCCAAAACTGTTTTATTGGACCTGCTGAAGCAATTTCAGCAAGTACCTTAACGCCCAGTTTCAGCAACTTCCTTAAAAGTCTTTGTGAAAAGTCTTGCTTGTAAAAGGTTTTCATAAAATTAGTTTGAAATTATAAAACACTATTCAACCCCCCTTCTAGTGTTTCCTGTGGTTTCTACAGTTGAGAAACAAATACTTCTTCATTAATGAAACCATTCAAAAAAGGCACTTTTCACATCCATTTGGTATAGCTTAAAATCACTCACACATGCAAATGCAAGAAGGAGCCTAACAACTTCTTATCTAACAACTAGAGCATATGTTTCACCAAAGTCTATACCCTCTTGTTTATTATAACCCTTAGCTACTAATCTAGCCTTATTTCTAGTTATTGATCCGGTTTCATCAAGTTTGTTCCTAAACACCCATTTTGTACCTATGACATTCATATTTGACTTGTAAGGCACTAGTTCCTAGACATCATTTCTTTTAAATTGATTTAACTCATCATGCATGGCCATCATCCAATGTTCATCATTTAAAGCATCATCCACACAAGATGGTTCAATTTGAGATACAAATGCCATATTTTCACAAAAGAGATTAAGAGAATGTCTAATAGTTACTCCCTTTTCTATATCACCAAGAATGTTGTCCAAGGAGAGATCGTTAGGCTTCCTCCATTCTTTGGGTAATGATTGCACTTCTTTTGGAACTTCAACTTACTCATTGTTGATTCTGACTTCATCATGAATTGGTGGTATATTTAATGTACCTATATCATCGATACTTCCAATACCAAGAATGCGACCTTTATTATTGTCACCATAAGTCACATAGCCTCCTTCTTTTGCTTGTAGAGAGACAAATTTGCTCTTGTCTCCTATCATGTGCCTAGAGCATCCACTATCCAAGTAGGCACACTTACAAAACAAAGAATGATTTATTTTGGTACCCAAATGGAGTTGGGTCCATTTGGATTAGTAATACCTCTTGTTCCCTTGGGAATCCACAAGTATTTCCCACTAGGAACTCCAAATTTCTTAATCATGCAACTATAAGAAGTATGACCTTTGTAAGAACAATAATTGCAAGTCATAAAAGGTGTACTAGAAGCTTTTCTAAAATTGAAGAAAATTTTAAGAGACTTTTACTTCTTATAATAACTATAGCCAATTCCAGCTTTATCAACCATGCATTTTTGTTTACCTAAAAGAGCATCAAGGTTAGCTCTTCCCATTGTGAATCTAGATAATGCTTTTGTAAGATAAGCAATTTTAGATTCAAGCATCATGCAAGTTTCAAAATTGGAAGTGGAAGCTATACTACAAGAGGAAATGTTTTTCAAATTTTCATTTTCACTTTTCAAAGCATCCATTTCCTTTTTTAAATCATTTACTCTAGCTTCAAACCACTTGATTTTCTTTTTGTAAACACTATTAAAGAAACTCAATTTCTTGGCTTCTTCATGCAATTTAATAAAAGCATCTTGTAATTGATCATAGTTAGTATCAATTGAACAGTCAGAATCATTCGCCTCACTTTCAGAGTCATTCTTTGTCATAAGGCAAAGACTTGCTTCATGATCACTTTCACTTTCACTTGATGTGGTTAAGGCACTATCTTCCCATGCAATGTAAGCCTTTTTCTTTCTATTTCTGAATTTTGATTTTGACTCATCATTGCCTTGCTTCCGTGCTAAGCTAGAACAATCCGCCTTTATATGACCAGTTTTGCCACATTCAAAGCAAGTGAATTTTGGTGAGGAGGATTCAACTTTCTTTGACTGTTTCCTTGTTTGGAATTGCTTTCTCTTACCAATTTTCTTCTTAAAAAATTTTCTGAATTTCCTTACCATGAAAATCAAATTTTCTGGTTCAGAGGCTTCATTACCGGTGTTATCATTAGTACTTGACTGCTCATTAGTTTTTAGAGCCAATCCTTTGACTTTCTTTTCTTTCCGTTCTTCTTCCGCCATTCTATTCATATCCATGTCATACTCTCTCAGTTTCCCAAACAATTCTGCTTTTGTCATGACTGCCATGTTTTTTGATTCGGTAATTGCTGTTACAGTTGGCTGCCACTTTCTATTTAGAGACTTAAGGATCTTCACATTCAGTTCCTCTCCATCAAAAACCTTTCCAAGACCCTTAAGATGATTGACAATGTGTGTTAGTATTTTCTGTACATCTATAATAGTTTCTCCTTGTGCCATCCGGAACATTTTATACTCTTGAATTAGTGTATTCTTTCTAGCTCTTCTGACTTCAGGTGTTCCTTCATGTGTCACTTGAATCAAATCTCATGCCTCTTTGGCTGTTTTGCATGCAAAAAACCTGAAAAATTTATCACTATTCAAAGCAAAATGTATGATATTTAAAGCTTTAGAATCATTTTCAGCACGCTTAATTTCCTCCTGATTCCATAGTTCAAAAGGTTTTTCAGATATTGAATCATTCAATGCTTGAGTAGGAACCTTGTAATCAGTTACCACAGCTTGCCAAATGCCTCTACTAATAGACTCCATAAAAATTTTCATTCTAACTTTCCAAAATGGATAGTTATCTCCACAAAATAGAGGTGGTCTGTTAATTGAAGCACCTTCAGCAAAAGGCAATTGATTCCCTGCCATTTTTGCAAACAATTTGCTAAAATCTTGAATACCTCTCAAGATTTCAACTCTGATGCCAATTGTTGGTCCCAGAGGGAATCTAGAAGGGGGTTGAAGAGATTCACAAAACTTAGTCCTTTTTAAAAAAGTCAGAAATTGTTTACCCCTTTCTTTTTGCCTTCAAGATTCTTTCAAATTGAGTTTTCAAAAACAATTTGCAGAGTTCAAAAGTAATGTGTAGCGGATCAATATATTTGAAAGAATGATTGATTAACAAGATTGATTCCTCAAGCGTTACAGTTTAGTATTCAAACAAACCCAGTTTTCAGTAATATCAAGAACAAATATAAAACTCATAATTCAAGACAAATATGCAGTTCAATTAGCCTAGAATATCGAAATGAAATAGAGTAAGGATAGAGAAATTTACACAGTTGTTTATACTGGTTTAGCCATAAAAAGGCCTGCATCGAGTTTAGATTTAGCACCCCACTAAACCTGCTTTCACTACATAATTGATTAAAAACACCATGCAAAGGTTCAACTCTTGCACCCCATGAGAGCATGTTCTTCAATGACACCCCATCATATGAACATTAACCTTATTCATGACACCCCGTCACAAGATTTCAAACAATCTCTAAGAACACCCTATTAAAGAGATTTCACAATACAGAAAATTTAGAAAGATTAAGAGTTTAGAAAAATAACACCTTGACTGTGTAGATTAACCCCATGAATAAGATCAAACGCTTTCTTCCATTTTCAAATCTTCTTGAGCGCTGAGTTCTTGGTTCTGCAAATTTTCTAGGGTTTTTTTATTTCTTGGAGAAAATTCTCTTAGAGAGATTTTTTATTTGATAGAAAACTGATCCCTCTTTTTTTAGTTTCGAAAATCATTTTGTCTATAACAGTTATTAGTTAGTTAGAAACGGAAATAATATGTTACCAGTCAGTTACCATGTGTTCATAAAACGCCCCAAAATTATGCAGTCTCTGTTGTAATCAATTACTGACTTTCGTAATCGATTAAACCAGAGCACGTATTTAGAACTCTTCTCAGGATACACAGGTAATCGATTAATTCGATCCTGAACCTGAATTCAAGCGGTTTTCAGCTTTGAGTCAACTTGGGGTCCGTTACCAACTTATGTAATCGATTAAACCAGAGGCAAATCATTACTAAGTTGAGTAATTTTGATACCAAGTTTTCCAAACGTGAAAACTTAACATTGAACTCAATTTGCAGAAAGAAAGGTCAACAAGGAAGAGTAATTAAACACATACATATTGCCTAATTCTGAAAACAATCAATACAAGTGCCACACCTATAGAAATGTGTTTGGCACTGCAAAATGAATTGAAGTTGAAGCACCTAATTACTACAACAAACCAAAACATTCAGTAGATGATAGACTTAAGGAGTGACTTGTATTTCTTCATTTATAGCTTAAGTCCAACAAGAGGATCAAAGTGTTTCCATGTCGAAAGTCAAAGGGAGTGATTTTGAGAATAGAGAATGAATCTAACAACTAGACAACAAAGTGTTTGTTTGGTTAATAATAAAAAAAATTCTAAAGGTGCTTTCTAATAATGAATGTAATTTTCTTGTGCTTGTAGTGTTCTGGGTATTAATAATCATTGCATTTCATGTGTAGACTTAGGATCATTGCATTTTGCTTTTGCATATTGTCTTCGTCTCACATTTAGTTAATAGGATGAATATGCCATGCTGAGTTCGCAACGGTTTATCACGGGTGAAAAATCTCTGTCGTAATCTTGGAAGTTATTTGAAAGCTTGAATCCATATCGAGTTGGTTATGAAATTCCTTTCATTTTCAAAATTTGTGAACTCATATTCAATTGGATTTCGAAGTTCATTCATTTACAAAATTTGTGAATCCATATACAATTGGTTTAAAAAATTCCCTTTATTTTCAAAATTTATGAATCCATATTTAGTTGGTTTGAAATTTTTGTGAGCATATGTCTAGTGGGTTTAAAGATTGAAGCATCGGTTGGTTCACAAAGGCTTTTGCATAAAAAAGGAAAGTTAACTCAATTTTTACTTTATCTCGATTGAAGCATTGGTTCTTATCTTTACTTATTCCTTATCATAATAATATAAAAAAACCACGATTATTTATATTATCTAGTAAAGACAAAAAAGAAAGGGCAACTGTTAACACCATATTTTAACTCCTTTATTTTATTATCTATTTGAATAAGAAAAATAAAAACTGAAAACAAAATAAAAAGGCACCACACTAAAGGATCACATTGCATTAATATTTGGATCTTCTATTTTGGATCATCAAGAATTTTGAAGTGAATGGATTATCGTGAACAATTTCCCTCCCTATCTAAATGAGAAATCTAGTCATATTTTATTCTTTTTTTTTTAATTTTAATTTGTGATTTTCTTTTGAATTTTTCTTTCAATCTAAATTGTGGGATTTCTATGAAGATCTGTTGTCTAATCAAGATAATATGGAACTTAATCTATGGGGATTTTGTTGTCAGTTCAAGTGAACACATTGATATGATTTATGAGGGTTTTGATTGAATGATTTATGCAATTAAATGACAACATTTAGGAAAGACACAAAAAGAAATCAAGGAATTTGATCAAAGAATATTAGAAGTAGAGGTCATGGGGGAAATCAAATCTTGACGTGAGACATCCGTGATAGGATTTTGTAAAGTCAGAGGCGCCCTAGAAGTGTTTAAATAGTGAAAAGAAGAGCTATGGATACAGGAAAAGAAAGAGAAAAATATGGTGAAAGATAATGCAATGTAGTAGAATGAGGTGTATAGTAGGTGAGTGTCTCACTTTAGATCATGAATTTATAATATAGAGAGCTAATTAATATTGTATATTATAATATATTATATGATTTAAAGAGCATTTTATATTATATTTTTATATTATAATATTATATTATATCATATCATATAATAATATAAAAATATTGTATTTTTATATTATAATATATATATATATATATTAACTAGATAAGATGGAACATTTGAGCAAATTTGAAGCAGCAAACTTTACTCAAGTTTTTTTGTCAAGCAAACAGAAATAGTTTCCAACTCAAAACATCAAAGGTTAATTTGTCCACACACAAAGCAAGCAAATAAACATAGTTCAAAATGCAAAAATAAAACATAAGTTCAACAAAATCCATAAGGATTTCAGTTTGTTATTTTCTAATAAACCAGTATCATAGCAGTGCTCTACTAATTTAGAGCTGTAGAGACAAGTTAGGAGGAGGCTCTTCATTATCCCAAAGAAGCTGCAGACTAGCCTCTTCTTCTGGCTGCCCCCCAGCAATAGCACCTTCTCCATTGTAATTCATTGTACCAGCTAAGGGCATTCCAGGAGCTGTTGATGGCATTGGCTCTTGCAGAGGAACTGGGTTGAAAGCGTTCTGGATAAGTTCCTGCATTTCCAAGTCAAGAAAAAAGTTTGTTGTTAGTGAAGAAGTGTAAGTGTATTGTTTTGTTTGGTGCAGGACATGCTCATGACTTACTTGATTTGGGTAAGGGCTGTTGTTGAGGTCTGATGTACCCAATAGAGCTTGGAAGCCCCCAGGCTGTAATGAGGCACCTGAATTAAACAGAGAAGTCTCTGGCTCATTAGAATACTTTGCAGGTTTTGGAGGAAGAATAGTTAACCCTGAGAAGTTCTTGTTAGGAATGGACTGACCTTCATTCAGTAGAGACCAAAACGATGTATTTGAGGGATTCATGCCAGACATGGAGTCTTGTGGCCTTGGCTGAGACATAAGAGATATGCTTGAGCTTGAGGGGTTGATGCTAGGCCCCATGATTTCTTTAGCCCTTATTTGTGGCATGAATGATGGCCCTGAGAGGTCAAAGCCAGACATGGTTTCTTGACCAGCCCTTATCTGTGTCATGAATGTTGATGGCCCTGAGAGGTTAATTCTATGCATGATTTCTTCAGGCCTTCTCTGCTGCATGAATGATGATGGCCCTGAGAGGTTGATTTCATGCATGGTTTCTTCATGCCTTCTCTGTTGCATGAATGATGATGGCCCTGAGAGGTTGATTCCAGGCATGGTTTCTTCAGGCCTTCTCTGTTGCATAAATGATGATGGCCCTGAGAGGTTGTTTCCAGGCATGGTTTGTTCAGGCCTTATCTGTTGCAATAATGATGACCTTGAAAGGTTGATTCCAGGCATGGTTTCAATAGTTCTTCTCTGTGGCATAAATGATGGCCCTGAGAGGTTGATGTTAGGCATAATTTCTTTTGACCTGTTTAGGGTGAGTGTTGACACTGAGAAGCTATTGCCTGGTATGGATTCCAATGTCTTTAGCTGAGTCCCTGGGATCACATATGTTGGGTGGACTTGGGTGAGTCTGTCAGGTTTAGAAGCAAGGGTGCTCCATTGTGATGTGTTTCCAAACATATTCTCATGTGGGGAGACCATTTTGCCCTTTGAGGAACCAAAGGTGCTTAATCCCTTGTTAGCACCATCCCTGATGTTAACACCACTAGTAGTGGTGTTGCTGTTTCTATTTTGTCGTGAAGTTCCATCAATAGTCAATGGCCTATTTAAAAAGGGACGAGCGAGAGTGAGCATCTGAGTATTGGTGATAGCATTTGATTGTAATGGTGTCTGTCTAGGCTGATGCATAAGCTCACTGGCTGAAACATTTCTAACGATGTTTGGGATTGGAGTGTCACCACTCAATGGCTGATGAAACTTTAATGCTTCTAGTTTTTTTTCAGCAACTTTTTTAGCTGTTGGTCCCAAATCTTCCACAAATGCTAGCAGACTATCTTTGTAGTTACTAGGATCTATGTTCAGCTGCAATGCCAACATGCATTATGAATAGTATTAGTGTTTATAGCTTAAAATTTGAAATTGGAATTCTTGGTATGTGGTAAATAAAAAAATAAATAGCTACATGAATGTAATATTAGTTGAAGTGTCAATGGGTCAAATATGTACCTAAAGTAGAACTTTTAAGGCATAAATAAAATTTGAATATGTTTCTCAAAATTTTGGACTAAAGAAAGAAATTTGCTACTAGTTAATCATGTGTTTACAAATTTGTCCAACCTATCTCAGTAGACTGCAATTCAAAGTCTTGAATGATTGTATTGGATGGTTTAAGTATTGTGTAGTACCAAAAAGTAAACATATCTCAACATTCAATTTAGGATAAGTAGAAATTATAAATAATTGTATTAATTTTATAGTTGAGAGTAGCTTAGCCACATAAGGAAATTTTTTATTTTTGGTTGCCAAAAAGGGGTGGGGTGGAGGGTTTGATAAGTGATAACTACAAGTTGTGCATCAAATGTAACAGATTAAAAATAACCATCATGTTTCTTTTTCAAATCAATAGCCATTACCAGATCAAATCTAATATTCAGTGTCTGACAACTACAAATGGGGATGCTTTATGTTCAGATGTGACCTTATAAGATGTACTACTTTGTTCTATTTTCAACATGTTCATTGCACTGTATACAACCATTGTTCATTTTTATTATCAGATCATATGGTTTGTTGTTTATAGATCATCCACTTAAGTAATTATTTGAGAGAAAAACAGAACTTACTTGAATGTTTGGCTTGTTAGCAGTTAGAAATTCTGAAACCAATGGCTTGTTACTTGGATTCAAATATGTGTCCCTCCTTTGTGTTCTGGGAGCCTTAGGATGAGTAGCATTGCTTCTCCCTGCATTAAGGAAAGACAGAGGAAAATACAATAAGTTGTTGTTCTTAACCATTAGAACATATTCATGTGAGTTTTACTTTAATCAATAAAAACTCATTATACTTTAGCAAATAGCAATCCCTGTAATTAAGATGATATTTGATTGAGACTTCAGAGCCACAATAAAAAATAGGTTATTTCTTCTACCCTTGTGGTTGTGGTCTAGGACTTTAATAGGGTAGGCAAAATTGGAGGCAAAGTAACAATAACAAGATATGATTACAGAATGTGCCACTTAAGCTAAGGCCCTTGGATTTCATCAATATTCATTCAATGATAATGCAATAATAAGAAAATTATGTCAATTAGGAAATTCTTAATTACCACATCAAAGGGTACCACTGAATCCTTCTTCCATTAAATATTTTCAATATATATTTTTTTAAATATAGTGAGATGAGGACCATTTCTTTCTAACTAAAACAAAATGCAATTTTGTCATCACTATGTTAGAATGAACAAATGAGTATTAGGACTACATAAAGGCAAGTTATAAGTTTTTCTTACAAGATGGAGCCACATAACATAATGGTTAGTACTGCATAAAAGTTAAGTGAGGAACAAATTTTCATACCAGCAGGTTTAGGAGAAGCCCTTGCCACCTCTGAGGTTCCCACTTTACCATCCTTTCTACTTTGGCGTTTCTTATTGAGGAATAACTCCAACTCAAAATTACTAAGGGCAGGACCAAAATTCTCAAAAAACCTTCTAGCATGAGAATTAACATCTTCAGCCTGGAAGAAATAAAATTGAACAAAGCTTAGATATATTTAAAATTTTATATATAATGAATGTACTTAATCTATAGCTTAAGTATAAAGAAAACTGAACAATACTAAGATTAAATTTTTCTACATTATTTGGTCATACCGCTTTGTAATATCTTGAATTTGAGGGAAAAGCAGTCATAGCATTGAAGCATATCAGATACACATCTCTCTGTACATAATTGAAACAGAATGAAACATTAGTTTAGCATGGAGGGAAAAAATTTCACAGCTAAAAGAGCAAAATAAAGAGGTGAAATGTATTTAATATCAAGAGACATTGAGGCCACCTTAGATCATATTATTTTTTACTAGTTGTTGTCAATTAAAAGTGCAATGTATAAGTGATGAAAGCAGCAAAATTAAAATAATACAGATTCATTCTTAGAATAATTAAAACTCACCCCTCACCTATGTGACTAATGAGAAATTATAACAACTGCAATTGATAGAAATCTTTCACAATTCAAATTAAATAACGAAAAAAAAGAGGTGAGCTAGAAGAATATTTTTTTCCTTCAATAAAATGTAATTATTTTGTTAACACATTTGTGTGATTTCAATATATAAATATAATATATCATTTCCTATTTACCAGTGCCTTTTTCTTACAAAAAATAAAAAAAACAACACTAACACCCTTTTGTTTGAGAAATTTCACATGCATTCCTTGTACTGTAGCCTACACAAAGTATCTTTTAAAATAACTGTTAGAAAAAAATGGCTCTCATAAATGGCATGTTTTTTTATGCTTGTTTACTATTCATATTACGACTTTGGTTGTTTTTTCTCAAATTATGGCCAACTTAAATTCACACTTGTGATGTAACAACCATTCTTATCACTTGGCCATTAAAGAGTAGCTAGTTGTTGCCTATAAATAGGCATGGGTAGTATGATCCAAGCATCCAAGAGAAGCAAGTGAAAAATACTTCTCTTAGCCATTGTGTGAGTGTGAAATTTGAGAGAATATTTTAGTCCACTAGATTTTATTCTCGTAAGAGAATTTGAGAGAAAATTTTGTTCTCAATCCTCACCATTATAAGAGGATTTCTTATACTGTCTCTTTTATAATGGACTTATTTTGCTCATTATCGTCCATGGTTTTTCTCTCTACACCAGAGTGTTTTTCACGTAAATCTTGTTCTCATCTTCTTATTACTTTCTTTACTTTTCTTTTACTCTCTAATTAATTAGATCCAGTGCTTCTGCATTGTGTTGATACCATAACAATAACAAAGTAAGGGGGGGTAACTAGATGTTAGTGTAATTAGCTCTAATATTAGGGAGGTCAATTTAATTATTTCAAAAATTAATGTTATTCAATGATATTGAATCAATAGATCAATAGGTTTTAAACATGATCAATGCTCATCCTTTAACACACACACATACATATTAATAGGGGGGAGGGGGAGGGAGTAGAGGATAAAAATACAAATATGATTATTTTCAAACCTTGAATCCTTCTATATTTGTGTAGAGCCCCTCATAAAGCTTAGCTCTCATGGTTCCGAAATCCATGGGTTCTTTACTACTTTATAGTAGTTGTCCCCCTGAATTTCAAAGTCAAAATAGAAATTCAACATTACTCACAAAGCACAATTGTAAAATAACAAAAAGTTATTAATTAGATAGTGAAAAGGCAAAAACAAACCACATCAGGATTCATGGGCTCCGCAAAGAACTCATCTGAGTCTTTCCTGCACATTTAAATGACTTTATAGTTATTTATTGATAGAAAATGATTGGTGTAATAAAGAGAAAAAGTAAAAGGAGGTGGATAAATATATACAAAAAAAATAAGTTTATGGATATATTTTTACCCTTTTCTAGTCATTTTTTTACCCCTTTCTAGTCATTTAACAGAAAAGTAATCATAAGCTAATTAACATGCTTTTCACCTTTGTATGTAATCGAGCATATTTGCAAGCATATTTTTGTCTGGAACACCATTCAGAGATGAGGCTACAAGTGCAAAGTACAACAATTGTTATATCAATACTCAAGGAATATCATACATGTAATTAATGACTTAGCATTGGCAGGTGCAAAATCTGCATGAGGTTGAGATAATTAGTAAGCATACCATATGTTTCTGCAGTTATTGCATTCCAAGGGAATTGTCCATCCTGCATTGGCTTTAAAATGGAAAAGTGAAAAAAAAACAAAAGAAATACCGAGGATGTGGTTGTATCAAACATTCACTAAAGGGTGTGCAATAGTGCAAATGTTGTATCAATAACTCAATATTTCAACAAAGAAAAAAAGTTAGAGTGAGGTAGTTATATTGAAGTAATATTTTTAGGAAAGAAGTGGATTATAGATGAGATGTTCTCTTGAAAAGAAACAATAATGCTTCTACGCATGATAAATGACTTGCTTTAGAGAATTTTTACCCTTACATATAATTTACTAAAGGATTGAGTAAAAACCACTAGCAAGATACAACAAAGTTTTTGGCAATTAGTATTATTGAATAATTAGCTCTCTATTGTATTACTTTTTTTGTATTTTCTGAATTAATAAATTCTCACAGTATTTATAGACTCTATTAGACCTCATCAAAATTGTCTTAACTAAGATACATTTTCATAAATTGTTCTCTCTCAAATGAAATATGATTTCATGAAGAGTCACGTTCTTAAGAAACTTCTTACAAAGAGGTATGTCTCAATTGTGTTCACACTTTCATAATGTTTTTAAATCCACAAAATTGAATGATGTTATTGATATACCAAACCATGCATAAAAATTTGCAGGCACAGACTATTCCAAAGAAATATATATTCTTAAATCTGCAAAAACACATAGTCATCAACTATTTTATCAAATACCAATTCATGCAATGAAAATTTTGAGATTTGTGTACTACTGCAACTCAAAATATGTTTAACACAAAGAGTTTACATATCATAAATGCAAAATGAAATTAGTGAAACAAAAGGAAGTTATATGTTGTTATATGCATGCTTTTGATGACATTCAAGATGTGACATTTATAATATTTTTGTTATAATTGACACTAGTCAAAAGAAAAAATTATGTAAACACATAACAGAGAGAGAATGATAAGAATCGGAAAACACGCCACCTTGCTCTTGCTTCCCTTTTTTATTGTATCAAGATTCTCACCCTCTTCAGAATTATCCAATTGGTCTTCTTCATACACTTTTCTCTTTCCTTTATCCTTTTTTCCATTACCACTATGATTGGATTCTTGTTCCTTTTTTCTAATTCTAGCTCCAACTTCCTCTTTTTCTCTTGTTGTCTTTTCTCTTCCAATTGCATAATTCTGGTACTTCTTCTTTTGTCTGGATGTTCTGTTTCATCTGCAACTTCAAGTGTCACTTGTTTTGTTACAGACCATGTATACATATGTGTGTATCAAGACATGCATTTTACAAGACTTTGTATTGTGCATTCTATTTCTATCATTAGATTTAAAATGTGTTTCTTCAAATAATATGCAATGTACATGTATAAGTTTGTGTGTGTGTGTGTATGTGTTGGAGTAAAGCGCAAAAATAAGAAGAAAAGAACTATACATGTGTTACACTATCAACTTTGGTACACTAAGGGTCACTAATATAATTTATAATAAAAATTAAAAATGTCTGTTATTTTATTAATTATATATATATATATTTCGATAAATTTTTAGAATATATACCAAATAAAAGCCAATAAAAAGATCAATTTTACAAGAATATATAAAAAGAAGGCTCAAACAGTTGAAAGGTTTCTCTTTAGAGAAAAAAAAGAAGAACATGAGCATAATTTACTTTAATTTAATTAAAAATATGAGAGACTAAACTCAAATTTAGCAAATGAAGAATCGTTACTATTAATTAGAATGTAAAAAAAAATGGAAAACAAAGATAATGGGAGATTATTCAAATGTTAAATTAAGTCAAATATATACAATAGAAACATGTGGCAAATTCTTAATCACTTCTATAAATTGTAGAGTCTGATTAAAAATAAGATTAGTCATGAACAACAAATGCGATGAAAATCATCCAATTAAATTGGAAGTACAAAAAATAAAATAAAGAGATGCCTAACCCAAATAATTGTGCAAAGTCTAGGGTGGGAAAGGATAAGTCACTGGGCATCGTGGAAAAGGTTCACATGACCGGTTATATTTGGTAATACAACAGGGTAGTATATTAGTTTTTTTGTAACTGAGTTCTCTGATAAGGTTATTAAAGGTTATAATTACACACTTTATCCTCTAAAGTGATTCTCTCCTTTTAAGAAATTCAATCCTCGTTGATGTGTCATAGAGACGGTGAAGGAAGGGATTTGGATTTTCAGCGGTCGACTGTTGGGCTGTCACCAAATTCGAGTCATCCGATCTTTAATCGGACGGTCTAAAAACCGAGATGTGATTTCAATATGATTTTATTATTTCGGCTTTTAGGCCCTAGTTGACATAACTAAGAAGGAGACTAATTGTTAAACAATATGTAGTGGGTGACATGAGATAAGAGGGAATAACTTATATTTGTTTAGAGATGTCATTCCTTGTTGACAGAGGAGCAATGAATGTATCATAATTGGTCTCAAACAACAAACAAGAGTACACTCTTGTTCTCTAAAGGGATATGTTTTGTTCTAACCAGAGAATTGAAAAACGTTTCACCTCACCCCCCTCGTCTCCTAAGACAACCCTTTGCACTTTAACTCTAAAGCCCCATAGCACTGGGTTATGGAGCTGGATTTGAAAATCAAGGAAATGATGGGTTCAATGAAGATAAGACGTTTGCCATCAATCATGAGTGATAATTGTTTCACTGCCAAGGCATGGAGTTTCTTCAGAATGTTTACGTTGATTGCTTCAACCACCACGACTCGAATTAGAGAGAGAACCATGCATCCCGTTTTTCAAATACAAAATATCCCTATTTCATTTTCCATCAACAATCTCCACTCTCAATATCTTTAACAAGTATCCAATGGTTGTTTTTCCTCTATCATACCTTGACTCGATTTTTCCTTTTCCACTTTAGAAATTACCAGATATTTGTAGTTACCAAACTACAAATAATAACTTTGAGATGTTTATTAACCATAATCATCAAGAGACTTAAGAAAGACATACAAATTGGAAGGGAGGTTGGGTTGAAAGAAAACTTCATGACATGACAAATCCAATCATGTGCACATGTAGATCAAAAGGGGAGATAAAATGAGGGGGAAAAGAATATAATAAAGTTGAGGAACTAGAAGCTGAAAACATGGCTAAGGTAATCAAACAAATTATTTAATACCAAATAGTGGGTGGTTATAGTGAAAAAGGTTGTGATCTTAAACAAACTTTACCTTTAATGTCAAGGGTTCAAATTCTAGAATAACCACTCTTGGGAGAGTTTTACCTAACCACTACCATCAACCCGAGAGTTAATCTCATAACTAAACCTATGGGGATCCCTGGTTAAAACAAAAAAAAAAATCGAAGCACAAGGTATGATTAAAGCCGGAAAAAATGGGCTAGCCCAACCGGGCCAACCCGAAAAAGCCCGCAGAAATGTAGGGCTCGGGATTTATTTTAGAAGCCAAATAACTTCTAGCCTTTTTAGCCCGAATCGATAAATCCCACTAACAACAAAAATCCACAAAAAAACAAACGGGTAGCCCGCAAACCAATAAAAACAATCGAGCTACCCGGTGAAAATGTAGTGCACGAGCCTTATTTTAGGAGCTCGAATAACGTTCAGGTTTTTTAACCTAGCCCGCAAAAGCCCGCTACCCACACTAGATCAGGTGGAGCCAAGTAGCCCAAATTTCTAGCTCTAGTTATGAATTTGATTAAAATGTGTTAAACAAATAAAATGTTTCAAACTCAAATATTTTAGTGACCAAGAATATTGTTCTGGACTAGCCCATTGGGGCCCAAATCTATACACTAAGGTTACGTCCAACCAGCCCATAGTCCATTATTGGGTTGAGAGTGGTTAGGTCGATCCAGACAAAGCCACTTAGCCCACTGCTAGAGGTGGTTATTGCTTAGTGCTTGAATTCTAGAATCTTCTCTGCTCTCAGATGAGTCACACCTCCCATGCCAAATCTAGAAACCTTCTGTCGTTGTTGATTCGTTTGCATCTCACAAGGTAGTTCCAGGGTCCATCTCAGCAAGGTTTCTCACTCACTCGCAACGAGCTATAAAAATAATGGTCATACCCAATATATATGCTTCATCAGAGTGTTACTTTGCAGGTACCCACCACTGTGTTCCGCCGTGAATCCACCAAAAAATGACTACGGTTCGAAGTCATAGCAGATTTCGAACCGAGTCTTCCAGATCTCGACAATGACACATATTAATTTGAGGATTTTAATAAATGATTATCAATGGATACATACCGAAAGACACATTTGATTGGGGCACGGTTGAGGTTGGGAAAAGATTAATGTGAGACCAATTCAGATCAAAGCATAAAGATCTCAATGAAAGGAAGTGTGTGAAGTCAATTAAACATAATTATCAAGGGATATGAAGGGGAAAGACACCATTTTTTTAGGGAGGGAGGTCATGGGATTGAGATTTGAAGGAAACTTAAAATTTAAAAAATTCAGATCATGCATGCGGATCATGTGAAAAGGAAAATGAGAAGAAAGGAAAAGACTTGAAATTTAGGGAAGTGAATCAGAAAAAATGACTATGATAATTTTTCAAAACACATAACCAACCACAGATTGTAATATTCCATTCAAAGAGAATCATCAATGAAAAATTGCCTTTATGATGTTAAAGACATACCCATGGTAGCTAGATAGACAGGATCAACCTGGGTAAAAAACCAAAAAAGAAAGCATCAATGTAATCCATAAACAACATACATACAATTCAAATTCACAAGAAAGATGAAAGGTGAGAACTTTACCAAAGCTACTAATCAAAGAGAGTCAAAAGAACAAACCACTTCTTTGAAAGCTCAAAATATTTTAAGATTCTCAAAATCTCTACTACTCAACATATAAGAACTCTACTGCATTTAGCCCGGTCACTTATAGTCCCTCTATACAATCTACTGTTTAAAAAAATGTTTTTTTTTCTATTATCAAAATAGGAAGTTAGGCATGACAGTCAATGGCAGGTTCACTAGTAGTCCGTAACGTAAATTTGACAACTGGTCCATGAATAAAATATATTTAAAATAGTGTTAAAAAAGTATACTTTTAAGTTGCATTCATAAGGCCAGTTCAGATTTGCATCAATTTCGATGACTTTGTTAGTGTCATTTTTCAATATGACAAATTTTATATGTGAAAAATAAATAAATGATATGTAATAGACGGATATAAAAAATTATTGGGTTAAATATGTTTTTAGTCCCTGAAAAATAGTCGAGAATTGGTTTAGTCCCTGAAATTTAAAACCGGTGGTTTTGGTCCTCCAAAAATTAAAAATGCACCAATTTGTCCTTATTGATAAAAATTCGTAGCTAATCCGTAGCAAAATCTGTAGCAAAATAAGGCCATAAGGACTAAATTGGTTGTATTTTCAATTTTGAAGGACCAAACCACCAGTTTTAAATTGCAGGGACTAAACCAATTTCGACTATTTTTTAGGGACTAAAAACATATTTAACCCAAAATTATTAAACGAAAGGCGCTTGGTTTTATTTTATTGTAGGCATGGAAAATCAAATTTGAACATGTGGTTACGGCCCGCTCCACCTTGATTTAATAGGGAAAACCCATTTAATAGGTTTAAGGAAAACTCAATCCCGACTTTAACCTGATTTTGAGAGGAGTGAGGCGAGTTTGGGTTACAAGTACTCGCCCTAACCTCGTAACCTGGCTCTAATTTAATAATTAAGTAATAAAAGACAAGCTTACATACTTTTCTTAAGTTTCTTATTTTTTTTAATGTTCTCAATGTTTATGTTAATATATTATTTTATTAAGAATGTATTAGATATGTATGACTTATTTAAAAATATGTATTTAAGTGTTAAAATGAAAGAAAAAAATAAAGTTGGGTGAGATCTTCACGGGTTTCCCCAAACATGGAACGCACAAGGATGGGTTAGGTTTCATTTAATCCACACTTGTTCTCCTTAAACCCTACCAATATACCCACCCAACCTTGGTTGAGGCCAGGGATGTTCAACGGGCGGGGCAGGGGGTAGTACACTACCTCCATCCATTCCGCCTAAAATTAACCCGGTACCCATGCTGGTAGCAGTTATCCATGGGTACCCATTATATTTAAAAAAATCAAAATTTATAGAAAGCAAGAGGAAAATGTCATATAATATAGCATAATAGCCTATATAATACATATTACATAATATAAATTAACATGATATAATAACCATTACTTGTTATATATTAAAATATCATTATAAAATAGTAAAAAATATTTTATACCATCATAAAATAATAAAAAATTTCTAATATTTTAATATATTTAATATAAAACATATTTAATGAAAATATACGGGTACACGTGGGGCGGATAGTGTAATATCCGTCCTAAACCCATTTAATAAATATGCGGGGTACCCCTGCGGTTATATCCACGGGTGCATATTTTTTAACATCCCTTGTTGAGGCATGGGTGGGAAAAACAAAACTTGTCCTCAACCTGCCCCGTTGTCATGTCTGATTTTATGTAAGAGCAAAATATTATTATAATATAGAAAATTCAGTGAACAATGGTATAAAATATTATATTATTAAATATAATATAACATATGTTATTTTATATTATATTTAATGCTATAGTTATTATTATATTTAATGCTTGCTTTATTAAATGTAATATATTAAATGTAAAGAATATTTATTATATTTTATTAAATTTTAGAGGAAGTTGTTTTATCTCCCCTTAAGGTACCCTAATGTGACACTCCGTGACACCCATCTCCTTATTTTGTGAAAGACACCAACCTCCCATAATTAATTAGACCATGTTTGTCTTCTATTAAAATCTAAAAAAAAAATTGAAAATAACCCTCCAATGAAATCAGGTGCAATCCTTGTTTCGCTATGTTTAAATCATTTTCCTACACAAAAGATCATTCAACCATTTACTCATTCTTTAGCATATTTAAAATATAAGATTTTTATTTTGTGAAGATGTGAAAATCCAACCATCTCACAAAGATAGATTTTGGTTAAGGATAGTCAATAAATTTTTTCAATCTCAACTAATCCATCATCCCATATGTAACAATTTAATGTCCTAATTTCTAAATCCAAGAATTAAAGCTCGTTGGAAGCAAAATTCCTGAATTTCTGAAATTATTTTGCACCATTTAGATATTGCAAGTGCAAACATCATTCTATCGCTTAAGTTCCAATGACTACTTAAAGGTATATGAAACATAAACTGAATATGTATATATAAATTCCAACAAGGCTACATGTCTAACCAATACATAATAATAACTAGGGATACCTCCATACATGTGCCCTAAACAAAATAGAAAGGGTCCGAAGGCTGCACATGTGTAGGCGTATCCCACAAAGAATAATATACAATGTAGCATGGTCCAATCATAAACAGGGCCTAACAACTAGAAATAACATCCTGGGCCCAAAACAAAATATAAATGAAGCTGCTCCCCAAGTTCCATGCTCATTGTCCGGTGCGGGGAGAAACCTGTGCATCTAAAATATAGCCCACAAAACGTGTGGTGAGACGGAGGTCGCAGTGAATATAATTATGCTCATGCAGTGTAGGAAAGGCAAGCAGATGCTATGCAACAATTAAGCAAGTACATATTGGATAACACAATCATTTATAACTCAAGTGACTATGATACTCATGACCTGTTTTTCCCGGCAGACGGGGTCTTTTTACTAATTATAAGGCTAGACCTGAGTTCAGACTACAAGGAACATCTCTCTTGGGGCCTAATACCTGCCACTTATTCTGGACCGAAGTCACGTTTTCACATACTTTTCTGGGCCGAAGCCAAAACTCATAATCTGGGCCGAAGCCAAATACTCTGGGCCAAAACCAAACTCATTTTAGTCTTATTCTGGACCGAAGTCAGGCCTGATTACTTAGGGTTTGGTGGCCATAGGCCAAATTCGTTTTCAAGCTTTCAATGTGTAAACCAACCTATCCAATATTATACCAACGCACCATAAGTGTTCAATCATAAAACAATTTAGAGAAACCCTAACATACAAGCCCTAGCTCATGCCTCATTTCACCATGTTGATTCAAAGCCAAAATAAAATAGGATAACAACCATTACACAACAACATTCAAGATTAAATAAAGGGAAAAGAGGGATTAGGGCTCATTCAATAGATTCAAGCAAGATTGAGAGTGGGTGTGTGAGTTATACTCACCTCAAGAGAACTCTAAGATATAGGGGATTGAGTTGAGGGAGGCTCGGGGAGGAGATCCTTGGCTTCCTCTAGCTCTAAAGATTTTTCTCTCTCTAGGAAGTCTCTCTCTCTCTCTCAAGTGAAGGGAATGGGAAAAAGTGAGATAAGAAAACCCTTAAAGTGTTTTTAAAATAACTCGCTCGCGCGCTTAAGCGTCAGCGCGCGCTTGAGCAAGGCTGAGTGAGAATGCTATTCTCGCTCAGGTGCGCTCCAAGCGAGCCCGAGCGGAATTTCAGCCAGAGAGCCCCATTTCTGACTCTAGTTTCTCGCTCAGGTCGCGCTCAAGAGAGCCTAGGCGAGGAAACTAGAGTGAAAAATCCCCCTTCTACGGATACCCTCGCTCAGGCGCGTCCAAGCGAGCCCTGAGCGAGAGTATGAGGATTCAAACTCTTGATTTTCACTCTCCTTTGCTTCCAACTTAGCTTTTGCTTCCCCTTTCCTAATTCCTTTTACAAAAACCTCTTCCATTACTAATTTGATTAATGAAAATAGTTAGATTTGATATGTTCAAATCTACCCCCTTAAAACAATTTTACCCTGAAAATTGGCTACAAATACAAGGAAAATCATCTTACCTCAAGTAAACAAATAGGTAATATAAACTTGGAAGGTTAAGCGTTAGTTCAATAAGTGCGCGCAAACAGTGATTAAGGTTCAAATGAGTATTCAGAAGGTATAAACTTCAATCATACACGCTGAATAAAGTAATCATAGTCAGAAAAGAGAAAGATTTAATCATGACCAAAAAGAGTTCATTTATATTATTAATAAAAAAATTTAAACATTTCCACAAGTATTTCAAAAAGAACAAAAAAACTGTGACAAGGCTCTTTGATAATTAATGGCTTTCAACCGACACGGTCTCAGCAGCACTGGCAGCTTTCTTCTCTGCCTTCAGCTTCAGCAACTCCTTCTGAGTTTCCTTGAGCTTTCTTGCCAACCGACCGACTCGAGCATTCAGCCTTTTCAAATTATATGCAACAAACACCTTCCTAATCCTTCCATGAGCACTAAGAGGATCAGAGGCTCTGGTCCTTCTACTTCTGACCGGGATGTTGCGGGAGAGATTTCAGCCAACATCTTCTCTTGGGCTTCTTCTTCTATCATAGCACAGTCCATCTGCTCATAAATTGCAGGAGTGAAGAAGAAAGGAGGTGCTTGATCAAAGAGTCCATCAATGTGAAAGCCTTTGTGTTTCATAATCTTCATGATTAGAGAATTGTAGGGGAATTTGTCAGCAGAGTCCATTGACCTTCTGATCATGTGATAGAGAATGATCTTCGGAAGGTTCAACTTCTTCTTCAACAAAAGGTGAATCAACACAAATCTTTCAAGTTCCATGAGGTGGATTTTATTACTTCCCTTGGGAAGGATGCAGTAGTGAAGGATGCCAAGCAAAATTCTAGGTGTCTCCAAGAGCTGGGAATTCTTTGAAGGATCATAGAGTTTGACACCAAAGAGCATCTGGTCATACCTCCAAATTCCCCCATTGTTGATTTCCCAGTCAGGGATGAACTGAGCTCCTCCACCATGAACTCCAGTAACTTCTTCCAGCACCTTGAAGTCCACAAAAAGTGGCCTTCCCATCACAAAAGTTTTTATGCCACAGGAGTAGCTTTCAACAACTACTCCAGAGTTATTCCAGAACTCTAGAATGCTCTATTCAAGCCATGGAGAAGAGACATCGTTGAAGAAGGAACTCCAACCGGCAGCATCAAAAAATTCTGAAACGTTATGCCCAGCCTCAACAAAATCACTCATTCGAACATATTTTGTGGGGACAATCCTTTCATCGAAATGAGTTGTAGCAGGAGCGCATGAAGACACGGATTCTGCGGCCATTTGATGAAGAGAGGATTTGCACTTAGAGAAACTTAGAGTTCTTTGAGAAAGATGATGTTCTCTTAAATACGCAGGAGATTTTCTGATTGCAGAGAGAGTGTAGTCTTCATGATGAACCCACAATCTTTATAAATAGACTCAGCAGTAACATTGATGACAGCGATTACAAACTGTGGAGACATGGAGAGTCGTGCATCGTGTCGCATTGAGTGGACAGTTGATGAGCCATCAGTTACAGAGAGCCAGGTCAATATTTCAAAAACGTTTGGATTTTAGACCTTTCACATTTCTTAGATAAAATAATTATTTCAATAAATAATTTTTCAGCAAGCACAATTTTTAGAAGGTTTATTACAGAGACATTCACAGTATAGGTTTAGAGAGTACACATAATTCAAGCAATGCATAGATTTTCAGAGAGTCTAGGATAGGAATAATGTTACCATAAAATGGAATTTATATAAGATTGAGACTCAACATTGCTTTCTGAAAGAGTGATGATTAACTTCAGCAAGTTGTGCTTTGTATTCTCAGCATGTACACCCTCTTTCCATTCAGTTCTCCTTTCATCCAATCATCTCTAGTTATTCTTGTAGTTTTCTTTTTTTATCAAGAACATCTGCAAGAAAAACAATTGACAATTTTCGTACCCATATCTTCTTGGGTCCACCAGGGTCAGTTATAGGTATAGGTTCCTCATCCTGTTTGCATTCAGATTTAAATAATATGTGTTTATCACATTGAGGACACCCATTAATCTTTTTCTTATCCTTTTTAGGCTTATCAGAACTTGATGTCTTAGATGATAGTTTTTCAAAGAACCCTAACCCTCTTTATCATTCAACCTTTCTGAGTTTTCAATAATCTGTCAAGATTATTTGTTCCTTCAGTAAAGTTGGCTAGGTCTTTAGTAAGTTCTAAAATCTGTCCTTGAAGACCCTGCTTTTCTTCAAGTAGATTTTTTAGCTTACTGTTCTATTGCTTCAGAAGCTCTTCTTTAAGTAAGATTTTCTTTTTCAAAATCCTTGTTTTTAGTGCATGCAGCAGCATAAGCACTTGAAAGCTTTTTATACTTTCTGAAGAGTTCCTTAGTATTATCAACTAAGTCATCATATTCATCAAGAAGAGTTAAGGAAGTTACCTTGGAATCAGAATCTTCTGATTGATTTGCCATTAAGCACTGATTCTCTTCTTCTGATGAATCTTCTTCACTTTCAGAAGTTTGCTCTTCTGAAGACTTGTAATCTTCATCTTCTATAAGAGCATATGAGGCTAGCCAATCCCATATTTCCTTGGCAGAGTAGAATCCCTTAACCAAATCATACTCAACCTTGTTCATAGAACAAATCAAGTAGAGCTTGGCTTGAGCATTGAGTTGAACTTTAAGTTTTTGCTCATGGGACCACTCAACTTTGGAAATGGGTATTCCATTTCTCATGGGAACATAATTACCATCAGTAACTATATCCCAGAGATCTAGATTATAGCTTTCCATGAATAGCTTCATATGTTCTTTCCAGAAAGAATAATCTTTTCTGTTGAAGATTGGTGTCTGGTTACAGATGCTCCTTTAGAGATATAGATGCCATAGCTTGTTTAGGTTTCCATCTGGATCTTCTTCCCTCAGCCCTTGTTAGATGCTCAACCCGAGGTTGAGCTCTGATACCAAATGTTAGAACCAAAGGAAACACTAGAAACAAGGGTTGAATAGTGTTTTATAATTCTTCACAGATTTTATGAAAACCTTTAAAACAAGTAAACAGATTGTGAAAAGATATGAGCAACTTTCCGAAACTGGTATTTTCATAAACTTGTTGATATGACTCAGCAGGTTGAGTAAGATTGATTTTGAAATAATTTTGCTTGAAGAGAGAGAGATTGATTTTCTGCGTGGATTTATAAAGACACTTTTCTGAACCCTCCTTGGTTAGATAAAACTGAATGTAAAGAGATAAGGGTTGAGAAAACTTAGCCAAAGAAATTTATCCTGGTTCACCCACTAACACAGTGAGCTACGTCTAGTCCCAGGGCAAACACTACACTGGATTTTCACTAACTCAGATCTGATACAAGTATTGTTTGAACCCAGCCTCTTCAGGCTAAACACCAAGTATTCTTTGGGCACAACCTCTCCAGGCTAAACATACGTATTCTTTGGACACAACCTCTTCAGGCTAAACAGTAGCAAGTATTCTTTGTTCCTCCAAGCCTCTTCAGGCTCTCAGACACTTTATAGTGTTTACAATGATTGTATTGTTCAAGTTCTTGAAGAACTATGAACACGGGAGATCTAGTACAAAGGGTTAACTAAGTAAGACTCGAGATACAAATGAAAAACCTAAGTACACATAAATAGAGCGTTACAACATAATTTTAGGAGTTTGGCTTGGTATAAATCTTCTCTTTGCTTGGCCGTTTCACTCGTTTTCTTGACCTCTTCTCTTTTTCTTATGCTTGGCTTCTCTCTATCTTCAAATACTTTCATGACGCTCTTTATAGAGACCAGAAAAGTAACCGTTGAAGATAGCATATCGTCGTTGAAAGACAAACTTGTAATAGTTTTTTACTTGAGGTCAGTAGTGTGTAGAGATAGTACGGTTCTGACACATATTAGGTACGAAGGTTTCTTTTCCATGTACTATGTTTCATGAGATGCAGAAAGAACTTTGTAAAACTTCCTTTTATAGGCGAAGGCAGAAGACGTTTAGAGACCTTTAAGTCTTTGCGCAGAAAGCCTTCTGACTTTGACAGATGCTACGTTGAATTTTTCAGTGAGACTTCTCAACATATCAGATGGTACACATCATTAGAAGGTTGAATAAGCTTCAGCAAATCCCGGTTCTTCATAGAGTTCTTCATTTCAGCAGGTTAGTCAAATTAAGAGAGTTGTTTCTTTCAAAGTTGCTGAAATACAAAGAAAAACTACCTTTCTCAGTAGAATCTGTTTTTACGCAATCAAATTTATTAAACATTAAAACTAAGGATAATGAGTCTTGAATCCAATTTGAATACTTAAATTGATTTTGAGACTCAATAGAAAGGCAGTTCGCGAGATTCATGGATATCTTCAAGAGACTGCAAATAAACATTCCATTTGTAGAGGATATGGAGCAGATGCCAACATACGCCAAGTTTATGAAAGAGCTCCTAACTAACAAGAGGAGATTCACTGATTAAAACAGTAGAGCAGATAGCATAATAAGAGCCAACCAACAGTTAGAACAAATCTCAGCAAATGCACAATCCAACCCTGAGGAACTTTGTGACGATCTTCCCACCATAAGTGGTCAACTGATAAGGGAAGTAACTGATGAAAATCTGGTTGATGAAGAAGAGGTAGATAAAGAAGAGGAACCTGAAAAAGCAAAAGAGAAGAAGAGAAGAAGAAGAAAGAAGAAGAAGAAGAAGAAGAAGAAGAATAAGAAGAAGAGGAAGATAGGATGAAACAAAAGAGATTGAGCTGAAGGAAGAGACGATTGTAAAGGGAAGGAAGAAGACAATAATGTGAGAGTGTAAATACAGAAAAAGCAAATGAACATGAGAAAAAGAATGAAAGGGAGATGGGAAAAGGCCAGAGAAAGAAGGGGACGTAGTCTCAATATTGAAACACTTGCCATATCTTGCAAGACCTCTAAAAGAAGATAAAGAAAGACAGTGTGCAGATGATAAACCTTCCAAGCTCCACAAGAAAAACATGTGACTACACTGACCTGAGCAAAGCAAAGAGAAAAGAATCAGGCCAAGAAATCCAGTTCAGGGCCTAAAGCCAGATTGAAGACAAGTGGTCAAGTGTGTTTCATATCAAAGACCCTTGTGAAGCAAAGAAATTTAAATCAATCAACTGTGAATCATCTAAGCTTCAGGAGAAGAGGACCCATGCAAATCAGAACAAGACACCAAAGAAAAGAAAACCAGGCCAAAGGAGTCAGCAGAATGGTCTATTCCAGAAAGAAGCCCAAATGGTTAAAGTCAAATCACACTACAGATTGTTCCAAGGAAAGATTATAGGGGGTTCACTAGCCAAAGAAAGGAAAGGTGCAGCACAATAGCTCACTAAAAGATTCCAGTTTCAGCCACCTTGAAAGAACATGCGTCAAGTTTTTGACGTTAAACGAGCGCTTCGTGGGAGGCAACCCAGTGTTTTCGTAATTTTTATAGTTTTGATTTTGATTATTTTGTGGTCTGTATATATTTTGTGATAGTTAGGTTTTTGTGTTGTTAGAATTATTAGGAACTGGATGATTTAGTGTGAAGGAAAGAAAATAGATATCTTGATCATAGGGAGATAATAGAAAATTTGATTAAGTGTTGCAGCAATTTAATTCTGTTTTCTGCGCTTCACCTGCGCTTAGCGCAGGCGACGCAGAAATGCACAAAAACTTTCCGATTTGGGCGCTTCACCTACGATGAGCGCAAGTGAAGCGCAGTAGGACACTAACTGTGTTTCTGTTTGTCTTTTTCTACAGTTCCCCACATATCTGCATTCATCCTCTCAGGAATTTACTTATGAGATTTACTGATTTACTGATGAGACAGTGGAGCTAGAGGCAAGATGCAGTACCATAATTCAGAAGTCATTGCCCCCAAAATCTAAAGACCCTGGAAGCTTCACTATACCGGTCAGTTTATGGTAACTGAAGTTCCAGTAATATCTTCAATGGCCTGGGGACAGTCCTATTTTCCTAGAGGGTGGAGCTTGAGCTGAACCAGCTCATGATTCTGTAGCTGCAACCAAGAATTGTCTTACATGGTGTTTTTTCTTTCTTTTACTCGTTATATTTTCTTTTCTTTTCTTTTTATTTGATAATTTTATATCTTATACAACTTATGATTTAGGAAATAGGAAATAAGGAATTCAATTCAATATTTCAAAACTAGTCAGCCTAACTACTGAATTAGGAGAGAAAAGGAATTTAGTGATTGAATTCATAATAGTTAGGATTAGGATATGTGCAGGAGAATGTATCAAGGTAGTCAATTGAATTAAATAGTGATTTATCGAGGAAAATAGCCATAAGCTACTGAGTTTGTGAGAAATAAACACTTTGAGTTTTCACCATTGTTTGTCAACTGCTATTGCTTGAGTTTCTGAATTTTATTCTGCACATGCAAAACACGGAAGTGATTAAGGCATCTTGTAATATATGTAAATTTCTCAGTACCAAATAGCCAACCTGTGAATACATTTTTCCTATTTTTTGATAGCCCATTTGAGCCTGAATTGTTATTTTTTTATGCACCCCAGCTTTATCAATAATTATATCATGTCCCTACACACATATGGATAGGGAGAATAGGTGCAAGTTATTTAATAAGAATGGGTATGAGTTGGCTGATTAAAATTACAACAAGCAGGCACATTGAGAATTGGAATTCACTCCCTAGAAAAAAAAATAAAAAAAAAGTGTATGTTTACATTTAAAGTTCAAATAAAGGGAGTGAATTACCAAAAGAGGTCGATTATGTATAAATGATCAAGGTCAAGAAGGTTATGAATGTTTAAAGTCAAGAATGACATGGTGAATTGAGAGTGACCCAGAACACTGGTTTAAATTGTAGATATGCTCTCCTTTCTGATAGTTGTGTATTTTGAATTATCCAGAAAAACCATGAATTCTTGATAGCTCGACCTCATTTCAACCTGAGAAAGAAACCTTTTGATCCATGTTAACCATGTGCATGTTTATTAACTGGAAACGACTATCAATTTAGTTGTTCACTGTAGGTGAAATATTTAGGGAAACACTTACCCGTGAGAATAAGAGAAATTCATTGATTTATCACTTATTGTTTTGATTACTGCTTTTGAAAAGTTTGAATGTATCTTTATCTTGTTCTGATTGAGGATTGGAGTCACCACTTGGTTCTGATTATTAATCTGAAATTTGGAAGGTGAAGTTGTCTAGCAAGAGATAATGAATTTGTTTCCTATTAGTCAGGACCATAACTGGGGATTGAAGTCAACTGTCTATAGGAGATTCTCTTGCTTGAGGACAAGCAAGAAGCTAAGTTGGGGGAAATTTGATAAGTGTTAAATTTACGTAAAATTCATATTTAATTATAACACTTATTTAGGGCAAAATGTTGAATTTATACCCCAATTATCCCTTTTTTGGCTTAAAATGTGATTCCTGTAATTATTTAAATCAAATTTGAATTGATGCTATTTTGATAAAGATTTTGTTAAATTTTGCAGAAAAAAAAAGTTAAATTTCAAATACAGCATTGAGATGGGCAGCAGATAAGGATAGCTTCTGTCTCCTGTGCTTCATCTACGCTGAGTGCAGGCTGACGTAATCCAATTTCCAATGGGCTTTACATCTGAATCTACAAAGCCCATTCACACAGCTTTATAAGAGATCTTAAGGGATTGAACAAGGAGAGCCGGAGGCCAAAGGTTGGAGATTGAAGAGATAGGGAGACGGTGAGCAGATCTGGAGCAGAGAAAAGTGTGATAGTCTCTCTATTGGTTTGTAATGGCTACCATGAGACGCTAAACTCTTTAATAGACTTGAATGTATCGATTCAATCCCCAATTTGTATTTGGATCCTCTTTGTTATTTAGGAATTTATATTTTTTATAATATATTAGTATTTTTATTCTGTTCTTAATGCTTAGCTTATGTCTTTGTACCGGAGTTATGATATGATTTTATGGGGCGCGCTGGGAAGCGATTTTGTGAAATCAAGAGCGAGTTCTTGGCAGCCTAGGAATATGGATCTTGAATTCTGATTTGGATAAAAGTACTCGATAGGTTGAAATGCCTAGGAATAGGGTTCAATTTATGGATAGCTATTAACAACTATTGAGTCTCAAAATTAATTTAAATTATTAAAGAATACTTTGAGTCTAATTCCCTTAAATAGTTTTAGTGAACAACAAATATAAAATACAGATGAATTTATATGCCAATATTCTTTCACAAGATTCTGTTGTGTTTCAGATTGTGAAAAGCGAGAATCATCATCTGAAGCTTCAGATCGTCTGAAGAACACAACTCCGTCTGAAGAGTGTTTATTCTCTGAAAGTGAGAAGTTCATCTGAAGCATTCCTTGCATATGAAAGCTGAAGACTTCAGGACAATGGTTTGACCCTTGAAAGACGTTGCTGAGTACGAGGAACGTTCATATCAAGATCTTACCTATTTCAGCATAAGAGTCAAAGTTGCTTTCTCTCCTCGTTCAAATGTTTAGCATTTTTAAGGAAAGTCTGCAACGCTGTTGCTCCTGCCAGAATGGTTTGTGTGCGCAGACCTGCTGCACCTAGGTTTGCCCAGAATGCTTTGGTCAGAGCTGTGTCAAACGTCTTCTGAAAGCAATTAAATGCTATTTGACAACGGGCATTTATTCCCTGAAGAGTATAAATACGTCTCATGCAGATTTGAAGAATAAGAGAGAAGCTTTCTATCAGAAGAAACTACACGCTGCAAAAATATACTCTGATATTGTACACCTCTTTCAATTTCATATTCTGAGAAAATCTCAGTTGTTTGTACTGCATAGTTCAAAGCTATCATCTGAAGATAGTGAACTAAATTTCTTCTGCTTAAACTTAAAACAGTTTGGGTTTATAAGCCTGGAGAGGCTTTCTGTCTGAAAGAATACTTGGGTTACACTTGGATAAGTGTCTGAGAGCCTGAAGAGGTTTGGTGAAAGAAACAATACTTGGTGTAGAGCCTGAAGAGGCTTGAAAGAAAAGAATACTTGTATTCTTTCAAGAATAGTGGAAATCCAGGTGCTGGTTTTTGCCCTGGGACTGGACGTAGCTCACGGTGGTTGTGAGTGAACCAGGATAAATTCTTTGCTAAGTTTTCTCTATCCCTTAAACTATTTCAATTCAGTTTTTATTCTAACAAGGGGTTTGAACAAGTATTTAAGTGAAAACTTCTTCTCTGAATCAAACAAAGTTTGTAACCAAGTTATTAATCTAAACGTTTCTCGGGAAGTAGTAACTAAAACCTTCAACTGATAATCATCATCTGAAGATTTCAGAAGCAAAACTTTCAAAATATCTAAAACTGAAAAAGTTTCCATTGAAACACTATTCAACCCCCCCTTCTAGTGTTTCCCTATATTTCCAACAACAACTGGTCTTAATGCTAGGGGTGATTGTTAAGCAGCCCATGAATGGGTGTTTAGGGGTTGTTTCTAAGAATTTCATAGTTGAGGAATCTTTATGAATGAATTATATTTGGGCTCAATAGTTATAATATACATTCCTAGATTTCATTGGTTTTCAAATACAAGAGGGGTGCGATAGACGAAGTTCAATCCTAGTTTCCCTAAATTGCTCAATTTATCCCTATTCTCTCTTCTCTCTCTCTCTCTCTCTCTCTCTCTCTTATCTTTCATTTAAATTACTATTGCAATCTTCCCAAATAAACTTCAAAACTGCCATACTTGATAAGTGTGATCACTAGGATTATCTTTGTATCGTTATACGACAACTCTCTTACTTACTATTATTACTGCCGTGATACTGGTACGCTTTGCCAAAATCTCAACAGACACACAAACTATTGGTGGAGAATTCATTTGGGTTGCACATGTGGCCACAACTATCTTTCATTATACGACGATACGAAAATTTTGTGTCCAACAACCTTTTCTTTTCTACACACTCATACGGTCACAAGTCCTTCACGTGTCTTTATTTTCTTTTATTTTTTTATTATTATAAAAAACCAGCACTAGAAAAATTGCTACTAAAAAAAGGAGATATGCAAGGATATCCATGCACGTTCAACAAAGGTGGAGCTTGGTTTCATCAATATATATACAAAAAAACTGTAGTAAAAAAACAAATCTTGATAAGGATTTGACAAGTGTACTAATCGTATCAAGTATACAAGTAATGAATAGAGTATCGTATCCATAGAAATTGAGAATTCAATTACCCAAAATATAGAGAATTTGGCTAGTTAGATAAGAATAAAAGTGTGCCAATGTAACAAGAAAATAACGCAGAAATTTTGAATCAAAATGCTTAGAACAAAAGAAAAAATTTGTGAAAATCAATATCAAAAGCGATTAGGGGTTGGTTCCTATTAATTTTCCCTTTAAACGAATTTAAAAGAATGTTTAATTCACGATCCAATTAACTAATTTAGTTAAAACTCAATCCCTTGGTGAATTAACTCTATATCATCAACTAAGAACCCTAATTCCTTAAGTGAACTGAATGGAAACATGAATTAATATCAAGAATTGATAAAGATCACACAAAAATTAATTCATATCCCTAGGTAATTAACTCCATATGTTTTTTGCTTCTGATCTAAGTTTTTCCCAAATTTTCTAATTGTAAGAATCGCTCTAAGTTCATGCAATTGAGTGGTCAAATCATTTGAAGCATTGAAAGTAGAATAAAACAATGTAATTGGAACACAATAATCTGAATTGAAATAGAATATAGGAATCCACATAGAGTTTGAAATAAGATTCACCAATCCCTAAACTAAGGGATTTAGAAATTCATTACAATTGAAAAAACAAAGAGAATAAGAGATGCAAATTCTAAAGAAGCATTCATTAGATTTTAAAACCCTAATCTCCAAAATAGAGAAAACTTTATTTTTTCAATCCTAATCTATCAAGAAGAAATCCTAAAAACTATTTTTAAAAGTGTAAAATAGCCTATTTATATATTGTTAGTGTGTGTGTGTGTGTGTTGCGACACAACAACTTTGGATGTCCCCACACGCACACAATAGAATTCCAAAATTTTTTGTGTGCTCGCGTCCTCACGTGTAGCTTCCTGTGTGACCACGCGCACCATACAACAACATCCTCACGGTTTGGACTACTTGCGTCCCCACATGCAATTTCCTGATGTGACCACATGCAAATTCTTGTGTGGAAACACACATATGACAGAATGCAGTGATAAACTTTGACTCTATAATGTGCTCACAAATTCTATTTTCTTGTCTCCACAAGCTCATCCAAAGGCATTTTTTCCTTCATCGTTTTGCTTCACTTAATCAAATACCTACAAAAACACAAAACTAGTAACCAATTAAAGCATATTTACTCAAATTTAACTATTACCACCTAAAATAACACAAATATGTATTCCTAAACATTTTTAATTAATTTTAAACCTCTTTTAATAACCTAAATGACTAAAAATTAAATTACCTAAAACTAACCTATAAATTCACTAACATTGTGGATTTATCAATAACCCATATTTTCATAGCAATAGATACAGAGAAAATTTATCTCTATACTGTTACTATAAGGATGGTGTAAGAGAAAAGGATATAAGAAAGTATCATTTTTTTATTTAGAAGTTTGGGTTTTATATCGGGACTTTTCTGGATAAATTCATATATTTTCATTGAGTAAACCCTCATTTTGGTCCTTGAAAGATGGGCCATCGGTCAACTTAGTCCCTGAAAGATAGGAAATTGTAAAAAGTCCCTGAATATGTTAACAGTCGGTCATTTTAGTCCCTCCGTTAACACAACTCTATTAAACATAACAGAGTTGCTGATGTGGCATGAAAGAATGAAAATCTTCATTTGGTCCCTGCCCAGTCAGCCCAAAAGATTGGAACCCATCAAAATGGTCCCTGCCCAGTCAGCCCAAAAGATTGGAAAACCCATCAAAGTGGTCGAGAGAAGAGAGAAGATAGAGGGGAGAGAAGAGAGAGAGAAACGAGAGAGAAAAGCTCTCTCTCCTCCTCTCTCATCTCTCCCCTCCTGTCTCTCTCTCCCCTCTCTCTCCCTCTCTCTCTTCTCTCTTCTCTCTCTCTCCCCCCTCTCTCTCCCCCTCTCTCTCGCTCTCCTCTCTCTCTCCTCTCTCTCTGAAAGTATCTAGTTTGTTACGAATTCTTCAAGCTCTGCATTCTTCGATGAATGACATCAAGGGGGTATACCACTGTTTGGCGAACAGTTCCAGCAGCAGCCCCACATGCCAGCCTTGTGGTTACACTTAGCTCAGAGTCTTGAGCTATTCCAAGTGGTTTAGATCGAATCAACCATTGTCATGCAAAATAAAAACAGAAACTGAAGCATATAATTCTAAGGAGTAGTTGAGCAACCTTTGTTTTATCACCATATTCCCTGAGTCACATAGTGTTTTGAATTGGTATATTACTTATTACTATGACTGCTTCCATCACCAGTTCAGTGTTTAGACGATTTTCAATGCAGCAAGCTACCCCACTCCCAACTTTGAGCTGCTCCCTAACAAAGGATCAAGTAGTATTTCATATCTATTAGCGCTATGATTTAAGAATCTAGAGGCCCTTTTTTATTAAGCATGTCGTATACACCAAGAAAGTAAATATTTACCAAGCTCTCACATTTACTTCTATATGTGATAAATTTTTCCTCTACAAAGCAATGTTACAGACCATCATTTTGAATAGATCAAATTATTAATACCATGTTATAGTTAGTTTACATGTAAATAGGTTAAAAGACATCAATATTAGACACCCTAAATTGTCTGTATTGTGTCATGCATTGAGAGTTCTGCTACAAAACTGAGTATAACACCTCATGAAGAACTGAAAACTATATGCATTGCATTGCCTATGTACAAAGAGTAGTAAACAGGGGAACTATAATGTTCAATTGATAATAAACAGATCCCATCCCTAGGATGATACTAGCATATAATCGTATTTAAACTATAGCAGAGTAGAAAAGATATCTTTCTGAGGTGACTTAACTGCAGGAAAGTAAAAAATCTGCTGAATAGAACAAAAACCTTATGATTCTAAATACACAGATGACTTGAGATTGTGATCAATATACCAACTTGGGAAGCAAGAGTTACACTTGTTACTTAAATTATTTCCATGCTTAAGTACATAGTCTTCGAGGGCTGACTTAAGATGTTCAAGATTTGGTGCTGAGGTAGGTAATTGCTTGCACATATTTGCAAGAAAAACCTTTTCATATCGCGATTCAGGCACATCACAGTCTTCTGCTACTAATTGAATTGCAACATTCTGGACAGATAATCAAAGCGAATTACTAAACCACTTGGAATAGCAGAGCTTTTATAATTCATGTTTTTGTTATTATTTTTGCATGACAATGGTTGGAACTGTTGGCCATACAGTGGCATACCCCCTTGATGTCATTCATCGAATAATGCAGAGCTTGAAGAATTCGTAACAACTAGCTACTTTCAGAGAGAGAGAGGAGAGAGAGGGGGAGAGAGGGGAGAGAGGGAGAGAGGAGAGAGGAGAGTGAGAGGGGGGACCAATTTTGATGGGTTTCCAATCTTTTGGGGTTGACTGGGCAATGACCATTTTGATGAGTTTCCACTCTTTTGGGCTGACTGGGCAGGGACCAAAATGAAGACTTTCATTCTTTCATGCCACGTCAGCAACTCTGTTAAGTTTAACAGAGTTGTGTTAACGGAGGGACTAAAATGACCGACTGTTAACACATTCAGGGACTTTTTTTACAATTTCCTATCTTTCAGGGACTAAGTTGACCGATGACCCATCTTTCAGGGACCAAAACGAGGGTTTACTCATTTTCATTGTAAATACCTTAATGAAAGTTTCTTTCTAGGCTTGGATAATTTTTTTGATAAATTACACTTCTCTCACCTAGAGAAGCTTAAATTACCCTCTCTATCCCCCCTTATTTTAAAGCTTACGCTCACCTCTCTTAAGGGATAGATATGTGTTATCATTTGTAGTAATCTTGAACCTCTATTATCAATAATAAGACAAAAAAGAAAAATTAAGATTTTTGACAAAATTTCAAAGTTGATAAAATTGAAATTTATAATTTCTTTTTTCTTCCAAAATCGTAAAGTAAATACTAAAATATTTAAAATTAATTATCGGTAACATGAAAATTTGTTGAGAAAAGAAAAAATTCATTAGAGACTCATTCATAGTTATTCACCATCACTAAAATATTTATTTACAATAAAATAAACTAAAACATCATACATATTAATCTTTTAAGAAATGTAAGTGTAGGGTTTATAATAAAATAAAATTGTAGTATAATTTAAGCTTCTTCGCGATAAGACTAATATAATTTACTCTAATTTTTTAGGCACCTGGCATCGGATGCCAATTTGACTAAATTTGCTTCAAGCATTTTTCGACATTCATATGGTTAAAATATCAAATAAATAGTAATTCATTTTATTTTACTTCATCAAAACCGTGAAATTTGTGAGAGGATCCTCTTCAGTGCTGGAATTTTCCGATAGGAGAGAGATAGAGTCACAATATGTGTGGGTCCCACATATGTGGGACCCACACATATTGTGAGTCTATCTCTCTCCTACTGGAAAATTCCAGTGGCTGAAGAGAGCTTGGACTCACGAAATTTACTTAGCTGGCAGTGGTAGGGGCCACGCACCATCTCCCAACTTTTTTAATTTTTTATTTATTATTATTTTGATTCTCTAAATATTTTAAAAATTTTGTAGTATTACCTCATTAAGATTCTTTCGCTACTTATTTTTATAATTTTTCAAACATTTTAATTTTTTTAATTTTTTATATATTTTTTATATTAAATATTTTTTCTTATTTAGAGATTATAACGCGACCTTTAAAATTAAATAAGATTTTATTTATTTTGAATGTGATTTGTAGAATTGAGTATAAAAATAAAAATCTGAAAAATATTAAAAAGACTTTCTTTAATTTAATTTGAATTTAAATTCTAGAAAACAAAAATAAAAAAATCAAAATATTTTTATTTATCATGATTTCAATTTTAATTTTCTTATTTAAAATTACTAATAGTTTTAATATGATTTTTATTATTCCCTTCGGTCCTAAAAAAATTAAGGAAATATGTGTTAATGTATTATTTTAAAAAAATCCTACAACTTATAAATTTATCCATATTTAAAGTTAAACTCTATTTAATTCCCCACATTAACCAACTTGAGAATTATAAAGATTTAATATTTATAAGGGTTAAAGCTGAAAAAATAATAAATGTTTCTAAATTTTTTTAAAGAATCTTACAAAATGGACCAAAGAAAATTATCAAAAGTGTCCTATAAAAAGGGTTTGAGTGAGTATTTCAATCTACCACCGAGCGTGTGAATCAGCTGGTAAGAGGTTATTCTAGCTTAACTAGTGGTCTCAGGTTTAATCCCTCTGTTGCCACCCATATATAAAGGATCAGTTGCGTTAAATACTTGGAGGAAAAGCTTTGTCGTTCATGGAGGTCCTATTCAACTCGATCGAGCCAGAATGTGGTCTTGCACATTAAAAATTGAATTTTAATATGGCCCCCAATAATAAAATATTGACTAACGTATTTTAAAAACCATATCGTCCCTCAAGTGAAGTGTTGATTATTTCGGCAGCAGGACTAGTTTGTATAGGTTGAAAATTCATTTGGTTGGGTTGAAATTTTCGCATCCCCTAAAAAGTGATTTTCCAAAATTACCCTATATCTTTTTTCAAAAATTAACTTCGGAAGCTCCTGGTAAATGATAAAAATGACTCATGAAAAATAATTTCCTAAAAATTTTCAAATAAAAATGGCTTATGAAAATAATTTTCGGAAGTGTATTTTTTACAATTTTTCAATTTTAAAAACGCAAAATTGTTTCATCTCTAAAATTGAAACATAAATTTTTGAAAAAATTGAAAATTTATACAAAAAAAATTACAATTCTAGAAATTTTCATAAATTAATCTCTAGAAAGAAAAAAGAAAATAATAAAATGAGTGAAATAGCGGTGAGTGTTGAGGGTTGTGGGAGGTGACGGTGACAATGCCGGTAGTGGTGGGGAAGGAGTGATGTGATGAGAGTAATTTGAGCATAAAATTTCAAAAAGTGGATGAGAGGTGTGAATAGAAAAAAGGGATTGCTAAAAGTAAATCGTGTCAAAATATAAAGGATTTTATAAAAATTAAATAAATAAATACTATGTTTGCAATCATAATATTATTATTAACGAATATATGAGATTTACAACTTAATAATTCTCTTCAATATTTTTTGAGATTGGAAGATGGTTCCTAGTCAAGTCATACGGACAAAAATTATATATAAGCTTCTATTAAATTATGATATATTTCAATTTAAGTTTAATTATTATGCATTGTTTGTGTAAAATAGTTTTATATAGACATCTAATGATGTGTTGTTACATCATTTAATAAATTTATTAATATACGGAATGTCATATTCATTAAATGATGTGGCAACACATCATTGGATGTCACTGTCAAAAAGTGTTAGAGTGCATAGTTATTAAATTCCTTCAATTTTAATTAGTTGTGAAGTAAGTGATAATTAAACTCTTAAAATGTAGCAACTTTTCTTCATTCTTTTATATATTTCCTTGAATAAACTAGCACATTATTCTCTGACTCTTGAGGGACCTACAGTTTCATCCCTGACTTATGATTTTATTAAATACATGCACCTTTACTCCTTACTTTATAAAAAACAGTGCGATGAGATATATTAAGTGTTGTATATTTATTAACAATATAATAAACAACGTTATATTAAAGTGTCAAGAAAATAATATTTTAATCTATTATATTAATTTAATAATATTAATCTTTATCATTAGAATTTCACATTGATTACAATGTGAGGTAGAAATAGAAGTTTTTTTGTTAAAACTTTGTTCATTTTTTAAAGTCTTGCTCATTTGTAAATAAACATTTTTTAAATAATATATCTTTTTTTAAAATAAGTTTCATACTTATACACACAACAAAAATGAAAAAATTGAAATTTATAATGTCAATACAAGAGACAATAACACAATTTGATAAATATTAATGATTATTTTTCTTACTATCAATTAACATTTGATTAATATATTAACATTTTACATTTGGATTATTGTTGATTTCATATTTTTTCTTCTTCAAGGTATACAAGACTAACTGTATAAATCGAAATGTTTAATTTCAAGAAAGAAGGTTAGAAGGAAGAAATTATTGAATTTGTTAAGAAACGTTGATTTTACATCAATTTTAGCTTTATATTATTTTAGATTGTAAAATGTGAGTGAGTGAGTTTGTTTTTTGCATATTGATATTGATATTGATATTAAATGTAATTAAGATTTTTCAATTATATTTATTGAAACGAATTATAATGAATTTACATGTTATAACAACAGAGAATTTAAAATGATTACTTAGATGTTAATTATTATGCAATTGATTGATTGTGTAAGATTAAATAAGAGAAATATTGTAAAGATATTGATTATGTGTATAGGGTG